>CM061065.1:12142750-12732709 GCA_030762895.1 Sophora flavescens | reverse complement strand
ACCATGGCAATGCTTGAGTAGTAGCTTTATTTCTAGGGATTGGGGCTATGTCTAAGATCTGATTTATGTTGTGAATTGATGTTTTCCCTTTGTTAATTTCGATTTTGCTTTAGATTTGATTTCTATTGTTTTAATTACTTGTAAATCTGGGGGCGCACTTTATTTGCATGTCATGGATACTCTAAGGAGGAACCTAGCGGTGAACTTAGGTATCGGATCTATAGAATCAGACTTAAGACTTAAATCACGAGAGTTAGAAGCGGTCCTTCGAGGATTAACGAATTGTCACAAAACTTAAAGGGTTCAATCTAAATTCAACTACCACGAGAGTAGGGGTTGGTTTAATTGGGCACGGTTTTTGTAACCCGAGAGGGAGCATTAACTTATTTAGGATAAATTCACCTTCAAAACAATTTTGATAATTAACAAGGGGTAGTCAATTTAGTAACATGAACAATCTTGTGGTAACCCAATTCCAAGGAATCTCTTTTAATTTGAAAATCCCAAAAATATTTGATTTTATTTTATTGTTTCTTTTATTTTCTTTGAAAACTTCCCACACTTATTTCTTAATCTAAAATAGTCGTTTAGTTTGTGAAGTGGTACTTGGTTTCCCAATCCCTGAGTTCGATACTCGATTTCTCACCGTTTTAATATTACTTACTTCGATCCGGTTCGCTTTGTAGGAGCTAATCAAGCACTCGGTTAGTCCTCCACACGCTTTCGTCATCGCGCTCGTCAAAGTGCAGGGAACGTATCCCCGTGTCGATACTGACTCATTTGGCTCATCTATACTCGAATATATATATAGAAGCATAGTAGAAACCCAACAAGAAAATAAATAAAGCAAGGGTGAGATACCATCATTGAGTTTTCATCATGATAACTACATGCACGACACTCAAACAAACATCATGTATACATATTATAAATATTCCTACCAATGGGATTCATACCCGATCATCCAATCGTAATTTTTAAAAAATGCATGACACTTCAATATCCATTCCCATGATTCTTGACCTTTATTCTTCGGAGATTCCTAACTTCCCTTCTTCGAGCAATGATTAGGGTGCTGCGATACCCTTAACACAATTGTCTCGTGAGATCAGCCTCTAAATTTAGGTCCGGCTCCAATTGTTCAGGGAATATCACGATGGAGCACCTACAATAATATTGGAATAGTTCCCTATTGAGTACATTCGTGCTAGGTAACCGAATTCCACGACCCGAGGTTGCAAGGCCCCAAGTATTCGCTGGATTTTGGGGCTCGAATGTCCCTAAGACCCAAAGACCCTAGAATTTATCTTTGGTCCAGAATTCAACTAATTTACCCAATTCACCCCTTTGTGAAATTGTAGCTCGATACCCAAGGCATGTCCGCTAAAATGGCATGTTTGCCGACTATGCATGTAAAATCCTTTGTTATCGTGAATTGTTCTTTGTCGTTTGTTTTTCCTCCGTCGAGGCTTAAAGTTCCCAACTACCCTTCCTTAGGTATTCCAATTCCTTTTCCTTTTCCAAGTACGATTTCCTTTTAGGAACACTAGTCCGACATCTCTCGCAATCTAGGTCCTTATCCTTTCCTTGATTTTTCCCCAAAGATTTTGCGTTCAGGTGAAACACAAATACCAAAAACAAAAACTCCGAAAACTTATCCAAGTTTGTCGGAAATTCCCCTGTTCTTAAATTCTTTTCCAACAAAATCCTTTTCAGATGAAAATCGTTTTAAATCATAACGAAAATCATTTTTCCCTTAAATCCTTTTTTTTTATTTCTAAAAATTTGTTAATTCTTTTTAAAATCATTTCTAACCTATATATTTATTTTTCTCTCATGTAAAAAGATCGTTTTTCCTCATACCGTTAGGTAAGTAAAAACCCTTATTTCTTGAAAAATTATTTATTATCAATCTTAAAACACTTTTTAAAATACATTTTCTTATAATTAAGATTTTATTTCCATTTTTCCGACGTTTTTTGAAAAGCATGTGAAAGTGAAATTTTTCACGATTCGTGCACGCCGGTTGTTCATTAACTTATTCTTTTATTAAAACTCATTAAAATATTATTATTTTTAACTTAAAAATTAAATCCACCAATTTTCAAAAACATAATATTTCCCTTTAAATTTTCTTAACGCTTTATCCTTAATTTTCAATAAGCCGACGGTTAAGTGGTTTCCACCAATCATAAAAATCAACTGAAAATTTCATACAACACAATTTATCGCATGCTTTCACAACCAACAATAAATTCACACATCGCAATTTATAGCATGCTTTCACAGATAAATCATGCATCACAGAATATTACGAAATAATTTTAAAACAAACACCACAAACTACAACCATTGATTACAGACACACCAAACAATTTATACACATAGTTATCGAAGCTCCTCGGGTAAACTTCCCTTACCTTTGAAGATTCAAGTTCTGATTCAATGAAGTCTCGGTTCTCCAATACGGTTTCCTCCACGAACTCCGAACAACAACTACTAACACAATCCTTCACAAAACAACACATAACTAATAAACTTTGAAAAAAAAATTCTATTTTTTTCCTATGGGTATGGTTTTGGCCCAAGCTAGTAAAATAGGTTAGAGGTTTCAAAATTCCACATACTTTTAGATCCATAACCTTAGAGTAGTGTAGAGCTAGGGAAAATTACCATAACTTGAAAATGAAGAAAAATCATCAAACCCATTTTGTGGGTAGATTCGGTCAACAATAAAAAAATGGCTAGGGGTTTCAAAATTTTACATACTCTTGGATCCATCATCCTAGAGTAGAAGAGATGTATTGAAAATTGTTAGAGCTCAAAAATAATCATCCTATGATTTTCTACAATTTTTTTGAAGACATGCATGAAAGTTGAAGAAAATTGTTTTTGGACATGATTCGCAATGGAAAAAAATTGACTAGAAAAGCTTGTGACTTGATATTGGAACAAAACCTCCTCCATCCTCACAAGTGAGGTTTCGGCCTCATATAGAAAATTGGGAAGGAAATTTTATTTTTGCACATGCCCATGAATGAAGATACTAGGGATCATAACTAGTTCATAGCAATTGGAATCATATGAAAAGGATTTTTCTATAATTTTCTAGAAATTTCCAAATTTCTAGATCTAAGAACTTAAACTTGATGATGATGGCAAAATAAATGGATCTAAGACAAGTATAATCATGAAAGAAGAATGGTTACCTCTTGAAGATTGAGAAAAGATGAAGGAATGGATCCAAAATTGCAAAAGAACCTTAAGAACTTAGGTTTTTCTTTGTTTTCTCTAAGTGTAGTTTGAAGAAAATGAGAGAGAGTGATGGGGAGAGGGGGGCTGCCGTGAGTAGAAGAGAGTGAGGGGGCAAGTATTAGTGAGTCATAAGGGTAGTTTAGGGTTTCTAAATACACTTAGGGGCATTTTAGTCTTTTTACGTAATAAATATCTAAGATATATTTTGAAATTTAATCATGATAAAGGTGAGTCATAAGTGGTGACTCACCCTACTCACCACAACCATGTGACATGTGTCCCTCGGTGGCCCGGTGTCCGGTTCAGTCTCCGTAGTTCCGTTTCCGACTCCGTTATTCTCCCGATTTAGGTTTTACGCCCGAACCGAGTATAATAACATATTTATTTTAAATTTTTTAAAAATAACCTATATCGTTGGAAATGATATATAAACGCTATCCATTTTGTTCACGGGTCAAAACTAGGTTTTCTGATCAGTAAAATCTTACTGTCAGTGAAAATGCAGACCGGGTTCCGTCTGAATTTTCAACCAAAATTTTCACCGTATACTTATAAAAATAAGTATGATATGAATATGACTTTGGTTTTTCCAAAATCATTTTCTAAGTTTCATTAAAAAAAAATATAAACAAATGTTTGTTTATCGATACAAAAACAACAAAAACAGCAGCAATCGGGGTGTTACATGTTTTTTCGTGTAGTGACAACTACATGCATGTGTAATTAAAATCCTTGCATGGATATGCAATTAGTTGTTTTTTTTTACATATTTGTTTTGGATTTTCACTCCAAGTATTGGAGCTTCTGGTAAATTGATAATGTATAAGGCATATGACATCATAAAACAGCTTCAAGCCTTCAAGCATAAAGCACCAATAAAATAACTATCCCATGTCTAAGCAACTTTCTAAAGATGCTTCTTTATTTTCCACACATTGCAAATAGAATCTATCGATGGCACATCAGCAAACTCACATGAAAAAAAATCTATAAATACACATATTTTATGCATTTCCAAACATTCTAAGGTGTATACTTTTTATCAACATTAATTATATCATGCCTAGATCAACGAACCCTCTTGTTATTGGACGCGTAATAGGAGATGTTTTGGACCCATTTTCAAGTTCTGTCTCTCTTAAGGTTACTTATAATAATAACCGAGAAGTTATCAACTGCTGTGACCTGAAACCTTCTCGAATCATTAACCAACCAAGAGTTGAAGTTGGTGGAGATGACCTCAGGACATTTTACACTCTCGTACGTTCATCTTCATATATAATTATTGGATTGGTTATATTCTTCGTTTTGGTTTAATGAAAATTCTCACATCTCTAGCTAGCTTGTTTTATTTTTAGGGTCATTTATAACATATTGGTAATTATTGCATGCACTTTGAAGATCATGGTGGATCCGGATGCACCTAGCCCAGGTGATCCTACTCACAGGGAATATTTGCACTGGTAAGTGCCTCTCCCATACTGATTTTTTTTTTTATATATAATCAAATTATATATATATATATATATATATATATATATATATATATCTATATATATATGGAGTACACATAGTACCCAGTCATGAACAACTCCCAGATTTACAATAATATAGGCCCATACAAAAACCACTTTGGTCACCTATTGTTCCATTTGCACCAGAATTAGCACAAAAATCTGTCCCTGCGTGTTACCAAGAATATAAGCACCTAATATAAGCTTTATATATTTTCATTCTTCTAGTTTTATTATGGGCACCTCGTTCCTTACCCTCTGATGCCATAATAAAGCTAGAAGAATGAAAATATATAAAACGAGAACAACATGTGTATTTTGTATATTGTTGTATACTGGGTACAACTAGAAGGGGATATTATTTTCTGAGACTGATTTTCACGTAAATTTAATTTTTTTAGCTTAAATTTTTTTGTTTTCAATGGATGCATAGGTTGGTAACCAATATTCCAGCAACTACTGGAGCAAACTTCGGTAGTACACAACTTTTATGTTCTATGTTCCTTAAATTCGATGTACAATATTTTTACTATACTACTATATATTCAATTTTGTATTGTCACGCTATTGAGAAAAGCTTTATTGTCATAATTATTACAAAGATGAAATGCAAGTATATTAATATACTTGCATATTTTTTAATGATATGCAAGTATATTAATAGATGAATTTAGTTTATGCTTTTCTTTAAGGAAATTTAGTTTATGCTTATTAATGAAATACAAATTTATAGATTACTAATAAGTAATTTGAGCTTAGTATACATGGTACAAACCATATATTAATCTAAAGATGAATTTATATGAGAATGTTAAACTATTGGTGTGAGTCGCTAGGATTCACATTTGTTGAATTGAAAACTTGCATTTTAAATTTTATATTAATCTCAAATCACTTTGTACTCTATTATTGTGCCTTAATATTAAACTGGGTTAAATATATTTTAGATCCTATAAATATATTGATTTTAATTTTAGTTCCTATTTATATATTTTTTTTAAGGAAACCAACTTACTTCATTGAAAGAACACAATATGATAGAAATGGGGGCTAGACTTAAATAGAGCTACCTAGCCGAGGAATAGGCAACTCCGTTGATTTGCCTCTTAACGAAACTCACCTTAAAGTTTGGAGAAAGAGATAACAACCTTTAAAAAGGAGGGGCCTAAATATTTTTACATAAAGCTGTCACAAGCCCACACAAAAAAAAATTCTTCCCATCATGCACGGAAAACGGAGGGCCGGTACAACTTTTGGATACATTTACAAAACAAAAAAAGAAAAGAAAAAAAGAAACTCATTCTTTTATTTATTAATTTAAATTGTTTTAATTTGTTTACTTTCACTTTCAATTCATTTTCTCTTCTACAAAACAACTAAACGATGATTAAATATGTTTTTAGACCATACAAATATGGGATTTTTTGTTTTTAGTCCAATAAAATTTTTAGGGCATGTAATTTAGTCTCCATTAAATGCTCCGTAATGGTAATGGTTTTAGTTCACGCTGTTAAGTTTGTTTGTTAACTGATATGCTAGTCTGCCACATAATCAATGTGACATGGCACAACTTTCTCAATTTGATTATTATTATTAAAGTAAGTATTATTATACTTTATTTTTATTAATAATAAAGATGCTTCAAAAAAAATAATAAAGAATTTAATAATAAAAAAGTGGAGCTCTTCCCATATCAGAAGACGTGAGACTGTGAGAGAGATGATAATAGGGGATAGGGTGGAGAGGAGAGGTATGAGATTTTTTCAATTTTTGAAACAAAAGAAACTTATTAAATATCCTTACCAGCAAAGTTGTTTTTAGTAAAACAATAACGATATCATTTCATAATTAATGATATCATTTTCAGCAAAAAAAAAAATTAACGATATCATTTAACAAAACATTATATTTGAAATTTATTAAAGAATTTGATTAAGTAATATTATAAAATGTATGAATGCTATAATACATTTTCTTGCATTTTTGTGAATTGATGTTACTAATTAACGGTTTCTTTGTCCGGGGGTTGATACTAATGGTATTTTGCAGGGGAGAAAAGTTGTTTTAACACCAAAATAATTGTTTTTATGATATACAATTAGAATACATGTATATAATAAGATAAAAAATAAGTGATAAATAAAGATAAAAATATATAATATCACATATGATATCCAATTTTTGATGTTCAAGTAATATACACGTTTACAAAGACGGACCCTCGTTGTCCATAAGGGGGGCCAGCAATTTCCCCTTTATTTTTATATATATAGATATATATATATATATATATATATATATATATATATATATATATATATGACTTCCCCTTTCTATAAAAAAAAATGGGCTGTGTCTCTCGCTGCAGAAGGATGAAGGTTCCAGGTAAAGTTTGGCTTATTCTACTGAGTTGTTATGCTCCATTTTACTTCATTATTTGCGTTACGGACAGGGCCGCAGGAATTCTGTAGAAATTAGTTGCACCAATTTATGGCTCTATCTTTTATGGAGGATTCATAGTTCAATTGGCTACTCTCTTTTTTTCTTTTTCTTTTTTTTATACAACTTAACATTTAGATGGTCTTTTTATTAACCTTAGTGTCATTATGTATACGGGCAAGAGTGTCGGCAGTACTTTTACTAATATATTTTTGGCTTATTTTATATATATATATATATTAAAATGAAAGCTATCGAAAAATTTATTATCGATTTTGTTCTAGATGATATTTTTTATAAACACATTCATAGATTATTTTTATGACATGTAGGAGAGACATTTTATGTTTTGGTATATTATTAATATAATTAATGTGTATAACTATGAATATTTTGTATGATTTATTTTTTATTCAATTGTATGAAATTTGTTGTATATATATTTGTTACGTAAAATTTAGTTTTATTTAATTGACCCCCTTATGATCCAGGTATGGGTCCGTCCCTAACTGTTTGTAGTGGAAGAGATCATGAGCTATGATAGTCCACGACCAACAACAGGGATTCATTGTATTGTTTTTGTGTTGTTTCGTCAGTTGGGTAGACAAACTGCATACACTCCGGGATGGCACCAAAATTTCAACACTAGAGATTTTGCAGAGGTTTATAATCTTGGATTATCGGTTGCAGCAGTGTATTTCAACTGTAAACGTGAAAATGATAATAATGGAAGTAGAAGGAGGGGATAATATGAAGAATACCCTTCAAATTATATACAATAAAAGTATAGAACTAAGAAGACGGGTAAAATAAAATATGTTAGTACTTAATAATAATTGCAATAGCATACTGACATAAGACTATGCAAGCTATTTGATGCCTCTTTATGCCTCTTAGATGGCTTCCTTTGCTGGAACATAAGGTTATATATGCAATAAAAAATGCATTTTTTTCTCTACCATGTGCTAATCAGTCTTTGAAAATTAAAAATATGTAAATTCATCCCTAATATTTATAGGATTTAATTTATATGCATTGTAAGTATAAATATTTTTTATATTGTGACCAAATTATATAAATTATCACTTCATTAAAAATGTTTGATTTTCATATTAACTACCTAAAAAGTCATTCATACTATGATTTGTGATTGGTTGATAGTATAAAAACTTTGCAAGTAAAAGTGTTTAAAAAATATACTCATATTTATAAATGGTACATAAGAGATCAGTCTTCAGAACCTCCACTTTGTCTGCATATTCCAATAAAATGCAACTGAGACAGACCGCACTGCAGTCAATAAGATACAATCGAGTACTTAATATGTTCTCACTTCTCAGCCTTTCACCGAGAAGCTTTACAACTAGAACCGTGATTAGGGCATATATAACTAAGAAGCATTTCAACACAAACATGGACTTTTATTGTTTCAACATTCAACTTGAAAAGGTCTTAAAACAGTAATGTTCATCTTTGAGTTTATTTGGTTGCAGAATGTAATTTAAGGAGGTGTATTGGATTGAGATTTCATAAGATTTTAATCGATTTTTTTATGACAAAAGAATCAAGTAGTATTTATTTAAAACTTTTATATAATATAAATAAGTCACGTGGTATTCAATCAGGATTTGTAGGATTTTTTTTTTTAAGGATTTCAAATCCATTGGTATTCAATTAAGACTTTTTATAAATTACTAAAAATATTCTGGTATTCAAAAGTTTGTTGATTTTTGTGTATTCTTTTGTATAATGAATTTTAAGTGATTTTTTAGTGAAATATATAAATAGTAAACCTATTCCAAAATCCCACCCAAACCCTTTAGACTTTTTATTCCCTCGTTTCTTCTCTCCCAAACTTTCTCCTCTCTCTCAGCCGTTCACTATTCTTCTTTAAAGGTATGTACACTCTTCTTGCAATTTGTACTCTCCGTGTGCCACTCTTTTCTTTCAATTTTCTGCTTTGCTTTGTATTCATGGTTATGTATCAATTACCTGCACGTACAGGCGACTGATGCTTGTGTTTATTATTAGCAAAAATAATATAATTGATGCTTGTGTTATTATAATATAATATATAAATAATATAATTGTCATTATTATGATAATGATACATTCTCCGATTATTCTATATAACCTGCACGTACAGGCGCTGATCTTGTGTATTCATGCTTGTGTTTATCATTCTATGTATTGATGCATATTAGTAATATATCATTCTTTTTTTTTTCCTGACAAATAGTAATATATCATTCAAATAAGTTTTTTAAAAAAAGTCCTATGATTACATGAATAGGTTCAAGTTACTGGCGCCGATATACATATATTCACTTATCATTCTTTTTTTAAGGCGTCAGTGTATATATATATATATATATATATATATATATATATATATATATATATATGAATCCAATTTGTATTTTTTTTGGCACACTCGTTCCAATTTATAATTTTGTTGATTGGTATGATAGATATTCTTGTTAAATAACTAATAAGTTTTTTTACACATATAGTAGTAATTCAAGTGAGAGTTTCACGACAAGGAAATAATAAAGGACCCTAAAAATGGAAATGAATTATTCAATCTTTGCTATGCATCCTTGAGGAATGTGACCGAGAGGATATTTGGTATTTTTAAATCAAGATTCATAATTTTTAAGTCAGTGCCTCCATTTCTATTTAAGACACAAGCAGAGCTTGTGTTAGCATGTGTAGCACCACATAACTTCCTTCGCAAAGAATGTTGTTCCGATGAATTTCCAATTGAACCAATAGGCAAATCTTCATCTTCAGTATTACCAGCTAATGAAGACTATAATTTTGAACCTATTATTCAAACCCAAGAACAAGAACGGGAAGGTGTTAATGCTTGGAGGGCTAGCATGGCTTTAGATATGTGGAGAAATGTAACTTAGGAAAACATGAACCTACATCGATTTGATTGTTAATTAAAAGATTAGAAAATTTGTATGGTGTTTTACTTTTTTTATTATATTATTCATTTCTTTGTTACTTTTTTCATTGACTCTTGTTACTTTCAATGTTTGTTAAAAAATATTAATATTTTCCTTCCAAATCTTATAAATCCATATAGTCCATTAAAATCTTATAAAGTCTTATGATATAAATCATTTAAAATCCACACATAAAAATCTTGATTACAACAATCTTTTAATTAAAAAAAATCTTTTAAAATCTTATAAAATCATTACATTCCTATAAAGTTTTTTAAAATCCATGAGACTTTTTTTTTGGTTCAAAACAATCTTATTACATCTTACGACTTTCTTGTCTTATTGTCCAGTGTCATATAAAGTTCAATTGTACGACTCTCTACTAATCATTTACTAGATTTTACGATTTTACCCGTCTCATTTATACTTGTGATTAAAAAAAAAACTTAGAATTTTAATAAATTATTATAATGCCTAATTATTAAGTCTGAATTTTAAATAATGTAAAATAATAACTAAATCACTAAATTAATCCGTAACACATAACATAAGATACAGATAATGCAAATGTGAGACTACCCTAACTAGCTAAATTGCAAGGATGGATATATTCCACATGGCACCACCACAATCTTAAAAGTATGCAGGTGCATCTTTTTCTATGGTTTGAGATAACCAGTTAGATACTCGATTCATTAACTTCTTTTGTGGTAGTTCCTATATATGGATGGACTTGATGTAATTATATTCTCCTTTTTTATTGTCACATACAGGAGACTGATCAAAAACTTGCATCCAAGGGGAGGAGGGGGACATCCAAGCAGATTTCATTATCGCATGCACTTTGCATATCATATTGGTGGATCCTGATGCACCTAGCCGACGTGGGAATATTTAAGCTGGTGAGTGCCCCTCCCATCAATTTACAATAAAGATACACATGATCATAATAAAAAAAAAAAAAATAGTTTCTATCTATATCATAACATATTTTCCCTCTATGCAGAATATCAACAAAAGTATTTTTAATAAAACTCAAAACAAATCTAGCTCTATATAATAGATTAATGGCCAACAATTCAAAAACATATTTATTAAATTATTGTATAATGCCAACTGGTTTTCAATCTCCTCTCCCATATTATCGTCATCCAGAAAAAAAAACATAGCTTCTGAGTGTGGTTCATCAAGAGACAACTCTACCAAAGGGATATTTCTTGGATACATGTCTGAAAATATACTACGAGTGTTGGATAAAAAACAATTAAAAAAAAATAAAGAAGGGGATACTTTCGCAGTGCGTGCACGGAAGTATCCAACAAGATATCGATGTCGGATACATGTACGACACTGATACATATAACATTTCCATTTTTGAAGTATTCAGACTTCATAGTAGATGACATTGATGCAAAGAGGGTTCTTTAATTATGACACCCTAATATGATGGCTTTATGGTGGATTATTTAAGGGACAAAATTTGTTGAATCATAGCTACTATTTAGTAGGAACTACTAAAGTTACAAATTTTATTGATTCATTAATTAGCAACCGAAAAATTCAATGATTATTTTTCATATTTCGATCACTAATTAAAACAGTCCCAAACAAGGGTTGGTGACCAAGTTAGCAACCATGTTTTGTGCATTTAGAGATCGAATTTTCTTGTCATTAATAGCTACCGATTTAAAAACCAATCACAAAATTAGTTTGCAGCCACCATTTTGCCATCTATCTTAGTTCGGTCGCAAATTCGATCGCTAACATATTTATTGACAAGTTATATATCATTAGCATAAATAGGTTTTTTCTTGTAGTGATTACTACATGCATGTGTAATTAAAATCCTATGTATGCAATTAGTTGGTTTTTTTTTTTTTGGTAAATTGATAATGTATAAGGCATATGACATCATAAAACAACTTCAAGCTAGCCGTCAAGCATAAAGCATCAATAAAATAACTATCCCATGTCTATGCAACTTTCTAAAGATGCTTCTTTAATTTCCACACATTACAAATAGAATCTATCGATGGCACATCAGCAAACTCACATGAAAAAAAAAAAACTATAAATACATATATTTTATGCATTTCCAAACATTCTAAAGCGTATACTTTTTTATCAATATTAATTATATCATGCCTAGATCAACGAACCCTCTTGTTATTGGACGCGTGATAGGAGATGTTTTGGACCCATTTTCAAGTTCTGTCTCTCTTAAGGTTACTTATAATAATAATCGAGAAGTTATCAACTGCTGTGACCTGAAACCTTCTCAAATCATTAACCAACCAAGAGTTGAAGTTGGTGGAGAGGACCTCAGGACATTTTACACTCTTGTACGTTCATCTTCATATATAACTATTGGATTGGTTATATTCTTCGTTTTGGTTTAATGAAAATTCTCACATCTCTAGCTAGCTAGTTCTTAATTTCATTTGTATGATTCATTGTAATTGGACCGAGTACACCTGTTACTCTATCAAATACAACTTTTTGTTTAAATTGCCAATTATTGCATGCACTTTGAAGATCATGGTGGATCCGGATGCACCTAGCCCAGGTGATCCTACTCACAGGGAATATTTGCACTGGTAAGTGCCCCTCGCAAACTGACTTATATATATATACTTTGATTACCAAGAATATAAGCACCTAATATAAGTTTTATATATTTTCATTCACCTCCTTCCTTACCCTCTGATGCCATAACAAAACTAGAAGAATGAAAATATATAAAACTAGAACAACGTGTTTATTTTGTATATTGTTGTATGCTGGGTACAACAACTAGCTAGAAGGGGATATTATTTTCTGATACTGATTTTCACATAAATTTAATTTTTTAGCTTAAAACTTTTTGTTTTCAATGGATGCCTAGGTTGGTAACCAATATTCCAGCAACTACTGGAGCAAACTTCGGTATGTACACAACTTTTATATTCCAAGTTCCTTAAATTCGATGTACGATATTTTTGCTATACAATATTAGAATCAAAACTCCAAACTCAGACATAGCTTAAAATAATAACCAGCAACCACAAAAGCAAAACCATGTCACTATAGTTGCAAACAGACCCGAAAGTAAAGCTTCCCGAGTAGCAGCAGAAACCAAGGTCAGTGAGGCAGCAATTGGAAACATACCAGCCATCAAGTGTAGATTGCATCCATTTGAAACAGACCAGAGAAGTGTAAACATGTGATACATGGCAAAGTTAATAGAGATCCTTACTTCAAGAATTGCTTGAAAGACAAACAGTGTTTTGTTTCACACACATTACCAGTAACCAAGCACATATCATGAAGTGTACCACTAAAAAGGATGGATCACACCAGGGAATACTAATCACAAAAAAAAAACACCCCTCTAAAACACAATTGAACCTTGACAAAACCAAAAAAGAAAAAACTCCCAAAGATCTCTCATAGAAAAACACAGCTCACACTCACTCTCCCCACTCTCAGAGTTCCTACAAAGGATCAAAAGAAAGACTCCTAGACAAAAAAAATAAACTCTCAAAAAAATACTCACCTTACCCACATTGATACTCTCTAGAAGAATTTACACACCCAGGACACCCCACTCAGACCAATCTCAAATTGTTTATATCTCACAAGAAACCTGTCCCAAGTTAGAGACAAAAATACCACCAGAAAGCACCAACCTGCATAAAACCACTGGAAAAAAAAAACACGTTAGATAAAAGATAATTTTGGCCTTTTCCTGAAGAGTAGCCAGCATACACCATAATCTCTGTCAAAAGTTTGACACCCTCACAAAACAGCTCATCCTCACTTTTTTACACTTTGGCCAGAAACTTCACATTTTGTCACTCACTCATTTTGAAGTACTTTTACCACAGACCAGAACTTTGCACCCTCACCAAAGCACTCCCCCAGAATGCAGCATGAAAGGAGTTTTCATATAATAGTACAGTCAAGATAAAGTTGAGCAGACTTTGTTTACAAAAAACTCTCGCAATCTACTTGAGACAGCTAGTGGGGCTAATCCACCAATCGGAAAAAGAGTATTCAGAGTGATCATTTTCAGCCGAGAACCAGTGCCAGGATTTGTTTCTAATTGATTAAGTGAAGTGCAGAAAAACCAGAGGCTCATTTTTTAATATAATCGCATTTCTTTGAAGCCAAATTGTCGAGATTGTAGCTTGCAAAAACAAACTTCTGAACCTCTTCACCTTCTTACCTCTGAACAAATCTAAGGGAAGCAGATAGTGACTTGCAATATCAAGGGGCACAACTAAGTCAAAACCAATCCACCTATATAACCAAAATCAGATCCGTGATGTAAAGGAGCAATTTTGAAACAGATGAGAAGAAGACTCTCGTGGTTGGCCACATAGTACACAGGAACAAGAGAGGATATCATTCAAAATATTTCTTTGGAACAAATTCATCTGAGTAGGAACTCTATCTAGTAGTAGCTGCCATGAGAAAGCAAGTACCTTGCTTGGGGCACAAACCTTCCAAAAAGTGTTAAAAATAGCTGAAAGCTCAGGAGAGTGACCCACTAGAAGTGTGTGATACTAAATGATCATAGGCAGCCTTAACAGAGTAATTCTTATCTAGTCCTATTTTCCATACCCACTCATCATCCAAGTCTTTACATATAACAGCTCCTGACATTGTATCTGAGAACATCCGTAATAGCTCCTCTTCCCACGTGAACAACATCCTTCTCCAACTCCACTTCCACTTCCCCACCAACCCATCCTACCAACCCCTATTACTCATATTGGCTGATTTTTCTTGGGCTAGGGAGAACAATCTTGGAAAAACTTGTTAAGGCAATTATCACCAAAACATTTCTCATGCCAAAACAAGGTCTTTGCACCATTACCTACCTTCTTTCCTACCCCATTTGAGAACCAATTTCTTGTTGCCAAATTTGCAGTTTCAATTTCACACACATCCCTCCACCATTGTGAAGAATTTCTAGGATTCCAAACTTGTCCTCCTGCCACATTTCTTTGTATGCCGTATCTTGACAGAAGGATATCATGCCAGCAAGCTTTGTTATCAACAAGCAAGCGCCACGTCCACTTTCCAAGTAAACTTATGTTGAAAAGGTATAAATCCTTTACACCTAGACCTCCACAGTCTTTCAGTTTACACACATTCGGCCACTTAACCCATGCTATGCCTCTTTTGTTATCTCCACCACCCCACAGGAAAGATCTCTGAATACCAACCAAAATCTTGAGCACCTTCCTTGGCAACCTGAAGAAGGATAGATAGTAAAGTGGGATACTGGACAGCACCGATTTCAGAAGAACTATCCTCCCACCCAATGATAAAAATCTTCCCTTCCACTTAGTCAACCTTTTCTTCATAACATCTATCACAGACTTCCAAGTTAAAAGTCTCTTCGGGTTACCACCTATCGGAAGACCTAAGTAAGAGAAAGGCACCTCACCAACTTTGCAACAAAGGAAATTTGACCCTGCTTGAAGGAATTCTTCATCAAAATTAATTCCAGAAATACAACTTTTATTAAAGTTAACCTTCAGCCCCGATATCATCTCAAAGCCTCTAAAGACTGCCTTCAGCGTCCAAAGGTTGTCATAGGAAGCTTTCCCCACTAATAAAGTATCATCAGCGTATTGTAAATGGGAGAACCTTTGAGATGTATCATATTCAAACCCAGTAAATTTTCCAATCACCCCCGCCCTATCCATCAGGCCACTAAGTCCTTCTGCCACAATTAAGAATAGAAAAGGAGCTATAGGGTCACCTTGCCTTAAACCCTTTTGGAGCCTTACTTCTACTGTAGAACTCCCATTTACCAGAACTGACACATTCCCTGAGAAAACACAAGCACTCATACATCTCATCCATTTTCCCGAGAATCCCATTCTTCCCATCATATACTTTAGGAAATCCCAACTTACTGAGTCACATGCCCTTTCAAAATCTACCTTAAAGATCAAGCAATCATTCTTTGTCTTTTTAACCAAATCAATCACTTCGTTAATGGCCAAGACTCCATCAAGAATTTATCTATTCAAGATGAAATCTGATTGGCAAGGTGAAATCAGTGAACCGATTACCTTCTTAAGTCTTGCTACCAGAAGCTTCAAAATCAACTTGTGGTTTGACCTAATAAGAGAGATCGGCCTAAAGTCACTTATTTTTTGTGGGTTTTGCCTCTTAAGAATCAAGGCAACAAAAGAAGAACAAACTACTTTAGGCAAGGAGTTATTCGAATGAAATTCAAAAACCACCGCCCTGAGCTCATCCTTGATAGAATGCCAAAACTTCTTGAAGAAAGTGAAATTATAACCATCTGGACCAGGGCTCTTATCACCATCACAGTTCCACACCGCTTCCTTAATTTCCTCCAGAGAGAAGAGGGCTATTGAAGCTTCATTGCTTTCTACTGATAGAGACTTAAAATTCAAACCGTCCAACAAAGGCCGATTCCTATATTGTTCACTAAAGAGTGTCGTAAAGTAGTTGACAACCTCCCGCTTAACATTATCCGGGGCCTCCACCCAAACATCCCCTGATTGCAAAGCCAAAATGTTCTTTTTTCGCCTTCTGAAGTTTACACAAGAGTGAAAAAATGAGGAGTTGGAATCACCCTCTTTCAATCATCTAACTAGATTTTTGAAACAACGGGCTTTCCTTTTGCCTCTTAGCTTGCCATAGGGACTCATTTATATTCCTCCTCAAAGTTATCTCTTCCACACTCAACAACCTCAAAGAAGCGGTTACATCTGACTCATTAAGTTTCTCAACCAAGTCTTTTATCTTTGAATCCAAATTACCATAGAATTCCACATTCCATACTTTTATCAACTCCTTAAGTTTTCTCGGCTTTTCTTTAAAGCCATAAATTCTCCATCCTGTCGCACGGATGTTAGCCCAACTACATTCCATAAACTGTTTGAAATCAGCATGCTATAACCAGCAATTGTTAAATTTGAACGGCTTGGGACCCCAATTAATACAGTCACCCTTTAGCGAAATAGGGCAATGGTCAGAAACATCTCTCTTTCCAATCCACTGTGGTTCAACACCCCACTCATTAATCCAGCCTTCATATAACAGAAATCTATCTAGCCTACTCATTGCAGATCCATCATGTTTAAACCATGTAAAGTAATTTCCAAGAACTGGTAAATCTATCAAGTTTAAGTCATCAATAAAATCTTGGAACGCATTACTTTCTGAAGTTATTCGAACCAGTTCCCCTCCTTTCAGAAGACCTTTTCACCGCATTAAAATCCTCAACAACGCACCATAACTGACCACCAAACCCATTTTTTGACATTATTAGTTCACGCCATAACTTCTCTTTTTTTCAGCAAGTAATCATGAAGAATAAATGTTCACTACAGTGCACTCCATATTATTTTGACTCCATACCCCGGTAACACCTAAAAAACCTTTCCCCGAAAACAAGAACTTTAAAGAGAAAACCATGGAGTCCCACAAAATCAACATACCGCTAGAGTTACCAATAGCCGGAGATGACACCCAATTAACATCCTGGTCACCCTATAAAAATTGACAAAGTACCGAATCCACTAAAGGCAGCTTTGTTTCTTGAATTACTACCAAATCTGGCTTTTCCTCCCTAACTAAAGATGTTTCTTTGTTCTTAATTACCCTCCACCAACCCCCTTATATTTAGGGATAAAAGCTTCACGGGAAACCTTGCCTATCACCTAATCCAAACTTCGCTAAATTGTCCATATCCTCCAAATTCCCCACTACTTTAATCATTTCTTTGTGATCTCCTTGATAAGTCACCCCTAATTCCTTACAAATGGACCAAACTTTCTCCTCTGTTGAGTCCTTGTTAACACACCTCCTAGCATTTCCACTACTAGAATCTCTAACATGATTCACATTGCTAGAGGAAGGGTTATCTGAAATACTCCGAATGAACCTCTCTGGAAACCTCGACTGAACGCAACCAGCCCCAGTTGTAGTGCCCAAGTCTCGATCTGCCTCATCTTTGCCCACATCCGAATAGTCCCCATTTTCAATTGTATCGGACAACGATTCATTCGATTGAAAAACACTAGATTCTGCCAAAAGGATGCTTCATGGACATCCGAAGACTGTAATTGTTCCCGCAAGTTGCCTCTACTGACCTCCTGGTTCTCGGTCGAAAAAACCTCAATCCCCTCTGCATAATCGCTTATACCACCTGGATGTATTGCCTCCTTACCATAAACTTTTAGAAAAATAGCTTTGACGTGCCTTTGTTTCTGTA
This sequence comes from Sophora flavescens, assembly GCA_030762895.1. Taxonomy (NCBI): domain Eukaryota; kingdom Viridiplantae; phylum Streptophyta; class Magnoliopsida; order Fabales; family Fabaceae; genus Sophora; species Sophora flavescens. The sequence goes on along the minus strand of CM061065.1, from coordinate 12,714,299 downwards.
GCATTAAATCTTTTCCAAGAGGATTCGTTGCTGGTATCCACGCTAAAACACCTTTCCCTCTTTTACCTCTTAGCCAAATGAGTCATTTGAGCTCAGTATACATAGTACAAACCATTAATCTAAAGATGAATTTATATGAGAATGTTAAACTATTCGTGTGAGTCCACGCTAGGATTCACATTTGTTGAATTGAAAACTTGCATTTTAAATTTTACATTAATTTCAAATCACTTTGTATTTTTATTATTGTGCCTTAAGATTAAAATGGGTAAAATGTACAAGTTTGGTGAATCAATGCTCTCTGGTAATAGCACTTTTTCATGGTGCAGTCTTTTTTTTTTAATTAGTGTGGCTGTAAAATTTCATATTAAAGACATTTTGTAAAGTTCTAGTTTTTGTTGGTCCGTGGGGTGTGGGGTTTAGGTATAATTCAACCATGTGGTAGTTTGGAGCTGGTGGTTGAAAATTTACCGAATATACCTCATAGTTGTTTTTGAATCTTTTTATCTTGGTTTGAGTATCCATTGTATTTTTTTTTATATAATTTGTTGCTTATCAACAAAAAAAAGATTCTATAATTTTTCTTTATAAGCAAAAAATGTATTAAGAAGGGTATAAGAGATACCATAATCCATATACAATAGCACCATAAAGTAGAATAAGAGATTAGATAGTGTAGGAGTTCAACCAAAAGTACAAAGGCCAAAGGCACAAAGACTTTTTGACAGCATGGTTGAAGGATATATTATCTACACTCTTAATGTAGCCATAGAACACCCTAAGCAGACCATTTAAAAGCAACCCCATTTTTATCAAATTTAGAAGTAAACCAAATCCTATAAATATATTGATTTTAATTTTAGTTCATATATATATATATATAGAGAGAGAGAGTCGGGATCCATTTACATCAGGTGTAAGTCTTTTGATTTACACAGAATCTGGATCGTCGATATTAAATAATCTAACGGTCCAAATAATTCAATAAAAAATAATTAAAAAATGATGAGTGATTCACGTGACTAGCTACCTAAACATCTCCTAACTACTTCTTTCTCTCCAATGATACAGATTACAAATCCCCCGCATGAAGTCTTCTTCTTCCTCTCACTCAAGGATACAGAGCATCATTACTCCTTAATATAGATAAACTATAGCAGCCGCGTGACTCTCTAAAATGTACGAAACCGAAATATTAAGAAGTTGTCCTCATTAACATGGCTATGACCGAAATGATGAGCCCTTCAAATGTTAAAAGATAGTTGATGAAATGGGTCAGATCAATCACACTTGTTATGTGTTTTATGTTGTTTGTTTTTCTGTTTTACATGATTGTGATGCTTATTTGTAATCGAGGGTCGGGGACATTTTATGTCGTGATTGATTGTGGGAGTATTGGGACATCATTAAAAGAGCAGTGACGACACTATTGACAATAGAGAAGTCGTGCGGTGGTGCCGTTCAATGGCAAGATGGCTCGCGGTGGAGCTGTTGAACAGAAAAAAATCGAGCGACGGTGCTGTTGAATGGAAGAAGTCATGCTGGCGGTTTTATATCTCAATTTACAGTGACTCTTGAACTGCGATTCTCAAAGAGTCACGCGGGCGTAGTTTATATATATATATATATATATATATATATATAGATATATATATATATATATATATATATATAGGATAATAGATGCTCTGTATCCTTGGAGTGAGAGGAAGAATAAGATAGGAGGTTTTCGGAGAAGAAGACTTCACGTAGGGGGCTCTCTAATCTGTTGTTGGAGGGAGAGGGAGAGTAAGAAAGAAGAAGAGAGATATCTTGGTAATCATGTTGAGTAATGTGCTAAATAAATGCATTCATGTATCTAAGAATTTATGTACTCTTGGTAATGATGTTCATGTACCTAGTGAATTGTATGCATCTAGTTAAGTGCATATAGTTAAGTGTGTTCATGTACTTACACTAATGTGAGTTCATGCACTAGTGAGTTCATGCTTATTCTAGGGAGTTTCATTGCTCACTATAAATATGTGAGCTATCTCTAGTTGTGGATGTACAACCAAGAAAGATCATTTCAAATAAAAAGAGACAGAATTATCCAGCCCCAAATACTCTTCCTTTTGCTCCAAATTTCTATCTAATTTTACTATAGTTATAGCCCACCATAAAACATAGTCCCTTGAGTGTCTTAGACACCACCACCACCTCTAGAATACCACCAACAGAGTGGTATCAGAGCTGCAGATCCTTGCAGCAAAGAAACGTGAAGAGTCATGGCTTCCTCAAGCAATCTTTCACCAACCAACAGTACAATCTATAGCAATATCCAAGTTCCTTTATTTGAAGGAGAAAATTATGATTTTTGGGCAGTAAAAATGGAGACTTTATTCACCTCTTTGAATGTCTTGGATCTAATCAAAAAGGGGTATGAAGAATCAGCAAGCACAACAGAAGTTACAGCTACGCTAAGGGACGAATTGAAGAATAATTAGATCATCGATGCTGGAGTTCTTGGGATGATTCAAAGATGAGTCTCACTAGCCATATTCCCAAGGATTATGAGAGCAAAAACAACCAAGGGAGCATGGGAAACTCTACAACAATAGTTCGAAGGTGATTCAAAAGTGAGAATCGTTAAACTTCAATCTCCTGAGAGAGATTTTGAAAATGAAAGAATGTAAGAAAAGGAAAGTTTGAATGAGTATTTCAATAGATTGTCTGAATTGGTGAATCAAATGAAGTCGCATGGAGATACAATAGATGATCGCAGAATTGTTGACAAAATTTTGATTAGCTTGACTGAAAAATTTGATCCTATGGTAGCTGTTATAGAAGAAATTAAAGACTTGTCTACCATGACCGTTCAAGGGTTGATGGGGTCACTTAGATCCTATGAGCAAAGATTGTTATGGTGCATTGAAAAGTCAATTGAAAGTGCGTTTCAATCTAAGCTCACCATTCAATCCAATGATGATAAATGCTCATCCCAAAATGAAGGTGGGTCTTCTAGAGGTGGCAGATTTGGCAAATGCAGAGGAAGAGCCAGAAACTCATATGGAAGAGGAAGAGGAAGAGGAAGAGGAAGAGGAAGAGGCACCTATGGCGGACGAGGAGATAATAGAGGCTCGAATAAATGGTGTGGAATTGCAAGAAGAGCACTCATGAAGAGAAAGATTGTTGGAATAAAGACAAGCCACGATGTCATAATTACAAAAGTTCGGATACTTGAAAAAGGATTGTTGCTTTGCAACCAACAACACATTGCATTTGTAGAAGCAGAAAATAATGAAGGGAACTTGTTCTATGCTTGTCAAAAGGCAACCGAAGAGCATAAAAATATTTGGTTTTTGGACAGTGGTTGCAACAATCACATGACGGGAGATAAAGAAGCCTTTATTGACATGGGTCGTTCATTTGGCTCAAAAGTAAAATTGGGCAATGGAGAATATGTTGAAGGCAAAGGCAACATTAGAGTTGCGACAAAGCAAGGAGGTAAAGTCATTCATGATACTCTTTATGTGCCTAAATTAGATGAGAATTTGTTGAGCATTGGACAACTTTTGGAGCATGGTTATTCTCTTCAATTTGAGAATCGGGAGTGTAGAATTTTTTATTCAAAAGGAAGAGTTGTTGCTGTTGTGAAAATGGACAAGACTAGAAGCTTTCCACTCTCTCTTAATTATGAGAAAAATTTCAGCTTGATGGCTAGAGAAGTAAAAGACTCCTGTCTATGACACAAGCGACTTGGGCACTTAAACTATCACAGCCTCAAGTTGCTTTCTCAAAAGAATATGGTTTTCGGACTGCCAACAATTGAAGAAAAACATGGAGTATGTGAAGGATGCATGCTTGGAAAACATCATCGCCAACCATTTCCAAAAGAAGAAGCAAGGAGAGCCAAAGAAGTGCTGGAGTTGGTGCACACAGATGTTTGTGGTTCTATGAGTACCTTCTCTCATGCCCAAAATAGGTACTTTATTTTGTTTATTGATGACTTGACTCGTATGACATGAGTTTACTTTATGAGACAAAAATCTGAAGTATTTGTCATATTTAAGAAGTTTAAAGCTTTTGTTGAGAAACAAAGTGGCAAGTCCATAAAAGTTTTGAGAATTGACAATGGAAAGGAGTACACCTCCAAATAATTTGACAAGTTTTGTGAAGAAGAAGGCGTGGAGAAGCAACTCACTGTTGGCTATGCACCTCAACAAAATGGTGTATCTGAAAGGAAGAATCAATCTGTGATGGAGATGGCTAAGTTCATGCTGTTAGAGAAAGGGATGCCCAAGGAATTTTGGCCCGAGGCTGTTAATACAGCTGTGTACCTGCTGAATAGATGCCCAACAAGAGCTGTATGGAATAAGATGCCATTTGAATCATGGAGTGGAAGAAAACCTTCAGTGAACCACCTTAAAGTATTTGGGTGTGTTTGCTATGCTCAAGTTCCCAAGGGAAAGAGGACAAAGCTCGAAGAAGCAAGTTAGAGATGCATCATTATTGGCTATAGCTCCATGTCAAAAGGCTACAGATACAACTTGAAGAGCAAAAAAGTGATCATTAGCCGAGATGTTGTATTTGATGAGAATGCTTCTTGGAATTGGCAAGAAGAGAAGATTGAAGAGAAAACTATTCCAACAGTAATTTTAGAGCAAGGTCCAACTCCTTCAGAGAATGAACAACAAGATCCATCTACACCAAGGTCATCTACATCAAGCTCTAGCTCATCATCTTCAAGCTCAACTCCAATAAAAATGAGGAGTTTGATGTTTATGCAAGGTGCAATTATTGTGTGGTGGAACCAGAAAATTTTGAAGAAGCGGTCAAGGAAGATGCTTGGAGGAAGGCAATGCAAGAGGAAATAGATGCAACTGGAAAGAACAAGACATGGGAGCTAGTTGAAAAGCCAAATGACAAAGAAGCTATCGGTGTGAAATGAATGTACAAGGTGAAGCATAATCCAGATGGTTCGGTCCAAAAGAATAAAGCAAGACTTGTTGCAAAGGGCTATTCAGAGTAGCCCGGTGTTTATTATGAAGAGACATTTGCTCCCGTTGCAAGGTTAGACACCATTAGAGCATTGATCTCCCTTACAGCTCAAAAAGGATGGAAGTTGTATCAACTAGATGTGAAGTCGGCATTTTTGAATGGAGAATTGAAAGAAGAGATCTATGTTGAGCAACCTCAAGGCTTTGTGCTAGAAGGCCAAGAAGAAAAGGTTTATAGATTGAAGAAAGCTCTTTATGGGCTGAAGCAAGCACCAAGGGCGTGGTATAGCAACATTGACAATTATTTTATGGAGAAAGGCTTTGAGAAGAGCCAGAGTGAGCCTACTTTGTATGTTAAACGACAAGGTATGGATGATATCCTTATTATTACACTTTATGTGGATGATTTGATCTGTACCGGCAATAATTTGAAGATGATTGAAGATTTTAGAAAAGAAATGATGAGGAGATATGAGATGAATGATTTGGGCTTGTTGTATCATTTTCTTGGAATTGAAATTTATCAAGAGGATGATGGGGTCTTTATTTGTCAAAAGAAATATGCTGAAAAAATATTGAAGAAGTTTGGGATGTTTGATTGTAATCCAACTGATACACCATTAGTTGTGAATGAAAATTTGAAGAAAGAAGATGGAGGAAGGAGGGTTGATGCTAGTAACTACATAAGCCTGATTGGTAATTTATTTTATCTTACTAGCACAAGACCATATATCATGTTTGCAGCAAGTATACTCTCTTGATTCATGAATGATCCAAGCCACATCCATCTAGGTGCAGCTAAAAGGGTGTTGAGATACATTTAAGGCACTTTGAACTATGGAATCAAATATGGCAGCAAGGTCGAAGCAAAGTTAGTTGGCTTTTGTGACAGTGATTGGGCAGGTTGTATGGATGATATGAAAAGCACTTCTGGATATGTTTTCTCACTAGGATCGGGTGCTTTTTCGTGGTGCTCAAAGAAGCAACAATCCGTTGCTCAATCTTCCGCAGAGGCTGAATATATTTTAGCTGGGTTAGCAACCCAACAAGCAATATGGTTGAAGAGGATACTTGAAGACTTTGGTGAAAAACAAGAAGTTGTGATTATCCATTGTGATAATAAGTCAGCCATTGCTATGGCAAAGAATCCAGTCTTTCAGGGAAGAACGAATCACACAGCCATCAAACATCATTTTATTCGAGAAGTAATTGAAGAAGAAGAGGTGCAATTAAAGTTTTTCAAGTCCGGTGATCAACTTACAGATATTTTCACAAAGACCTTGACTAGAGACAAGTTCCAGAAATTAAGAGAAGCTCTTGGAGTTCAAGAACAGCACATTAAGGGGGAGAATGTTGAGTAATGTGCTAAATAAATGCATTCATGTATCTAAGAATTTATGAAGTCTTGGTCATAATGTTCATGTACCCAGTGAATTGTATGCATCTAGTTATGTGTGTTCATATACCTAGACTAATGTGGGTTCATGCACTAGTGAGTTAATGCTTATTTAGGGAGTTCCATTGCTCACTATAAATGTGAGCTATCTCTAGTTGTGGATGTACAACCAAGAAAGATCATTTCAAATAAAAAGAGACAGAATTATCCAGCCCCAAAAACTCTTCCTCTTGCTCCAAATTTCTATCTAATTTTTACTATAGTTATAGCCCACCATAAAACATAGTCCCTTGAGTGTCTTAGACACCACCACCACCTCTAGAATACCACCAACAAGTTAGTGAATCACTTATCAATTTTTAATAATTTTTTTATTGAATTATTTGGACTGTTAGATTAATTGATATCAACGATTTAGATTTGGTGTAAGTCAAAAGACTCACACCTAGTATAAACGGATCTTGACTCATATATATATATATATATATATATATATATATATATATATATATATATATATATATATATATATATATATATATATATATATATATATACACATACATATATATATATATAATATACATATATATATATATAATATATATATATATATATATATATATATATATATATATATATATACATACATATATATATACATATATTAAGGAAACCAATTTACTTCATTTAAAGAAGCAATACAAAGGGGAACAAAATGATAGAAATGGGGGCTAGACTTAGATAGAGCTGTCCTAGCTAGGAAACAGGCAACTTCAGTGGCTTGCCCCTAATGAAACTTGCCTTAAAGTTTGGAGAAAGAGATAAATACCTTTAAAAAGGAAGGGCCTATTATAGATTTTTACATAAAGCTCTCACCACAGAAAACAGAGGACTAGTACAATTTTTGGATGATTTTAAAAAAATGCATTCTTTTATTTATTTAAATTGTTATGTAGGTGTTTATGCCATTTAATAAATGTTATCATTTTTTCCAACACTATCTACGCAATCAAAAAAAGAAAAGAAAAGAAAAGTTTCAACTTTCTTTCCTTTCATTTTCTCTTCTACAAAACAACTAAACAAGAGTTAAATATGTTTTTAATCCCTACAAATATATGGTCTTTTATTTTTAGTCTCTATAAAATTTTTAAAAATGCTCCGTTATGAGTTTGGTTCCAGCTGTTAAGTTTGTTTGTTAATTAATGACATGCATCTGCCAGTCTGTCACGTGAATGAATGTAATGATGTGACATAGCTTTCTCAAATTTATTATTACTAATTTCTTTATTATTATTATATACTTTAATAATAATAATAATAATAACAAAGAATTTAATAATAAAAATTTGGAGTCAGATGTGCCACATCATTACATATTGATCCACGCGGCAGATCTTGTGTCATCTATTATCAGACAAGCTTAACATCGAGAACTAAAACCATAATGTAGCATTTAATAGGGACTAAACATGCCCAAATATTTTCATAGGGGCTAAAAACGAAAAACCTTATACTTGTAGGGACTAAAAAAACATATTTAACCCACTAAACAATCAAATCATTTTTCACTTTTTTCTCTCTCATTTCCCCTTCTTTCCTCCCACTTTCCTTCCTCCCATTTTATTTCCTCCTACTTTTATTTCCTACACAAAACAGAGCCTGAAAGTGATTTGCTAACTTATTCTCACTTTCGAAGGAGTTTGTTAACAACATACACCCAAATATTTGAATCAGAAACCCAAACTTTCATTTATTAGCACAACTCCATTTCAGCGATATTTTAGTTATTTTATTTTATTTTACAAATACAAAAACACACATTTTCTGTCTCCTCTCTCACCACTCCTACTCTCCACCCTTTCTTTTTCTCTCACATATTTTTCCTCTCCCTCAATCATTCTTGGTGTTTTGGAAAAATATTGATTAATGATTATCCTTCATTTTGAACAATTTGAAATAAGAACACAACGAGTTTTCATCAAGAGCAGCCACTACATGGAGAATTAGAATCATATCTCCACTTGTCCTTTACCCAAATTAAATACCACACCTTTCTCAGCTGATTTTTGTTTTTGTTTTTTTCGATAAACAAAATGTATTGAGAAGTAGTTCAAGGGATACTCAACCCATATACAGGGGAAAACTAAGGTTGTGAAGACCAATGGTACTTTGTCGGGGGTTGATACTAATGGTATTTTGCAGGGGAAGAGATCGTGAGCTATGATAGTCCACGACCAACAACAGGGATTCATCGTATTGTTTTTGTGTTGTTTCGACAATTGGGTAGACAAACTGCATATGCTCCAGGATGGCGCCAAAACTTCAACACTAAAGATTTTGCAGAGGTTTATAATCTTGGATTACCGGTTGCAGCGGTGTATTTCAACTGTAAACGTGAAAATGATAATGGTGGAAGTAGAAGGAGGGGATAATTTAAAGAGGCACAAAATGTTTTTTCATTAAAGCAGAAGGTGGGGATAATATGAAGAATACCTTCAACTTAGTACTTAATAATTGCAATAGCGTACTAACATAAGGCTATGCAAGCTATTTGATGCCTCTTTATGCCTCTTAGTTGGCTTCATTTGCTGGAACACGAGGTTATATATGCAATAAAAAATGCATTTTTTTCTCTATCATATGCTAATCAGTCTTTGAAATTTAAAAATATGTAAATTCATCCCTAATATTTATAGGATTTAATTTATGCATTGTAAGTGTAATATTTTTTACGTAAAAATGTAGTTTTAGTCCCTCAAGTTTTTCACTTTGGTGAAATTGGTATCTCAACTTTTTTTTTTGGCAAATGTAGTCATCCTAATTTTCCAATGTTGCAAAAATCATCTCTCTATCATCTTCCCATCCAAAATATAACAGAAGTAGGTGATGTGGCAAACGTGTGCCAACATGGCATCCAAGTGTCAGTTTCATGTGTCACCATATAATAATAAATAAAAAATTAAGTTTATAAACCTTTTTTTTATCGTATCATGTGACGTACACATGACTGAAGATCATCTTCTTTCGGAATGCATCTATTCCTCTGAATCGTTTGAGATAGCAAAACCCAAATCTTCGTTCTTAGAAATCAAATTGCTATGTGATTCCCATTCTCGGTCTCAATCTTCTCCTTTTTATTCTCGTTCTCGCGCCCCTTCTCAATCAAGATCCTTCTCTTCATCGATTGGCGGTGGTATGCGAAGAACAGGGAAGGCGAGGTCACGACTGGAGGTGCTCAGGCGAGTTCGTGGAGTTCCAACGACGAGGCAACGACTCAAAGGCGGCGCGCGTGATGAGACCAACCTGGAGCTGTTCTGACGTTGTGGTTAGGTAGTGGCTCGCGGTTGTCGTAGGTGTGGGCAAGGAGCACGCGACTATCCTCAGGATGGTGGCGTGCGACTGTGACTGCGGGGCAGGACGATGGTGGTATGCTCGTCGGAATGACCGAGTCTAAGTAGAAGTTGTCTTAGAATGTCAATTGTCTCATTAGTTGTGTCATTTAGTTATGACCGAGTCTTAATAGAAGTTGGTCTACAACTTGCCCTGAAGATGATGGAGAAGTTGGTCTATAATAATGGATGTAGTTGGCCCTTCAAATGTGAAGATGTTGGAGAAGATACTCTCAGGAAAGTATAACTACGAAGAAAAGGAAGACGACACAAGTTTACTTAAGAGAAACAAAAAACTTATTATTAAATAATTATTTTATTAATATTTTGTTATTTTATGATATGATGCCATGTGGCACTGAACACTTGAATGCTATGCGGGCCCATACTTGCCATGTCACCTACTTCTGTTAGATTTTGGATGGAAAGATGACAGGGGGATGATTTTAGTAATATTGGAAAAGTAGGAGGACTAAATTCGGTAAAAATAAAGTTAAGGGACCAATTTCACCAAAGTGAAAAACCTGAGGGATTAAAACTGCATTTTAACCTATTTTTATATTGTGACCAAATTATATAAATTATTACATCATTAAAAATATTTGACTCTTATATTAGCTACCTAAAAAGCCATTTATACTATGATTTGTTATTGGTTGACAGTGTAAAAACTTTACACTAAAAATGTATCAAAATTATACTCATATTTATAAATGGTACAAATTGAACCCTTGTATTCTTTGGTACATTTTTTTTTATATTGTTTAGAAATGAATAGAAGAAAAACTTTAGATTGAAGAATTAAAATCTGGACAAAGAAAAGAAGAACAGGCACCAGAAAAAAAAAATATAATTATAAAATAAAACTAAACTAAAATGGAAGAAGATGGAACACAATTAGAGCAAGAAAAGACAGAATTATGGAACAAAACTAAAATAAAGGATAACTTGATTTAGGATCGAAGTTCTGTTACCAAATAATGTAAACTTAGGAAGGTTTATGTACCGGCCGAAGATATAAGGCCGAGGATTGTCAATACGACCGAGCTCATTCTCGTAAGTGGATATTCACCCGAACTCCCATAAAGCCGAAGACCTATTAATACGCTCAACACCCGAGGATAACTACTCGGGCCTACTCCACACCAGACCACGAATAAAGATATCTCGGCCCCGAGCTATCCAGCCGTAACTGACTAGACCGAATATCTCACTGGTCCAAATATCTCTCCGTATAACTCGGAGCCTTATCCATATCATTGCCTAACTGCCATAGCAATCTGATCCTAACAAATAGGATCTCAGTAACCGTCTTACTCTAACGGTTGCACTAAAAATATCTATAAATAGGGGTCCAACCCCCTCACTCAGAACTACGTTTGCTTTGATTCCCATTTGGATACGTAGGAGCAGAATCTCAATTCTGTCAAGCAAATTCCAAAACACCCCCACTAAACTTTCTCCGGCCGAGTATCTCTCATCTGAGATATTTGGACGGAACATTTGGCGCCGTCTGTGGGGATCGAAGCAAAACTTTCCCATACCACAAACCATGGTGAGAACAAGGAGTGGGAACTGCAGGAGAGAGGAGCCAGAGAATGGTAACAACGGAGATAATGGGGAACGGTCCATAAACCCGGCTATAACGACCGACAACCCCCTTATCCAAGAACTTCTTGCACAGATTGCCATGCTGAGAAGGGAGAATGAGGAGATTAGGCGGCAGAACAGCCGTCGCGAACCAGGACAGAGCAGAGAAAGGTCCGCCTCTTCTCCTCCTGAGAGGGAGCGTCGGACAACTGAGAATGAGGGATCCAGAAACTCGCGCAGAGAAGGAGGCCCACAACTCCGGGCTTTTCATCATATGGACTGAGTAGACGAGGAGGAATTTCCTAGACAGTCCCCTGAACTGTCACTGCAGGCAAATAGACTTAATGAAAGGACCAGCGTGCGGAGGCTGAGACATCCCTTCACAAACGCTATCATGGAGGTTCCCCTACCAGCCAACTACAAACCAATAAGCATTGACAGATATGATGGCACCTCGGACCACGAGCGTCACTTGGACACTTTCACTACTCAGATGTACCTCTTTACCGATGACGATGCTGTCATGTGTAAAGTCTTTCCGACCACTCTGAAGGATGCTGCGTTGACTTGGTACACCCAGCTACCGCCAGCGTCAGTAGACTCCTTTGACACATTCATGGATAAGTTCAATGCTCAGTTTGCCACGAGCCGGGCTCATCAAAAAACCTCGGCCTCGTTGGTAAACTTTAGGCAAGAAAAGAATGAGTCCCTGCGTGATTTCATGGCCAGATTCAGCAAGGAGATGGTCCTCATCTGGAATCTCAGTGCCGATGTTGCACTACACACCATCTTGACCGGGTTAAGGCCTGGCCCTTTCGCCAGACACTTGGCTCGGAAGCCACCAACCAGTATGGATGAATTGAGGAGAAAAGTTGCGGGATTCATTAATATGGAGGAGGTTAAGGAGTCTAAGAAAAGGGAGAGAACTGATGATGCTGACAGACGAGAAGGGAGAGAGATGAGGAGGACCGGAGGTGATAGGCCGAAATTCAAAGGCCCGTCCGAGCATTTGCATAGGGGACCGAAATATGAGCACTATACTCCCTTCAACACAAACCGAGCTCGGGTGTTTGAGGAAGCATACAACGCGGAACTTTTGCAGCTCCCTAACCGTGGCCACACGCCCCAGAATGCTGATCGACAGAAACATTGTCGGTATCATCGTAATTATGGCCATACCACCGAGGAGTGCTGGGTCCTGTGAGATAAGATTGAAGAGTTGGTGCAAGCTGGCCATCTCAATAATTTTGTTCGGAGAAACCACAACAATGGTGAGGGGCGTGGCAGAAGCAGAAGGAGAGGAGGTGACCAAAGCCCGAGAAGGGGTGGCGGTCAACGAAATAATGAAAGAACAGAAACCAGAGAGGGCCAGAATGAAAGGCGAGAGGAGGATAATGTGGTCCGAGGTGTGATAAACACTATTTCAGGTGGATTCGCAGGGGGAGGCACGACAAGTTCAGCTCGGAGAAAGCACCTGCGGGCTATTCGGGCTGTCAACTCGGTATCCGACAAACCCCCGAGAATTTCCCCACCTATTATCTTTTCTGACGGAGATTTTGTGGGGGTGGATCCTAATCAAGATGACCCTATGGTGATCACTGTGCAGTTGGCTAATTTCTCGGTCAAAAGAACCCTTCTCGACCAGGGGAGCTCGGCAGATATCTTATATTATTCAACATTTCAGAAGCTCGGGATCCCAGAGAAATCTATCCAACCGTACGTCGTCGATGGCTAAATCCGGCTTTGCAGGGGAACAAGTGGATACGCGAGGATACATTGACCTCCTGACTACTTTTGGGGATGGCAAAGCATCCAAGACTATCACGGTCAGGTATGTGTTGGTTAATGCAGTAACATCATACAATATCCTGATCGGAAGACCATCTTTGAACGAGTTAGGAGCTGTGGTCTCTACTCCCCACCTCACGATGAAATTCCCTTCCAACTCGGGAGACATAGTTGCTGTCCGGGCTGATCAGAAAATGGCCAGACAGTGATATGCTGATAGTTTGCGTGTAAGCAAACTTAAACCTACACCTGCAGAAACGCTAGACGGGGGGGAAGACAAGTCGGTGAATTCTGTTAACTCTGTTGAACTGGATCCGAGAATGGACATGAAGGAACAACGTCCACAACCTATTGAGGAGTTAGAAAAGTTCCAGCTCGGTTCACAGCCCGATCAGTGCACCAAACTCGGCGGTCACCTTGAGCCGAATTTGAAAGAGGAAATAAAGGAAGTACTTCGCAGCAACGCCGATTTGTTCGCCTGGACCACATCTGATATGCCGGGAATTGATCCCGACTTCTTATGCCACAAACTGGCAATTTGTCCCGAGGCGAAACCAGTGGCCCAAAGGAAAAGGAGACTTGGTGAGGAGAGGAGAAAAGTTGTGGAAGAGGAAACAGCGAAGTTGGTCAAGGCCAACTTTATTCGAGAAGTAGAATACACTACCTGGCTGGCCAACGTTGTTATGGTCAAAAAAGCAAATGGCAAGTGGCGCATGTGCACCGATTACACAGATTTGAATAAAGCTTGCCCAAAGGATTCCTATCCTTTGCCGAGTATTGATAGACTGGTGGATGGAGCCTCCGGATACAGAATTTTGAGTTTCTTGGATGCATACTCGGGGTACAATCAGATCAGAATGTATCCCCCAGATGAGGAGAAAACAGCTTTCATAACTGAAGGCTCGAATTACTGTTACCGGGTAATGCCGTTTGGATTGAAAAATGCTGGAGCTACATACCAAAGGCTCATGGACCGGGTATTCGAAAAACAAATCGGAAGGACTATGGAGGTTTATGTGGATGACATGGTTGTAAAATCCGATGACCCCAACAGTCACCCAAAATATCTGGAGGAAATTTTTCAGCAGCTGAGAAAGTATAATATGAGGTTGAATCCGGAGAAGTGTGTTTTCGGTGTCCAGGGTGGAAAATTCCTCAGCTTCATGTTGACACACCGGGGAATCGAGGCCAATCCTGATAAATGTCGGGCTGTGATTGAGATGAGAAGCCCACAAAATATTAAAGAAGTGCAAAGACTTGCAGGACGGCTGGCATCATTATCTCGGTTCCTACCCAAATCTGCAGAGAAAGCTCGGCCTTTCTTTAGATTACTGAAGAGGCCTCAAACCTTCACGTGGACCGAGGAATGCGAGAAGGCCTTCGTCGATTTCAAGGCCTTTTTGTCTTCACCACCGATATTAACTCGACCCATCCCAGGGAAAGAGCTATACTTATACCTGTCAGCCACCGAGTATGCCATTAGTGCAGTCATTGTGCAGGAAATAAAGAAAGTTCAAATGCCGGTGTACTTCATCAGCAGGGTCCTTCATGATGCTGAAACCCGGTATCAAGTCATTGAAAAGCTGGTTTTGGCCCTGGTAACTGCAGCTCGGCGATTGCGTCCGTATTTCCAAAGTCACCAGGTGATTGTCAAAACTGATCACCCGATTAAGCAGATTCTCAAAAAGCCCGAGTTGGCAGGACGTATGATTGCGTGGTCGGTAGAGTTATCCGAGTTCGGCCTGAGATACGAGTTGAGAGGCCCCCTGAAAGCTCAATGTCTCTCCGACTTCGTAGCCGAGCTCAACCCGCAGTCGATAACCGAGGATATATGGTGGAATTTGTATGTGGATGGATCCTCGAATGTCTGGGGCAGTGGAGCTGGGGTGATTCTGGAAGGCCCGGGAGATCTGATCCTGGAACAGTCACTAAAGTTTGAGTTCAAAACCTCAAACAACCAAGCCGAATATGAAGCTTTGATAGCAGGTTTGATGCTAGCAAAGGAAATGGGGGCGAAAGCTGTTAGATGTCGGAGTGATTCACAGCTAGTCATTGGGCAAATATCTGGAGGGTATCAAACGAAAGAACCTCAGCTCACCAAGTATTTATGCAAGGTCAACCAATTAATCTCCAACTTCGAGAAATTTGCTATTGAGCATATTCTTCGAGAAGAAAACACTCGGGCCGACCTGCTGTCCAAATTAGCCAGTACAAAGAAGCCGGGCCACCATAGAACAGTTATTCAAGAAACCATAAATGAACCGAGTGTCACGTTTAGGGAGGTGATGGCCAACGAGCCAGTTGACCGAGAATGGATGACACCCATTTGGGAGTATTTATCCTCAGAAACTCTGCCCCCAGATTATGTTGAGGCCAGGAAGATCAGGCTCAGAGCAAGTCACTTTGCTATTATTTCCGGAGAATTGTTTAAACGGGGGTTCTCGGTACCATTTCTAAAATGTCTGACGAAGGCACAATCAAAGTACGTCATGGAAGAGGTTCACCGAGGAATATGTGGTTTTCACTGTGGGGGCAGATCAATGGCCTCCAAGGTAGTCCGAGCAGGGTACTATTGGCCTACCATCCGAGCAGATTACATTGAGTGGACGAAGCAATGTGATGAGTGCCAAAGATTTTCCAATATAAGTCGTACCCCTCCCGAAGGACTTCACACATTAAACTCGCCTTGGCCTTTTGCTATGTGGGGAATGGATATACTGGGGCCATTCCCTGTGGCCAAAGGTCAAGTCAAATTTCTCCTGGTAGCAGTGGACTACTTCACAAAATGGATTGAAGCAGAGCCTTTGGCGAAGATTACCGCCGAGAAAGTGCAAAAATTTGTGTGGAAAAGCCTCATCTGTAGGCACGGAATTCCCTTTGCAATCGTCACAGACAACGGAAGACAGTTTGTAGATAAGACATTGCGGGAATTCTATGACAACCTCGGGGTTAAACACCACGTTACATCGGTTGAACATCCCCAGACCAATGGGCAAGCCGAAGCGGCCAACAAGGTCATTCTGGGAGAACTGAAGAAGAGGGTGGGAAGATCCAAAGGAGCTTGGGCAGAAGAGTTACCAAGTATCCTCTGGGCCTACCACTGCACGCCTCAATCTACCACTCAAGAAACACCCTTCAGGCTGACATATGGAACAGACGCCATGATCCCAGTGGAGGTTGGTGAGCCGTCTTTCCGACGTATGCAACATGAACCGAATGATAATGAAAGCAATTTAAGGGTCGAACTTGACTTGGTAGAAGAAATCAGGGAGGAGGCCAAAATCAGAGAAGAAGCTTGCAAACAGAGAGCAACTAGGAGGTATAATTCAAGAGTAAAGCCGAGGAGTTTCCTGCGTGGAGACTTGGTGCTGAGAATATAGCTGAAATTTTATTTATGAAGGGTCAAGGGACGTTAATATCTACATATCTTATTTATTTATTTATTAGTGTTTAATTGATATATACTGTCAGTGTAAAGATTTTTTACACTGTCAACCAAAGATAAGTTGACACGTCATTGAAAATCTTTGATTCTTATGTAAATCACCTTAAAAGTCATTAATATCATGTTTTGTGATTGATTGACAATGTAAAAAACTCTTTACTGACAATGTATACCAATTAAACTCTATTTATTAATATCTACATATATGAAGCCGCAACAAGACAAGGCAATGAGCAAGTATGAGATACTGGTCTAGAACACATACTATGGTTGAGATTTTGAGAGCATTGAAGTAGATTCATGGAAAGATTATAGACTAACATGCTAACTAGTATTCTAAGAATATTGTTAAGAAATCTTAAAAAATGTAAGTTTTTATGAGAAATCGTAGTCAATAGATTAGGAAGGGATATACTTACTTTTTTTAATAAATAATTATCATGTTTGGATTTTTTAAATAATATCCTGATGGCACTCGTTAAGTAGATCCAAAATTATATAAGGCCGAATATAAAAGTTGTAATTGTAACTAACACTCTTATCTCCGGAACACCTTTGGTATAATAAGCCACGACAGATGTTCAGTGTTTTGATGCAGTCACACCATCCTTTCTGCTTTTTTTTTTTTAAGGTTAATAAAATGATCATAGGACTGGCCAATTGTTTGCATGACAGAGCATGCATTAATTCCCATATCCTCTTAGCAAGTTGCTAGTCTGGTACCACTACATGCAACAACCAATAAGCAACATGCAAGTTATTGAAGTTCCCATTTGTCTCTCTCGCATATTATATCATCCCAAAATACATTTTCCTAAGTTTTACATTAAAAGGTGTGGTGATAAATGAATAAGGAATCATTATTGGCGCGTGAAGGCACATAAAGGTGTGGTTCTAAGTAAAAGGTTGCATTAGATTCT
The DNA here is from genome assembly GCA_030762895.1 of Sophora flavescens. NCBI lineage: Eukaryota > Viridiplantae > Streptophyta > Magnoliopsida > Fabales > Fabaceae > Sophora > Sophora flavescens. The sequence goes on along the minus strand of CM061065.1, from coordinate 12,696,789 downwards.
CACTTTTCCCTTCTTATTATTGCACCCTGTACTTCCTAGGATGAATAATCGTCACGAGCTTCATTTGTATAAGATATCCTGAACGGATCACGTTATACCTAGCTTTAGAAGAACTAACGAATTTGAATTTCTGATTTGCATCCACATACTTTGGAATAAGGAAATTCTCTCACTTTTCTATCTTATCCCGGAAAAAAAAACTATCTTTACATTGATGTTGTAATTCAGTTTAGTTAGTTAGTTAAGTTTGATAAAAAGGGTTTTGTTAGTTTCTGCCAGTTAATATGTAAAAGTTAGTTTTAGTTCCCAGCCGAAGTGGGACTTGTAGGAATTGTATAAATACACTAGTATGAATGAAATTCAGTATGATGTGTATTCAATATAGTGAGCCTCTTAATCATTCTTGTTTTTCCCTTCGTGTGTGTTTGCAATTAATCAAGAATGATATTCAAAGTGAGTGTGTGTGAGACTATTTTGCATCAACAGTGATATATCAGGAGCTTTCTTCTTGACCCTAGTTCTTGAAGTAATATGGCAGCCACAAATGGAAACTTCCCAATGAATCTACCAGTCTCACTACAAAAAAAGGTTATTTAGCGACCGAAAATAGTGACCGAATTTTTTGGTTGCTGTTTTCGACCGAAATAGCGACCGATTGTAGGATCTACATGAAATACTGGCTATAGTTGATACTGGGACCGAAATAGCGACCGAAATATAGCGTAGTTGAGTTATCGGTCGCTAAGTAAAGGAAAGTAAAAGTCAAAACTTGTTGACTTTTTAGCGACCAAACTGACGACCGAGTTAAATGCAACGGTTCAATTTTATTTATATTTTTCGGTCGCTAAACGGCGCGCAAAAAATTAAAATAGAGCGTGTTTGCGACCGATTTAAAAATCGGTCGCTAAATTTATGAATTCAAATCTCAAATTAACCCAGTTAGCAACCGATTTAGCGACCGAATTATTCGGTCGCTAAAAATAAATCCCTATATCGCGATTTCCTTCCTCTCTTCCCCCATTTCTCTCTTTTCTTCTCTTCTCTCTCATGCACGCGCAGCTCCGCCCCTTCCCTATTCCGACCGCGCATCACCACCTCTCAGCGTCTCGTCCTCCTCCGGCCACCACTTGGTAAGGTTCTCCCCTTATCCTTCTCATTTTGTGTTTCTCCTTCTCTGTCTCTCACTCTCTCTTCCTCCTCCCAGCAGCACCATGCCACCACCGCCACCACGACCACCACTGTAGCACCGTGACCTCCTTCTTTGGTAAGGTCTCCTCTTCGCTCTCTCTGTATCTCGCTCGCTCTCTCTCTCTCTCTCTCTCTTGCTCGGTTCTCTTTGTCTCAGTTTCTCTCAATGTCTCTCTCAGGTGTTGTCACTTCTTCCTCCGGCCACCACCACCTTCTCAAGGGGTTCTGTTTGCGCAACCACCCCCCCCACAGTCTCCTCTTATCAGTTCTGTCTCAGGTTAGGGTTTAGGGAAGTTCTGTCAGTATGGGTATTTATGTTGTCAAATTAATCATTGGTGTTGTTCTAGTGAAATCCAGAGTAGATAAATTTTGACAGTAGGGGCATATTGATTTAAATAACTTATTGGATAGATAATATAAGTTAGCTTCCTCTTGATTCACTATCTCTTCGACTGTAATGCTTGGAAGTAGGACTACTATAAGTTTCAAGGCCATCCCTGCATAAAATAAGCAAATATGAAGCCAAGAATGTAATTAGTAAATTACAGGCACATTGTATTAGACATAAGGAAGACTATTTTAATATGAGTTTCAAGACCAAGTCAATGTGGAGGCAAGGGTCCTAACCCCAACTTGTAAATTTTGTAAATTTCATTGTTGAGTTGAACACTTTATATTTGTTCTTTGGGTATATGAATGTATGGAGGTTTGATAAAAATTTGATGGCTAATTAATGGCTGGCCTTTGAGATTCTTTTTTTTTTCGATGGAGATTGGTAAGTGAGGGATGGTGGGAGGAAACATTTGTTTTCAAACTTCTTGAACCGTTGAATTCCAAGGTCAAGGTCCCTTGAAAATGATTATGTTACACCCTGCAATACAACTTGAGTCCATCTATGTCCTGTAATATTTTTTTTTTAAGGCTTGCTCATCCTTGTTTCTCTTATTTAGATTACTCAAGTACATTGTTGTTTCAACCGTGAGATGATTTGGATAGTGAATCCAAATACATCTTTACTAAGCATACTTGAGAAAAGTAATTTTCCTTTGCTCTAATTTATGCATGTTCCCAACTACTTGACTTATCTTTCAACTATGGTTCACCATGAATTAAAACACGTCCAAAGAATGAGGATTGGAATGAAAGTGACTTTGGTGGTTTTGAATACTATGTATTTGGAAATGTTGCATGAATTGCATGGGTGTTGCCAGGTAATGCTTGAGGTGAGTGGGTAAATTGGGTGCATTACAATTTAACAACAATAAAGGGGTTATGTGCTACAGCAGGTGGAAAGCTATCTTTTTTGTATTTCTTTTCTTTTGGCAGATGCATTCGTGTATTTCTTTCATTTGTAGTGCTGATCTGACTTGGTAAAATATAGTGTGCAATGGCAATGACACCCATTGGGTCATATTGAGGATAATGAGGTATATCTACTTATGTATGAATGATGAAATTAGACTAATATAAATCATGAGACTGTTGCATATATTGAGTATGAAATGTAGAAATCTTACCAATGTTAGCTGTGATAATGTCTGAATAAAATGTAGAGGGATAATGATAACCTATACACACTATTGATTTAAAAAACACAAAGAGAGGACAAAAGTAAAAGGCCTAATGGCTTTCAACAAACTCTTAAATGTTAGTTTCTTAAATGTTAGTATTTGACAGGATTAATTTTATTTATGCATTATAGGTCATTGCTCTATTTTTCGTGAGTTGAAACCGAGTCCCTTCGTACCCTTTCCATCTCCACAGGTAATCAATTGGTCTTAATGGCAATTTGTGGAACTTTTATATTACTAACTTGAATACAATTAAGTTGGATCTAAGGATATTAATTTGCTTTCATATTGTCTTATTATATTTATCAGTTCCCGATCTTCTTGTCTGCAACTCCTCCCCTTATCCTTACTTGTTTTTGCATTTTGTCGCATAAGTAAGTTCTCTCAATACTCTCTTTTAAGGTTCTGTTTTGTCTAAAAGGTTCTGATTGTGTGGTGCTTGTAATGTGTTATGTGAATTATATATCTTGTTGTTGGTTAGTGGAGAGCTGAGCTCAATAGGAATGTATCCTGCCTGAAAGGCAAGATGATGATTGTGTGCTGATAATTTAATATTTATGCATGTATTTACAATTATGTGTTGTTTGTTAGTGGAAAGCAGAGCTCAATAGGATGTGATCCTGTCAAAAAGGCGGGATGCTTGTTGTGTGTTGCTAATTTAGAAGTTATGCATGTGTTTGACAATTATGTGTTACTTGTTAGTGGAGAGCGGAGCTCAATAGGATGTTTGCTACTATATTTTATTTAAGTTTGTATTGAAATATGCTTCAATATATATTTTTTGAAGTATGATGCAATCCTTATAAGTCAATGGTTTTATTTTCTGCTAGAGTTAATTATTAAGCTACGAAAGCCTTAATTAGTTTCCTATTTGAGATTCAATATTAATGAGCATGCGTACCTTCTCAGGGCACGCATGATCATTAAATATTTTGGATGTGCTTGAAGGATTCTTGAAGTTTGAGGTTTTTCTTTAATTTTGCCTTAAGGCCAAGGTCTTAGATAATGAAGGATTAAGTATAGGGTTAGATGAAATTAAGGGTGGGGCACAATTTGCCAGGCACATGACGTGCCGTCATCATTCAAACATTATTCACATTAGAAAGCATCTCTGTACACAATATTATGAAAGCAACTCTAGTTTTCTACTCATTTGTTTCGCTAGGCAATGGAGCTTTCCAGAAATAGTTGTTGATGACCATCCTTACTAGGTTATCTAGGCATTTCTAGTAGGAAAAGTCCTCTTTATAACCATCCTTCAAAACGACGTAAAAGCATCTGCTTTCCTGAAAACTACTATGTTTTCTAATCTGTAAAGTTGCATGTGAAGTTGCATTTCTTTGTTCTATTTTAACATGCTAGTATGCTACATGGATCTTTCCATCTTTTCTTATTATCACTTTATGAAGTTTAGACATATGACTCGTTTTCCTTATCGTTTTATCAGAAAATGGATCCTACTAAATGTTTTGAGACAGTCATCCATTTAGACCAGGTACAGTATCTCATCAACTTAAGAATAACGATCGGATTCACGTAATGATGGTTAAGGCATAAACTAATCATTACTAAATAGTTCTTGTGTATTTACAGGATTTGATTTCAATCCCGCGATCATTCTACCATCGTTGGGGAAGAGGAATACCGCGTGTTGTGACTATTGAAGACAAATGCGGAAATATGTTCAATGGGAATATAGTAATCCATGAGGATCGCCCATATTTTACAACAGACACAAATGGTATCAGGGAGTTGTATTTGTTGTCCACTGGTGTATTGGCAAAGTTTAAGTACCTTGGGGGTTCTCGCTTCTACATGTTCATCCCTTTGGAAGATTGATGAGTGTTGATATTTTGATTAGTACTTATTGACTGTGGTGTGTTTTTATGTTTTGATCCTTAATTAGTACATTATTAAACTTTTTTTATAAACAATTATTAAACTTGTGTTAATTAATGTATGTGTTTTCTTGATCATATTGACTGTGGTGTTTTGGATCGTTTGTACATCATATTTACGTTTTCTATTTATTCAAAAAAAAATTGGTGTATTTTGTTTATATCAGAAAATAAAAATCAATGGGGTAATAGTTGACAAACAAAATTTGGTCGGTAGGATTAAGTTACAGGAAAATTTTTATAAAAAAAAATTCAAAATTTGCGACTGAATATCAGTCACCAAATTCGGTTATCTGAGCATACGACCAACTATACGGCGACCGAAATATATAATTTGGTGACCGAAATATCGGTCGCAAATTTGTGACCGAAATACAAATTCGGTCGCTAAACATTTAGCCACCAGGGTTTCTGCTACCTCCTTAATTCGGTCGCTAATTCGGTCGCTACACAATATAGAAACCGAATTATCATGTTTAGCGACCGAAATCTTCGGTCGCTAAATAGGTTTTTTTTGTAGTGGCTTGACCTCAAAGAATTATGATAGATGGAGCTCCCAAATGAAGGTCCTTTTTCGATTTCAAGAAGTGCTGGAGGTGGTGAATGATGGAGTGAAAGAACTCGAGAAGAATCCCACAGATGAACAGAAGGCTGCCAATCAGTTGAGTAACAAGAAGGATGGCAAGGCCCTTTTCCTCATTCATCAATGCATGGATCCTGACAATTGGGAGAAGATTTCATCAGCTAATACTACAAAGGAGGCCTGGGACAATTTTGCACGGTTCTATGAGGTCATGTGGTAAGAAGCTATCAACAGTGATGATAGTTGAGAAGGTGCTAAGGACTCTAACCCCAAGATTTGATCATGTAGTAGTTGCAATTGAGGAGTCTAATGACTTAGACACAATGAAGATTGAAGAGCTGCAAGCAACTCTTGAGGCCCTGGAGCTTAGACTCAATGAAAGAGGTCCTGTGAAGACTAAGAAAGCATTACAGGCTGAGTCTAAACAGAAAGGCAGTGGTGGAGTGCAAAATTACAAAGGCAAGGGAAGGTCGAAGAGTAACAAGTGGAGGAATAATGAAAAAGGTCAAAGTAGTAACTCTGGTCATAACCAAAATGATGAAGATTCCAAGAAGGGTAGCTGGAATTGGAAAATTGAGAAGAAAAGATTCTCAAAGAAAGACATTCAATGCTATAATTGCCAGAAATGGTCTATTATGCAAGTGAATGTAGGGGCAAGAAGGTTCCAAGAAAGCATGAAGAAGCTCAAATGGCTCATGATGAAGATTCTAATTCAGATGAGGTCCTGTTGATGGCTACCACAAATGCAGATGATGCTAGGTCTGATTTGTGGTATCTTGACACAGGATGTTCAAATCATATGTCTGGACATCGTGAATGGTTTGTAAACCTTGATGAAAGTGTGAAGAGCAAGGTGAAGTTTGCTGACAATAGCTGTGTAACTGTAGAAGGCATTGGTAAGGTGATGATACTGCAGAAGCACTACAAAAAAAGGTTATTTAGCGACCGAAAATAGTGATCGAATTTGTTGGTTGCTGTTTGCGACCGAAATGGCGACCGATTGTAGGATCTACATGAAACATTGGTTATAGTTGATACTGCGAACGACATAGCGACCGAAATAGAGCGTAGCAGAGTTATCGGTCGTTATTTCGGTCGCTAAATAAAGGAAAGTAAAAGTCAAAACTTGTTGACTTTTTAGTGACCGAACTGGCGACCGAGTTAAATGCAACGGTTAAATTTTATTTATATTTGCGACCGATATTAATTAGATCGCTAAACGGTACGTAAAAAAATTAAAATAGAGCGTGTTAGTGACCGATTTTAAATCGGTCGCTAAATTTATGAATTCAAATTTCAAATTAACCCAGTTAGCGACCGATTTAGCGACCGAATAATTCGGTCCCTAAAAATAAAATCCCTAAATCATGATTTCCTTCCTCTCTTCCCCCATTTCTCTCTTTTCTTCTCTTCTCTCTCACGCGCAGCTCCTCCCCCTTCCCTGTTCCGGCCGCGCATCGCCACCTCTCAGCGTCTCGTCCTCCTCCGGCCACCACTTGGTAAGGTTCTCCTCTTTTCCTTCTCATTTTGTGTTTCTCCTTCTCTGTCTCTCACTCTCTCTTCCTCCTCCCAACAGCACCGTGCCACCACCGCCACCACGACCACCACTGTAGCATCGTGACCTTCTCCTTTGGTAAGGTCTCCTCTCCTCTCTCTGTGTGTATCTCGCTCTCTCTCTCTCTTGCTCGGTTCTCTTTGTCTCAGTTTCTCTCAATGTCTCTCTCAGGTGTTGTCTCTTCCTCCTCCGGCCACCACCACCATCTCAAGGGGTTCTGTTCGTGCGACCACCACCCCCACAGTCTCCTCTGATCAGTTCTGTCTCATGTTAGGGTTTAGGGAAGTTCTGTCAGTATGGGTATTTATGCTGTCAAATTAATCATTGATGTTGTTCTAGTGAAATCCAGAGTAGAGAAATTCTGATAGTAGGGGTACATTGATTTAAATAACTTATTGGATAGATAATATAAGTTAACTTCCTCTTGATTCACTATCTCTTCGACTGTAATGCTTGGAAGTAGGACTACTGTAAGTTTCATGGCCATCCCTGCATAAAATAAGCAAATATGAAGCCAAGAATGTAATTAGTAAATTACAGGCACATTGTATTAGACATAAGGAAGACTATGTTAATATGAGTTTGAAGACCAAGTCAATGACAAATTGATAAGAAATTAGATATCAGAATAGATTATTATAAATATAAGTATTGACTTAGATGCTTGTGAGCTATAACTACAATAACATGCATTCAAGGAACAAGAAGACACACACCAACGACCAAATATTGGTCAGTTTGTTGAAATGTTAGTATTTGACATGTTAGTTGTTGGTAGGTTATCAAGTCACTATTTTTTGTATTAAATAGTTATAATCTGAAGCCTGATTATCAAACGGTCTGGACTTGAATGGTAAACTCTACATTGAACTTATTTGATATATATTGTATTGTATAAACAAACCAACTTGCTAGGAAGTACGGTTGTTTCACCAAGCCTGATGCTCCACACCCAAGTGGTATATACTTCACGACTTAAATATTATAAGTGGTGCATTAAGTCATTGATGATAGATCATGGTTATCTAATTCATTTCTGTTCTATTCATGTCATGAATACAGAAATAGATTCATTGGCATGAAGTTTGCTAAAGGTTCATTTAATCAACTATTTTGCATTGCTTTCTGTAAAACTCTCTCTCTGTTCAAATCTATTATTCATGTGTATATCCTTAAGAAATTCAAAGAGTTCAAGACCCAATATAGCAATGATTTAAAAAACACCAAAAGAGAGGACAAAAGTAAAAGGCCTAATGGCTTTCAACAAACTCTTAAATGTTAGTTTCTTAAATTTTAGTATTTGACAAGATTAATTTTATTTATGCATTATAGGTCATTGCTCTATTTCTCGTGAGTTGAAACCGAGTCCCTTCGTCCCCTCTCCATCTCCACAGGTAATCAATTGGTCGTAATGGCAATTTGTTGAACTTTTATATTACTAACTTGAATACAATTAAGTTGGCTCTAAGGATATTAATTTGCTTTCATATTGTCTTATTATATTTATCAGTTCCCGATCTTCTTGTCTGCGACTCCTCCCCTTATCCTTACTTGTTTTTGAATTTTGTCTCATAGGTAAGTTCTCTCAATACTCTCTTTTAAGGTTCTACTTTGTCTAAAAGGTTCTGATTGTGTGGTGCTTTTAATGTGTTATGTGAATTATATATCTTGTCGTTTGTTAGTGGAGAGCTGAGCTCAATAGGAAGGTATCCTGCCTGAAAGGCAAGATGTTGATTGTGTTCTGATAATTTAATATTTATGCATGCATTTGCAATTATGTGTTGTTTGTTAGTGGAGAGAAGAGCTCAATAGGATGTGATCCTGTCAAAAAGGTGGGATGCTTGTTGTGTGTTGCTAATTTAGAAGTTATGCATGTGTTTGACAATTATGTGTTACTTGTTGGTGGAGAGCGGAGCTCAATATATAGGAAGGTATCCTGCCTGAAAGGCAAGATGTTGACTGTGTGCTGATAATTTCATATTTATGCATGTATTTGCAATTATGTGTTGTTTGTTAGTGGAAAGCAGAGCTCAATAGGATGTGATCCTGTCAAAAAGGCAGGATGCTTGTTGTGTGTTGCTAATTTAGAAGTCATGCATGTGTTTGACAATTATGTGTTACTTGTTAGTGGAGAGCGGAGCTCAATAGGATGTTTTCTACTATATTTTATCTAAGTTTGTATTGAAATATGCTTCGATATATATTTGTTGAAGTATGCTGCAATCCTTATAAGTCAATGGTTTTATTTTCTGCTAGAGTTAATTATTAAGTTATAATAGTCTTAGTTTCCTATTTGAGATTCAATATTAATGAGCATGCGTACCTTCTTAGGGTACGCATGCTCATTGTATTGAATCTTGAATTGTCCAAGTGGGACAGTTTGGGGAAAAACCTTTTTTACAAACGTACAATAGTCATTTCAATGTTCTAATGCCTTATATACTTGTTGAAATCTCGGTCTGATGCATTTCCTTTTGTTCTCCTGGTGCATACTTGATCGTGGTGATTCTCATCGTGCTCGAGTTGTAACACCCCCACTAGGTATTACTACGTAACACATGCATAATTTAAATTAAAAAGATAATTTGCTGGTTGCTTTCGGAAAATAATTTATACAAGTACATAAGGGTCTGAAATTGGGTATAAAGATTTGTCACGACTCCAAACCTAAACCTTGATCGGCACACGGGCTTACAATCCTATCCTGGCAAGCCTATTTAATTTAAAGATATACTTGAATAAAAGTTAGTATTTTTACAAAAATTTCGACAGAGTCTCCTCTATAATTCGAACATCCCAAGTAAAAGAACACCTGCTAAAATAATTACATTTTCATTCCAGAATTCCAGTTACACCAAATACAACCAGGCAGTAATATGTTAAAAATAGTTATATCAATAAGCTATACATGACCAAAAGGAAAAGCTTAGGTTTTCATTCAAAAGAGATGCTCTCCGAGCCATAAACATCCCATTTTAAAATAAAGACTCTCTGAGTCATACTCATACATACTATCAAAAATCTAAGTCTCAAACCCTAATTAAGCTGGTCATTCTAAAAGTTATTTCTGAGGAAAACTCACGTGATCATCCCACAATCAAATACTTCATCAAACAACCAGATCTAAGTCTCTGAGTGACTTAGGAATACTCCTTTGCACCATCTGTACTAAAGTACCCAGGGTACAATAGCGAACCAGAAGAAACATGATATATCTGTAAGGGTGAGATACCGACAAATGGATATATCACACAACAACCATATACACGATACATACATCACCTCAGCACATTAACATTTAATTATTATACAGAGATAAAATGACAAGTGTTATATCAGTGGGTCTCATACCCGAATCAATCGATTTTATAAAGAAAATGCACGACACTTCAATCATCAGGTTCTAAACTTAATCTAATGAGATACCAACACCGTTTTATCATTAAGAAAGAAAGAGCTGATCAGGCTCATACGCCCCGTTTGGAAAGTTGTCTCCGTCACCTCATGCGCCCAGATCAACATCATCACGAATCCCTTATAACGGCCATTCGGATGTATACCTCATCGAATACCACATCTTAGGCGGGTATTCGGATAACTCAAGCATGTCTGCTAAGGGGAAATGTATATGAATAAAAGACTTTTCATTATTGAGACTTTTCTTTGTGTTCACTCTTTTCCGTTGTCGAAGCCCAAAGCTAACGACTATTCACAATTTTCATTGCTTGAAAATCAGTAACACAGGACACGCAGTCCGAGTGCTCAATCACAACACCTTAGACCGATGCCGAAGTCCGAGGTTGTGGTCGTAGAAACAATTATAATTTTATCCATGTTTTATTTCAACATGATAAGGACTCCTAGCCCATAACAACGAAATTAGACCACACAGTCCTCAATTCCAAAATTAGGACTCCTAGCCCATGATATCATGATTAGGACCCTTGGTCCATAATTCTTGACATGGATCCCAGATCACGTGCATAAACTGAATGATAGAGGCGAAGTCTCGCAAACTAGCATTCTCTTTCACATGTGCTTACTTTTCGCTTAGTGAAAATCAAAACCAAAACAAAACCTCGGTCACTTATCCAAGTAACCGGAACGTTTCTAAAACATTTAGGAAATTCGTTTGCTTTTGAGATCCTTGATGGAATAAAGTCAAATATTTTCAAAGGGGTTTTTCCTTCATGAAACACATAGTTCGAAAAAGGTTTTCTCTCGTACAAACTTTGGATCATAAAAAGGTAGTTTCTATTGACTTAAAAACACTTCAACGTTTCTTTTCAAAACAAGAATCTCATTCTCTTGAAGTAAGCATTTTAAACAATGAACTTTTATAAATGAAACCAATACTTTCAAAGTTCTATTCAAGGCTTATTAAGGCTTTTAATCCTTATAATCATTGTGCACAGACTCAAGTCCGACTTCTCAAACTTCAATCAATAGTAATATATTCACAACAATAATAATATTACAGTTAATGACAGTTTATCACATATATATATATATATATATATATATATATATGTATGTATGTATGTATGTATGTATGTATGTATGTATGTATGTATGTATGTTTGTATGTATGTATGTATGTATGTATGTATGTATATATATATATATATATATATATATATATATATATATATATATATATATAGATATATATATATATATATAATTCATAACACCTTAAAGCAAGTAATGTTCAACTCCAAGTAATAACCGCAATAGTTCAAGTAAACAAGTTATTCAAGTATTGGCTCAATATCACGATAATATTCACAACACTCAATTAAACACATACACACATGCATATAGTCATTGAATATCCCTAGGCAAGCTCCCCTTACCTTTGAAGATAAGCAAAGGATCCTCGTCTTAATGCTCACGTTAGTTCCAAAAGTGCAAACTCTACTCCATCAAGCAAGCATGGCCGTGTCAAATGTCTCAGAGAGGGAATCCAACAACGCGCAACAACCCTTTGAGCATTAAGAAAATCAAACACACATTCTAACTTGATCTAAACACTTAATCTTATTACCAAACAAGGTCATTTTCAAAGAAAATCATGTTTGGAGCTTAAGCTTCACAATACCCTTTGAGGAAACTTTATTTTGATTAAAGGATCACGAAAATGAACTTAGGAATCATCAATTATGAGTCCTAATTGCACTAAATCATAATTAATTTCACAAAAGCATAACCAAATTCAAATAAAATCAAATTGGGGTTTAGGGTTCCTAAATACAATTTGGGGAAAACTCATTTTAACTAAAGAATAATGAAATTGGTTTAGGGAAAAACTAATTCACAGTCCCAATTTCATAAAACAAGGTTTAGTTTCAAGATTAAAATCTGAAATCAAAGGGTTAGGGTTAGGGTTTCAAAATGAAATTTGGGGATTTTGAATCTTAAACAAATACATGAGTGAAATTCCAACTCACCCAACAAGAAGAAGGGGTAGTGGTGCTGTGATACTTGTCGCAGCGGTGGCCATGGCGGAGACGGCATCGAACGGAGGATCAAAAGAACCAGAACGTGCTAGACAAGGAGGATGAGCTTCTGGTCGACTTCTTCACCCTTGGTGCGGTCGAGTGACGGCCAGAGGCGAGCTGAAAGGTGGCGGCGCGTGGCTGGTGGTGGTTCGTTCTCGCGGTGGAGCACGTTTCCCACACGGCGGAGCTCGGTCAAACGCAGCAGGGATGCGGCGATCGAAGGAAGCGGACCGGACGCGTGGGTCGTGCGGCTCTGGCAACGGTTCAGGCGGCGTGGTCGCGGCTGGACAGGGGAGGCAGTCGAGGCCGCTAGAGGGGAGAAAGTAGGGAGGAGATGAAGTTAAAGAGGAGGAGGAAGAAGAAAAAGAAAGAAGAAAAAGAAGAAGTAAGTCGAGAAAGAAAAGAGAAAGTGAGGGGGAGGGGGGATTTACGGGTTTCTAATAGAGAGAGGAGAGAGAATTCTAGTTTTTTGTATTAGTGGGTACAAAATGAGTGATAGATATTAAGCCTAAAATAAAAATGCTTTTACATTTTGGAATCTAAGAATAAAGATTGATAAATATATGATTTCGAAATTCAAATTAGAGTAAAGATTAATAGTTGAACTGATCAACTAAGAAAATACTCGGTCCAAAATTTAATCTCCGATTAATGTCAAACCAGTTTATTTTCAAATCTAAAATTAAATAGAATGAAAATATGGAAATTCTTTTCTCTTAATCATATTATTTAAAACATTTTTCTGTACTGGTAATAATAGTGACAATAACATAAATTATTGTCTAGTAAGCGTGCATTCACTGAAATAAGTCAGTGCTAACACACCCAATAAAATAATTTGAAGAGGGTAATTTAATTACTCAAACTAAACCACATAACAAAATAAACATAAACATCCAAATAAAATAATTAATCATATGTGTAAAAACTAGGGTGTTACACGAGTCGTGTACTTGAAGACCGATGGGAAATGCTGCCGAAATTTTGTTAAGTATAAGGTATTTGAATAAGGGAATAAATATTATTAACCGAGTGTGGTAAAGGTTTCTTCTCGATTGGGATAGGTTCATACCTTGTCATAAGAACGAGATTGATGGAGTTATTGGAATGCACCGCAATATATAAGTGTTATTGTAGGGTTGGTCAGGCTATTTAATTGCCAGCAATGGATATTCCGGAGATTCGGAAATGGATGTATCATAGGTTGGATCGGAATAAACGTCTTAGGGAAAAGTATAGAGTTGGAATGGGTGAGTTTATAGAGTTTGTTGTTAGCCAGGTGGGATTTATACAGCTGGACGGTGATCATTTGAGGTATCCTTGCAAAAGTATATTTTGGAGGTTGCCGTATTAGAGGACGCAGCTACTCCGTCACAACATTGATGTCATGCATACTGAGACGAATGTGTTTTTGAATGTGTTTGACACCGTGATGGACATCAAGGGGAGGACAAAGGATACAAATAAAGCCCGATTGGATCTAGCTGAAATTTGTAATCGGAAGGAGCTTGAGTTGCAGGACGCTGGTCGTGGCAGACTTATCAAACCGAAGGCAAATTATACAGTAAACAAAACACAGAAAGTGGTCGTCTGTAAGTGGGTTAAAGAACTAAAGTTACCAGATGGGTATGCTTCCAATCTGGGTAGATGTGTTGACATTAAGGAAGAAAAGTTACATGGAATGAAGAGTCATGATTGCCACATGTTCATGCAACAGTTGCTTCCAATTGCATTCGACGCATTACCGAAGCAAATTTGGATCCCACTTGTTGAGCTTAGCCACTTTTTCAGTGAGCTTACATCGACAACACTAAATGTGAATCAATTAAAGGATATGGAAGTCAAGATACCCGTTTTGTTATGTAAGCTGGAGCAAATCTTCCCACCGAATTTCTGATTCTATGGAACACCTGCCAGTTCATCTACCTGACGAAGCAAGAGTTGGTGGCCCAGTCCAATACCGCTGGATGTATCCATTTGAGAGGTAAACAACATCAACTATTTTACTTAATACATATGAAATTCACGAACACGAAATCGTAGTTTAGCTTTCCCTGAAACTAGTAATTATTTGTATGTATCCCTCTTTAATAGGTTCCTGCACTCCCTTATACACAAAGTCAAGAACAAGGCACGAGTGGAGGGTTCCATTTGTGAAGCATACTTAGTAGAGGAGACTTCCACTTTTGCCTCTTATTACTATCCGGACGAAGTTAACATGAGAAGGACAAGGATGCCTATAAACGTTGATTCGGGCGAAGAAAGTTCAACTAGTCCTCCTATATCAATATTCAACTATCCGGGCAGATTTACTGGCAAATCAAAAGGATATTTCTTGGAGCAGCGTGACATTAATGCTGCTCATCTGTATATCCTTCAAAATTGTGAAGAGGTGGCACCATATTTAGATTAAGTTTCTACAATGTCTTTTATAAGTTCAATTGACATTTATGATTATTAATCGTCCTGCTATTAATCTCCCATATGTAGGATGTACGACAATTTTCTAAGGGATCTCCAACCTGACATTTCAAACGATCAAGTTGATCGAGAAATTACTTCTCACTTTGCTACGTGGTTCAGTAAATATGTAGGTTAAGCATCCTCATTTGTTGCAATACATTTTATCTCCTCAAATATATAGCATGTATAAGAATAATATAATATTTGACTTTTTAGGTACTAGATCCAGAAAACAATGTTCAAAGTTCATTGTTGACAAATTTGGCATGGGGGCCTAACAGATGGGTTACATCATGGAATACTTACATTGTAAATGGATATAAATTTAACACAACAACATGGAATGAAGGAATGCAGTCGTGTAACTATGGTGTTTGTGTGCGAGCCACTGATGGCAATGTAGAGGATGATTTCTATAGGGTTTTAACTGACATCCTTGAACTCGATTATACCGGTTTCCCCGTGATGTAGTTAGTTATCTTCAAGTGTGATTTGTTTGATCCTACTCTTGACGTAGGGACAAAACTAGATAAAAAATATGGTATTGTTCATGTTAGGCTGTCTCGTAGGTATAATAAGGCGTATGACCCATTCATTTTTTCACAACAGGCAGATCAGGTTTTTTACTCGCCATATCCCGAAGGACATCAAGGCTGATTGAGTGTTATTAAGATAAAGGTTCGCAGTATAATTACTAATAATGTAATCAACCAGCCTGAAAAAGATGCTCCATACCAAGATGATGTTTTCAAGACCCCACGTACCGTTGCAAATTACACCGAACATTATTGTTAATTCTCTGGCGGACATTTCCGGAAATGGGGAAGAAGTTGAAAGAGAGTTAATGGATCAATCCGAGTTGGAGGCATCTAGCGAAGGCACATTCCGATCAAGTGAGACTGATGAGAGTGAGGGTGAATTTAGTGATGGATATTGTACTTAGGTAATTTATTTATGTCATAATTCATTGTGTAAATGTCATTCTACTTAGGTAATTTATTTTTGTATTATTTACACTGTTGTGTAATCATCTTTTCATTTTTTTTACATAGATGGCAGTTTCCTCTAGAGGTAGGGGTCGTCGTGGAGGTCGTGGTAAAGGTCGTGCTGCGAGAGTCCCTCCGTCGGCCGACCCACAGGCTTCAGATCGAGACCACCCTACCATCACCTCTGTGGACGGGACACCTCAGGGTGATGGAGTTTCACCCCCTACCCAGCATCATGTGGTTGGGACACAGGCTGCACCGTCATCATCCACACCTATGACAGGACCATCATCATCATCGGGACAGGAGAGCCGTGGTCCATCCGATAGGAGGATTCTTCTTATCCCCAGAGGGGATAACAAGTAAGCTAATTTAATTTTTTAATATATATAAAGTATAGTTAATTTTTATTTACTTGTTTTTTTATTTATTTATAACATTTATTAATGCTCTAAGTTTGTTGTAGCTTTCTGCCCGCGAAGGGCCCTTCTGATTCGTTATCGAAAATCCTGCGACACAAGTCTGATGGTCCATGGCCTACATGGAAGGCCATCCCAGGGGGCCATAGGGATCAGTTGTTTATAGAGTTTAAGGTAACAATTTATTGAGTTATTTAAATTAAATTTACATTATATATATATATATATATTTATATATATATACACTCGAATTTCCTAACAACTGTAAGTTGTAGAAAGAGTATATAGGTGGGACGTAGCTTTAGAAGGTCTCGTCAGGGACATATTTGAGCATAAAGGCTCACTGGTCATGAAGAATCTGACGAACAAGCTGAGGAAGGGTAAGAATAAGAGGAAGTAGGTGGATCCTGAGATCAGGAGGCAGCTGGACCAGTACTGGGCTACTGATAGGGGTGTTCGTGGATTGGATTGGATCGGTTTTGAGCAAAAAAGTCATCCGATCCAATGATAAAAACAACATGCGGTTTGGATTGGATCGGTTTGCTTCCTTCAAAAAATCCGATCCGATCCGATCCGATCCAATCAAATGCGGTTTGGATTGGATTGGATAATTCGGTTTATATCGATACATATTTACATAGTTATTTACATCAAAGAACTTCTAATATTTCTGTTCGATTTGGATTTGATCGAGTATTTAAAGAGTCATATGAATTTGTTACTTATTTAAAATAAAAATTAATTTTAAAATATTATATTGACAATTTCTAATAAGTGTTTTAACGGGATATACATGAATTGATATGCACTCTCATGTGTAAAGATATTTTACACCATCACCTAATTATAAATTGTTAAATCATTATAAATGTTTGATTATTGTCCTAAATATATTAAAAGTCACTCATAACATTATTTATAATTGGTTAACAATGTAAAATTTTTTACACTAACATTACATTTACATACCAATTAAACTCTCTAATATAAGGACTAGGTGATAACTTATAAAAATATAAAGACTAATAGTTACTTTTATAATATAAAGATCAAATTATTTTCATAGAACTAAATAATTTCGGTTCGGTTTGGATTGGATCGATTTTACATATAGGATCCGAAATCCGATCCAATCCAATTAAAAATTTCGATTTTTTTCGGTTTGCGGTTTTTTCGGTTTTCGGTTTTTCGGTTCGGTTAGTGCGGTTGGCATTGGATTGGATCAGTTGATGAACACCCCTAGCTACTGAGAAGTTCCAGGAGATCCAGGCCACAGCTCGGCGTAATCGAGCTTCTGATGGTGGCGCATGTGCTTGGACCGGCGGGTCTAAATCAGCCGCCGCCAACTACGACGAGCTGGAAATACATTAAACTTTTGACTTAATATACTATTTAATGAGTTCACATTTTTTAATGTTCTTATGAATTTAAGATTATATTTTTGTACAGAAAGCACAAACAACGGGCCCCCACTGCTATGGAGTTGGTGGAGAGGACGAAGAAGTTGAAGTCGGGGACATGGGTCAACGACAAGGCCCGTAACTATGCAGTAAGCAAAAAACAATTTAATGTTTACTTGTAATTTATTATAAATGATTTGTTAATATTAATTATAATTTTAACTAAATCTCTTCAACTATACTTTGTAGGTGGGCTTCAACGAGAAGAAGGACGATGTCATATCACGTGCCTCACAGTCACAAGATGAGGCCTTGACTGGTGATGGGCCCAGCTCTCCTATCTCCGTCGACGATAATGCAATTTATTTGGAGGTCGTCGGGGGCAGGAATAAGAAGGGGCACGTGTATGGCCTCGGACACCTGGAAGGTGAGTTCATCTCTTCATCATCCGGCACGCTGATGGTCTCTCGAATCCACAAGTGTACAGCTTCGTCGTCAAGTAATAAAAAGAGATCGAATCCACAGGGACCGTGATCTTAAATAACAATCAATTATTAAATTAATTAAACTAGACTAGAAAAAAATTTGGAAAAGATTTGGTTTTTAAAAGATTAACTAACAAATCAAATATCTAAAACGCAATCAAACAAAAAAGGAAAGTAAATCAAATCTGAGATTTTTCAATATCAAAGAGATTTCCAAGAATTGGGTTACCAACAAGACTTCTCATGTTACTAAATTGACTACCCTCTTGTTAATAATCAAAATTGCTTTGAAGGCGAATTTATCCTAAATAAGTTAATGTTCCCTCTCGGGATACAAGAAACGTGCCCAATTAAACCAACCCCTACTCTCGTGGTAATTGAATTTAAATTGAACCCTTTAAGCTTTGTGACAATTCGTGCACCCTCGAAGGACCGCTTCTAACTCTCGTGATTTAAGTCCTAAGTTCAATCCCTATAGATCCAATACCTAAGTTCACCGCTAGGTTCCTCCTTAGAGTATCTATGATATGCAAATAAGTACGCACCAAATTCACAAGTAATTCATGCAATAGGAATTAAATCGAAAGCAAATTGAAATTAACAAGAAGTAAAATGTCAATTCATAACATAAAACAAGTCTTGGGCATAGCCCCAATTCCTAGAAACAAAAAGACTACTCAAGCATTGCCATGTTCATAGCAAGCTTGATTAAAAAAAAAGCATAAAAGAAAATCTAAGAGAAGAGAAGAAATTGAGAAGAAGAGAAATCATAGTTTTTGCCTAAGGTAGCAGCCCAAGTGCCCCTATTTTCGAGCCTCTAGGTCCTATTTATAATGTAAGGTAACTTGCATCCCAAGCAATTACAAAATCAGATCAAATCAGTTTTTAAAATTCCAGATATTGCGTGTCACGGCCGTGATGGGTTCTGACTTGGAAATGGCTTCGGTGTTGGGTCTATCACGGCCGTGACCACCATCACGGCCTAGTCGTGATCAGTTCTGCCTGTGAGGGTCTGCTTCAGTTGGCATGTCACGGCCGTGATAGACATCACGACCTTGCCGTGACCAGTTCTGAGTTCAATCTTCTTTCTTTTCGCCTTACTCGATCATGGTCGTGATGCCTATCACGGCTAGGCCGTGATGCCTATCACGGCAAGGCCATGATGGGCTCTGTTTGGCTCTGTTTTCTTGCTTTTCAAGCTCCATCTTCATGCAAGCTCCATCATGGTTGATCTTGAACATTTTAATCCTCAATTCCTGCACAACACCATAAAACCGCCTTACCCATTCCAAGGTAAAAACTAACAAAAATCAAATTAAAAATGTCTAAACTATATGAAAATGCATGCAAAATGTCAATGAAATATGAGGTGAAATCAAACTCATCACACGCCTGCTCCTTCCTACGTCGATACCGTCCCTCAGGAGCAGTTCAACCAAATGCAGGACACCATCACGCAGCTGAACGCGGAGCTTCGGGAGAAGAGCGAGATAGAGCAGTAGATGGCGAACCAGATTGCACAGTTGACTCAGACACGCCAGTAGCTGATGCAGACGAGCATCGAGCAGGTCCAGACACTGCGGTTGGTGTTGGGGCAGATGGGGTTCCAGACTCCAGTTGCTCAGGGTGATGCTCTAACTGTTGTGCCGCCTGCTGCCGCTCCTCCAGTTCCGTTGCCAGCTACTGATGCTGCTACTGCAGAGGACGATCAGATAGCAGACGTCGGCGGTACGGACGCTGAGGATGATTGGGTTCCTCCACCTCCCCCTCATCATGACTGGTTTTTTCTTCTTCATTTTTTCGACTTTAAACGATTCTTGTACGACACTTTGGATTATTATTATTATTATTATTATTATTATTATTATTATTATTATTATTATTATTATTATTATTATTATTATTATTATTATTATTATTATTATTATTATTATAATATATATATTCATTATTTCTTATGATTGTATATTTCATTAGTAATTTGGTGTGTTTTATTAGTAATTTTGCTAAACTTTAAAGAAAAACAATTTTTATTTTAAAAATTTAATTTTAAATTTTTTTAATAAAATCCAGTTTAGTGACCGAATTAGAAACCAATAATTTGGTCACTAAACTTTAGTTAACATTAAAAGATTGTGGTCTAGAGACCGAAAATCGGTCGCTAATATATGTTAACAGTAAGCAACATTAGCGACCGAACTAGCAACCGATTATCGGTAGCTAAAAATGGTTACCCAAACAATGCGACCAACCGTGTAGCGACTGTTTTTTATTATTTAGCGACCGAAATTACGGTCGCCATTTAGCGACCGAATTAATATTTTAGTCTCTAAAATCTTAGCGACCGGGTTATTAGCCACCACCATTAATCGGTCTCTAATTCGGTCGCTAAATTAAATAGCGACCGAATTAGAAGGTTTAGCGACCGAATATGCCGGTTGCTAAATAGTTGATTTTTTGTAGTGAAGAATGGACATCAGGCTACCATCAGTGATGTTCTCTATGTTCCCAATATGAAGAACAGTCTACTCAGCCTTGGACAGCTATTGGAAAAGGGATATTCAATGAAGATGGAGCATAATCAGTTAAAGATACTTGATGCTAATGGAAGACTGATCTTGAAGGCTCCTCTGTCCAAAGATAGGACCTTTAAGATTGGAATTCAAATCTTGGGACATCAGTGTCTTGCATCTAAACAGTTGGAAGCTAGCTGGAAATGGCATCACAGATTTGGACACCTAAATTTTAGGAGTCTAAGTATGTTGAAGAATAAGAATATGGTTGTAGGACATCCCTCCATTGAGCTACCAACTGAAGTGTGTGCATAATATTGTGAATCCAAGCAGCCACGGAAGTCCTATCAATCAAATGTTCCAACCAGATCAGATGAGAAGCTGGCACTGATTAGCTCAGATGTGTGTGGTCCCTTTGAGGTAACTTCATTAAGAGGGAATGGCTATTTTGTCTCTTTTATTGTTGAAAATACCAGAAAAATGTCAATATATCTTATCAAGAAAAGGAATGAGGTGCTTGATGTAATTCAGAAATTCAAAGTAATGACTGAAAAATAAAGTGGTAAGATGATAAAGGTGCTAAGAACTGATGGGGTGGAGAATGTACTTCACAAGAGTTTGAAAGATTCTGTGATAAAGAAGGGATCATTCATGAAGTGATAGCACCATATACACCTCAGCATAATAGCACAGCTAAGAGGAGAAACAGGACCATCCTTGACATGACCAAAAGCATGCTGAAAGGGAAGAAGTTGCCTGCATACTTTTGGGGTGAAGCAGTTGTTACTGCAGCCTATAATCTTGGATGTCCAACAAGAAGACTACAAGGAATGACACCTGAAGAAGCTTGGTCAGGTAAGAAGCCAAATGTGAGTCACTTTAGAGGGTTTGGATCTTTATGTTTTAGACATATACCTGATCAATTGAGGAAGAGGCTTGATGATAAAGTTGAACAAATGATCCTTCTCGGGTATCACATAACTTGTGCTTACAAGTTGTTTGATCCTAAGAGAAGGAAGGTTGTCATAAGTAGTGATGTGGTGATTGATGAAGGAAAATGCTGGAATTGGGAGTCTAATGCTGCTTCAGACAGAAACAACAGTATTCAATTACCCTTGATGAAGAACTGAATAAAGATGGTTGTGTAGTTGCTGAGCCACAGAATATAAGACCTCAAAGGGAAAGACATGTGCCACCAAGATTGAATGACTATGAGCTGTTTCCAAACACAGTTGTTACAGCAGAAGGAGATTTGATTCACTTTGCGCTACTAGCTGAATCAGAACCTATTGATTTTCATCATGCAGTGAAGAGTTCTCATTGGAGGAATGCAATGGAGGAAGAATTCAGATCAATTGAAAAGAATCAAACTTGTGAATTAGTGCCCATGCCACTGCATAAAAGACCAATTGATGTGAAATGGGTCTATAAAACCAAAATGAAGCCTAATGGTGAGATTGCCAAGTACAAGGCCAGATTAGTGGCCAAAGGTTTTTTCGCAGAAACCTGGTCTAGACTTCACTGAAGTATTTGCTCCAGTAGCAAGAATTGAGACTATAAGGCTTGTAGTTGCAATAGCAAGCTATAAAGGTTGGTATTTGTACCAATTGGATTTGAAAACTGCATTTTTTAATGGACCATTGGATGAAGAAGTCTATGTCAGTCAGCCACCTAGATATGTTGTGAAGGGACATGAAAATATGGTGTACAAGCTGAAGAAGGCCTTGTATAGCCTAAAGCAAGCTCCAATATCTTGGAATAAAAGAATTGATGGCTTCCTAATGCAGCTACAGTTTGTTAAGTGTACCACAGAACATGGAGTGTATGTTAAACACTCAGCAACATCAGGCATACTGTGTCTCTATGTTGATGACCTCTTGGTGATAGGTGATAATGAGAAAGAGATATCAAAGTTCAAAGGTACAATCATGAAGGAGTTTGAAGTGACTGATCTAGGGGTGCTTTCCTATTTCCTTGAAATTGAGTTTGCAGTTACTAACAAGAGAATTTTTATGCACCAAAGAAAGTATGTAAAGGATATTTTGAAGAGATTCAACATGTTTGATTGCAATCCTGTTCTTACTCCAGCAGAAACAGGAATCAGATTGCAGAAAGATGCTCCAGGGACTAGTCAATCAATTGATCCTACACTTTACAAGCAAATGGTAGGATCACTTAGATACTCGTATAAATACAGCAGCGTGAATGAAATTCGGTATGATGCATATTCAATATAGCGAGCCTCTTAATCATTCTTGCTTTTCCCTTCGTGTGTGTGTGCAAGTATTCAAGAGTGATATTCAAAGTGAGTGTGTGTGAGACTGTTTTGCAACAACATACATGACATAAGAGCAATCGAGTTGGGAAAACCTCACATTCTATTTGTGGAAGGTAAGTGCACATGTGCAACTTTTGTTAAAGTCCAAGGGTGTGTGCCTATAAAAAAAGATTCCAAGGTGTATTTGGAAAAATAGTTTAAAAATAACTTAATTTTAAATAATCTAAAAAAACTTATTTTCATAAGCTTCTCTGACAAATTTATTAAAATAAGCTAAAAAAAGCGTATGGCTCTATTTGGCAAAAATAGTCTATAAACTAACTTATAACCGAGATGTTAATTTTTAGCGGATAGTTGAAAAGTTAGATGATCGAATTTAAAGTGGATGATAAAATTAGCAGTTAAACCAACTTATAAATGTAAAATGACGTAAATCGACATACCTCTACTTTGGTCAAACAAGCTTAATTATAAGCTCTGTTTGGTGAAAATAGCTGATAAGCAAGCTTATAGCTGACAAGCAAGCTTATACACTACCAGAAAAGGGCTATTTACCGACGGAAGCAATAGTCGTTGGTAATTTCTGATTTACCGACGGAAATAGACATCAGAAATGCTGAAGATGAACAGTTGACAAAGATACCGACGGAATGGTCGTCAGTAACGTTACCGACGGAAAAGCCCATCGGTAATGGAAGCAGGAGTGGGAAAAATATTGGCGCAAGAAGTACCGACGGTTTTTCCATCGGAAATTGTGAAGAAGTTACCGACGGATTTGCCGTTGAAAATTTTAGGTTGCGTTACCGACGGAACAGGCCGTTGAAAATTCAAAAATGGACGTTCCGACGAAAAAAGCCATCGAAAAACTAGTGTCCGTCGGTAATTTCCAAATAACCCAGCGTCTGAAACCCTTCCCCTCATTTCCTTTTCTCTCATCCTTCTCACTCTCAGAGCTCTCCGCACCCTACCCTACCGCACCACCTCCGTCCTCACTGACTCACCGCGCCCCACCGTACCACCTCCAGCCTCACCTCCCTTTCTCCTTTCTCCGCCCGAAACCCTCCCCCCCCCCCCCCCCCCACCCCACCCCACCACCACCACCGCCACCCCATTTCGTCTTTCCTCTCTGCCATCGCGACCTCCTTTGCGGTCTCCACCACGCCACCACCACAGGGCCACTATCACCACCACGCGAAGTCTTCTCCTTCCCTTTTCTTCTTCTCTTTTCTCCTCCCCTCACTGCCACTGCTGCCACCGCACTGAACACCGTGCCGCCACTACCAGCGCCACCACCACCTCTCTGTGGTATGAATTCCCTTTTTGATAATTTTTGATCTTTTTTTATTTTTATTAGCCACCACTGTGCACCACCACATCTGCACACAACAACCACTGTGCACCACCACCACTGTGCATCACCACCACTCTGCACACAACCACCAACATCCCATTTTTATTTTCATTTTTTTTATTAGATTTTCCCCTTTTTCTGATTTTTTGTTTGGATTGTAAAAGGGTATTTTTTGCATTGTTGCAGTGTCACCAGGTTCTTTTGGCAGCAACTCCCGGCATCCAATGCGGTACAATGAATCTTTTATTCATGTTTGTGGTCTTATAAAATTTTTTTGAACATGTGCTATATATGTCTTTGTTGGTATATTTTATTTCAGTGAATGATATTGCTTTTAATTAGTTGTATTATGTGCATGTATTTAATTTATTTATCATAAAAATATCTGTCTAGTGTGTGTGAAGTTAGTTTATGTGTTTTTTGTTATTTAATTAGTTGTATTACGTGCATGTAAAGTTATTAAACATTCTATGTTTGTTTCTGCAAAATGCATTTTTTTTTTTTTGACAAAACCAAATGCATAATAAACTTAATGAATTTCCTTAATATAATAAAAACGTAATGACAAAATTTAGTGTTGATAAGATTTAGCGTAGATAACATTAGAGAATTTGAAAAACCATTTTCCTCCATACCTGCAGTTGTGATGGAGCATATTCGTCATGTTCATTGATTAATTAAGCGCGATTTGGAATAATGAATTAAGTATTTAACGGATAAGAAAATGTATTAATTATTTAAATAAATAAAAAATAATGTGTAATTAATTAAGAAGTTAATTATATCATTCATCTCACAAATAAGTTAATAGTGGCACATTGCGTATCCGAAATATCTGTTGATGGCGAGTCGGGAATATCTGCTCATGGTGCATCGAGAAGTGTGGACGACGAAATCTTTTAAAATATTTGGATAACAATAAAATTAGATTGAATAAATAATTAAAAACATTAACGATTAAATAAGTAAAAAATAGAATATGAAAATAGTTAAATATATAAGTATAGTTATTATTTTTTCAACAATAATAAACTTAAATATGTAATAACTTAAATATTACATATTATATTTTGACATTTAAATAATTACCGACCCTTGAATAATGCCTTGTCACTAATGTTTTTTATTACTTAGATTCATGGGCGACTCTAAACGATCAGTTAAAAACAAGGCTAGGGTGGAAGGATCAATCTGTGCGTCTTACTTACACTATGAGATAACTCATTTATGTTCCCACAATTTCAACAACTTCATGTTGGCCCCGAGAAATATTAGGAACGAGGTAGATGCTTATAGTGCAGGGTATCCTTATATGCTATTTGTATTTAATCTTCCTGGCCGTCATGCTGGTAAGGAGCTTACTTACTGGTTAAGCGATGAGGAGTATGCATCGGCCCATGTTCATGTCTTGATAAATTGCACAGAGGTGAAACCATATCGTGAGTAAGTATCAACGACCCATCTTTGAATATATCACATGTTATATCAATTTCTCCATTAACACATAGTACACATTTTATTTGTCAGTGTGTTCCTGCAAATTAATCAATTAAGTGAACAAGATGCTTCTACTCGTACACATGCAGATTTTCCTGAATGCTTCTACTCCTACACATGCAGATTTACCTCTATATGTTGTTTATTCTTTTCTCTCTGTGCGAGTAGCTGACTATGATGACCTGGTTCGTGATTGGACCGTAACAACCCGGCGTCTGATGATAATGGAGGATCAACCGAGTGCGGAGGACTAAGACGGTCGAATGTCACTTTTTGTATGAATATAGTCGCTAAGGGAAAACTCTTTTTTCTTTTTATGTACTCTAGTTTAGTCTGTCTAGACAGCTCCCTGTAGTTTGTGTATGTACGTGGTTGTTCCTCGTATTAATGAAAATCATTTTGGGATTATTGTACTTAATTATTTTAAATGTTTGTTCCCGTATGACGTCTTTAAATTTTTCCTCTCCTGGCAATTGATGTAAGCCCAGAGAGTTAAGGCTTGGAGTTGTACATCTTTTGAAATTTATCAACTGTTTATCAGGTTTTATTTTGACGTCATCCAAAACTCCATTTTCTTTTAAAGTGGTCATTTTGAAAATTCTCGAAAAATCCTAATTTCTTTATTTTAAATAGTCTTAATCAAAATTAGCCGTTACATACTTTGTTAATGGGTACAAATTCCACACAGATAGGGAACTGTGGACATTCGCATGGATAGAAGATATCAACAGTTTGATCTGTTTATAATTGCTCAGAATGCAAAACAAGTTTATTATGTCCCTTATCTAGCATTGCGAATGGACAAACGAGGTTGGTGTGTTGATGTCACTACTAAGCCTAGGGGTCGGATAGAAATCGATGATGCAGAGGATGAGACGCCCTTTCAGGCGGATGATTCGTCACATGTCAATGAAGTAATTGGGGTCGAGTGAATTATTGGCATGTTTGGATCTGGAAATGAAGGGGAAGAAGTGGTCATTGGTTATCAGTCATCGATGCATGCATCATTAGAGGAAGAAATCCAAAGTGATGATTCAATGCAAAAAGACGAAGAGTCAGACTTACAATCAGATGACGATACCGAGTCTGAATAGGAATTTTACTGTTAAGTTATTTTTATTGTATTTTAAATATTTGCTTAGATTAGTCTATTAGATGTCGATTGATTTATTGTTTTTACATTGATTTATACTTGTGCTATAAAAATAGATATGTTAACATCAGGAGGATAGCCGCCCCGCCCCCCACTGCCTAGCGGTGATAAGGGGAAGGGGAAGACTGATAACTCTTTGAATGAAGAGTTATTTAGATACTTTTTACTATGATTCTTTGTCATCCTTAAGGTTTTAAGTCTTGCAAATGTTAGAAAATGTTAGTTTGTAAATATTTATGTTAAGTTTAGTGAATAGTAGCCATTTGCTCTTGATTTGCTCTATCATTGTCTAAAAATATCGTGTCTGTATATGCAGAAAGCTTGCTGAAGCATGGCTAAAGCATTGGGATACAAGAACTTGGTTGTTGCAGCAAGGGCTACCTTCCAGTAGGATTGCACTAAAGAACAAAAGCTGACAAGGACACCTTTCCTCTGTCCTCAAGGGTGCCGACACTATCACTTTTAAGGAAGCACACGTGCCTAGGATCAGCTGCCCCACATCTTTAGGAAATTGAGCTAGGGTTACTCTATTAATATTTTTGGATGCTGACCCAAAATGGAATGAAAGAGAATAGGGTTTTGTGTACTATCACTTTTAAGGAAGCACACGTGCCTAGGATCAGCTGCCCCACATCTTTAGGAAATTGAGCTAGGGTTACTCTATTAATATTTTTGGATGCTGACCCAAAATGGAATGAAAGAGAATAGGGTTTTGTGTACTATAAAAGCATTTTAGCAAAACCTAGTGAGGCCACACTTGAATTTTTATTACACATAGCCTTGTCCTTTCTTGAGAGTTGTGCTGGTGTTCTTCGTCCTTTAGCCGCTGCTGCGTTTTGCATTTCTACACCCATTGTAATGGTTTCTTGCTCATTTCTTATGTTTGTTCTTTGTAAGCTCATTACGAGCTAAACACTTGTAAGCTTTGGGTATGCTAATATAATGAATGCTTAGCTGAGTTATGTGATGATTATGTTTTGCATCTTCTTTTATCATGCATTTAATGTTGTTTAATTAAGAGTGATCAACTTGATTGAATATCTAGCTTGCTTAATTTGGAAAAACTAAATGAGTGGTAATTTGATACAAGATAGATGTTAAGTCATTAGTTGGAAAATTAATTGAAGTTGGATAGGCTAGGAATAGCTATCCATGTCCCTAAGCTAGCTGGAACGTGCTTAATTTAGAGGGTGGTGTAATTAATCTGAATCTAGGAATAGAACAAAGTTAATGAACCTGACCCAGTTTTGTTGAAAAAAAAAACTTCAATTTCCTGGAGCTAGATGCTAGAACATAGTCAGAGCATAATGAGGGCTAAACAGGATTTATGTTGCAACATATATGAAGTTATTTTAATCATCTAAATCAGCAAATCATTTCTTTGTTAACCTGTTTCATTTCCACTTTCAATTCACAACTCATTTATTTTTCTGTCACTCATACCCTTTATTTTAATTTGTCCACACACAACAATTTTTGGTTACTCAATCCTAACTCCTAGAACATATAATCTGAACTGGAGTTTTGTTGCATCAATTTAATCCCTGTGGGAACGATGTCTGAATGAAAGTTCTATATTACTTGAGGCATTTGTGTATACTTGCTCATGCTTATGGACAACTGTTTTTAAGGCAACAAGTTTTTGGTGTCATTTCCAGGGATTATAATTGGTGTTAGAATTCTGTTTCTAGATTATTAGTTTTGTAGTTAAAGGTACTGACACTCTTAGTGCTTTGCTGTAGCATAGGGTACTGAAACTGTATGTACAGGTTCTTGTCACCTGAATACAGATTTGATCCAGAGATAGAAAGAACATTCAAAAGGCTCAGAAGAGGTCAATCATCTCAGTCTTTACCTGAGTTGGTTTTGAACACTCCAACCAACTCCACACCAGATTCTGTTGAAGCATTGTCCCCTGTTGTTCCAGAAATGGCTGAAGAAGTGTCACAAGACAGGATGGCTATGGCCAATGACAGAAACTGCGCTATCAGGGGGTATGCTGTGTTTGACCCCGAAACTATGAATACTGGAATAGTGAGGACTACCATCACAACACCTCAGTTTGAGTTCAAGCCAATAATGTTCCAAATGTTGCAAACAATTGGACAAATTAATGGTGCTACAACAGAGGATCCTCACCTGTATCTCAAACAGTTTCTGGATGTAGCAAGCAATTTCAAGATTCCAGGAGTCACTGATGACGCATTCAGATTGAGACTATTTCCATTCTCTTTGGGAGGCAAGGCTAAGAACTAGCTGAATTCCTTAGATGCAAACTCAATTGATACTTGGAACAAGCTTGCTGAGAAATTCTTAACCAAGTTATTTCCACCAATTATGAATGCAAAGATGAGAACTGGCATCACTTCATTCAGACAGCATGATGATGAACCACTGTTTGAAGCATGGGAGAGATTTAAACAACTCATTAAGAAGTGCCCCCACCATGGAATTCCATTCTGTATTCAGATGGAGCACTTCTATAACGGTACCTAGCTCAAGAATGATGCTGGATGCCTCAGTTGGAGGCAGTCTTCTCACCAAATCGTACAATGAAGCTCATGCTCTAATAGAAGGGATAGCAGCTAATAGCTATCAGTGGCCAATAGCAAGACAAGTTTCTGGGAAAGCCAATGATGCAGCAGGAGCTTATGAAGTGAGTGAAGTATCTGCACTTTCAGCTCAAATGACTTCATTAACCAATAAGGTTAGGGGGGTGACCATGGCAAATCAAGGAAATTCATCTGCACCACCAATAATGACTGAAGAAATGGTGAATGAACAAATCTAAAAGGCATATGCAATTTCATGTGTATATTGTGGAGGATATCATTTGTTTGAGAATTGTTCAGCAAACCCTGCTGCAGTCAACTATGTAGGAAATAACAATTATCGGGGCAATAATTCATTTGGCAACACAGGTTGGCATCAATCTCAACATCCAAACTTGAGGTATTCCAATTACAGTAACACATTGAATCCACCTCTTGGTTACAATCAGCAACAGCAACCTAGGCAGCAGCCACCACAAGTTCCACAGAAAGCTCCTGAACCATCCTTAAAATCTGTGCTGAAGGCATTCATGACAGAAACTAAGGCTGGAATGAGAAACTTAGAGACTCAAGTGGGGTAGCTGGTCAATGCACTCAATTCAAGGCAAATTGGCACATTACCTGCTTCTACTGAAGACCCTAAGGCCTCAAGTTCTGGAAGGGGAAAGGAGTAGTGCAAGGTAATCCATTTGAGAAGTGGCAAAGATGTAGAACTTGTAGAACCAAAGAAGAAATAGAAGGTGGATAATTCAGAATCTGAGAAGGAACAATCTAAAGAAGATGCAACAGCAGAACAACTTGCGGTAGTTGAGAAGGTACCTGATGTTACAGCAAACCCTGTTGTGCCCAAACTGATTCCAGAAAGACCTCCACCACCTTTTCCTCAGAGGTCGAAGAAAGTTCACCAAGAGAAACAATTCAACAAATTCCTAGATGTACTGAAGCAGCTTCATATCAAAATACCCTTGGTAGAAGCCTTTCAATAGATGCCCAACTATACAAAGTTCATGAAAGATGTGCTCACTAAGAAGAGAAGATTGGGAGAATTTGAGACTGTGGCTATGATGGAAGAATACAATATGATGATGCAAAATAAAGTGCCTAGGAAGATGAAAGATCCTAGAAGTTTCACCATACCATGTTCCATTGGAGATACTTACTGTGGTAAAGCTCTATGTGACTTGGGAGCAAGCATTAACCTTATGCCCATGTCTATTTTCAAGAAGCTGAGAATTGGGGGAGCAAGGCCTACATCTGTCACACTTCAACTAGCTGACAGATCCATTGCATATCCAGAGGGAAAAATTGAAGATGTGTTGATCAAGGTTGATAAATTTGTATTTCCTGTGGACTTCATCATTCTGTATTTTGAAGCAGACAGAGAGGTTCCCATCATCCTAGGGAGACTATTCTTGAAAACAGGAAAGACATTGATTGATGTCCAGAAGGGATAACTTACATTGAGGGTTAAAGATCAGCAGGTCACATTTAATGTGTTCAATGCTCTGAAGTATCCTGATGAAGGAATGGTAGAATGTTCTCTCATTCAGACATTTGATGAACTGGTGCAACAACAATTTCTCAAGAACCATACGACTATCTTTGCCAGCAAAGATCGGTGGAGGATGACACTTGTTCTGATGAAGAGACTGAAAAGTCCCTAGACAGCAAGGTGATTCAACATCCATGGAGCAGAAAATATGAGTCATTGGAGGTAACTGATGATACTTTCAAAGATAATATTTCTTCCATTGTTAAAGCTCCATCTCTTGAACTAAAAAAATTGCCAAGTCATTTGAAGTATGCCTATCTTGGTGATAATGAAACCTTGCCTGTAATTATATCCGCTGCACTGAATTCTTTGCAAGAAGAACAACTACTGATAGCTTTGAAAAGACGCAAAAAGACAATATGGTGGCAGATAGCAGATATCAAGGGGATTAGTCCATCAATATGCATGCATAAAATTCTCTTAGAAGAAAGTTCAAAGAATAGCATTAAAAGTCAGAGAAGGCTGAATCAAATCATGAAGGAGGTGGTCAAAAAGGAAATCACCAAGTGGCTTGATGCAGGGATTATTTATCCTATTTCTGTCTATGTTTGGGTGAGTCCAATCCAATGTGTGCCAAAGAAGGGAGGTGTGACTATCATCACTAATGAACAGAATGAGATCATCCCTACAAGGACTGTGACCGGTTGGAGAATCTGCATGGATTATAGGAAACTGAACAAAGCTACTAGAAAGGATCATTTCCCTTTGCCTTTCATTTATCAGATGCTTGACAGACTTGCTGGGAAGGACTATTACTATTTTCTGGATGGATACTCGGGATACAACCTGATTGCTATAGCACCAGAGGATCAAGAGGAGACAAATTTCACATGTCCTTATGGCACCTTTGCTTTCAGAAGAATGCCATTCGGTTTGTGCAATGCTCCAGGAACCTTCCATAGAGGTATGATGGCCATTTTCTCTGATATGGTTGAAAAATCAATGGAAGTGTTTATGGATGATTTCTTAGTGTTTGGAGAGACTTTCCAAACCTGTTTGATGAAACTGGAGCGGATCCTGGACAAATGTGAAGAAACAAATCTGGTTTTGAATTAGGAGAAGTGTCACTTTATGGTAACTGAAGGAATTATGCTGGGACATAGAATCTCCAAAACTGGAATTGAAGTGGACAAGGCAAAGATTGAAATTATTGAAAAGCTGCCCCCTCCCACATCTGTGAAAGGAATCAGAAGCATCCTAGGTCATGCTGGTTTTTACAGAAGATTCATTAAAGACTTCTCCAAGATTTCTAAGCCACTGTGTCAGTTGCTGGAGCATGATAGGGCATTTGAGTTTACTACTGAATGTCTGAAGGCCTTTGAGCTGTTGAAGACTGCTCTGATCACTGCACCTATAATTGTTCCACCTGACTGGGAGAAGCCTTTTGAGCTCATGTGTGATGTTAGTGACTTTGCTGTAGGAGCAGTTTTGGGACAGAGATACAACAAGGTGCTACATCCTTTATGCAAGCAAGTCCCTAATTGATGCTTAGATCAACAATACCACCACTGAGAAGGAGTTGCTGTTTGTGGTGTTTGCCTTTGAGAAGTTTAGATCCTATCTTGTTGGTGCAAAAGTGGTAGTCTACACAGACCACTCAGTAATCAAATATTTAATTGACAAGAAGAATTCTAAGCCAAGGCTGATAAGGTGGGTGTTGTTGCTACAAGAATTTGATCTAGAAATCAGAGATAAAAAGGGAGTGGAGAACCAAGTAGTTGATCATCTCTCAAGATTGCCATAGGATGTTGTAGCATCCAGGGGAATAGCCATGGTAGCAATGCAAGATGCTGCAACACCCTGGTATGCTGATCTGGTCAATTTCCTGGCCAGTGTTGTGGTTCCCCCAGACATGAATTCTCAACAAAAGAGAAGATTTTTCCATCAAGCCAAGCAATATGTCTGGGATGAACCATACCTTTACAAGATGTGCCCAGACAACCTGAGCAAAAGATGTGCTGCAGATGAAGAATTCCAAAATATTATGACTCAGTGCCATGCTACAGCATATGGTGGACACTTTGGTGGCATGAGAACTACTGCCAAGGTACTCCAATCAGGTTATTTCTGGCCTACTCTTTTTAAAGATGCACATGAATTTGTTAATCATTGTGACAGATGCCAAAGGGTAGGAAATGTGTCTAATAAAAAGGAGATACCCCTAAATACCATTTTGGAAATTGAACTTTTTGATGTATGGGGGATTAACTTCATGGGACCATTTCCTCCATCCTTTGGCAACCTTTACATTATGGTAGTTGTTGATTATGTGTCTAAATGGGTTGAGGTTGTGGCAACAATCAAAAATGATGCTAGGGTGGTGACAAAGTTTTTACAGAAAAACATTTTTTCTAGATTTGGAACCCCTAGAGCTATCATTAGTAATGAAGGAACCCATTTTTGCAACCAAGTTTTCTCCAAGCTACTTGAAAAATATGGAGTTAAGCATAAAGTAGCGACAACCTACCATCCCCAAAATAATGATCAAGCTGAGTTGTCCAACAGGGAAATCAAAAGGATATTGGAAAAAATGGTCAACACAAGTAGGAAGGATTGGTCCTCACATCTGGATAAAGCTCTGTGGACATATAGAACTGCATTCAAGACTCCTTTGGGGATGTCCCCATATAGACTAGTGTATGGGAAAGCTTGCCATCTGCCCTTAGAGTTGCAACACAAGGCTTTCTGGGCAGTCAAGAAACTGAACTTTAATCTTCAGTCTGTTGGAGCAGCACGCATGCTGTAGCTTAATGAACTGGAGGAACACAAACTATTCTCCTATGAAAATGCTGAAGCATACAGGGCAAAAACTAAGGCCTGGCATGATAAGAAAATTCATCACATATCCTTTCATGAAGGGGAGCAAGTGCTGCTATTTAACTCTAGGTTGAAGCTTTTCCCTGGCAAGTTGAAGTCAAGGTGGTCGGGCCCATTCAAAATTGTAAAGGTCTACCCATATGGAGTTGTTGATCTGTTGGGTGCTGATAGTAGCAGAGAATTCAAAGTCAATGACCAGATAATCAAGCATTATTTTGGTGAACCTTTGGACATAATGAAGGTCATCACCACCCTTGATGACACGGAATGATGTTGCATTATGGTCTGGCTGAGGACCTTCTAAACCAAGCGCTCATGGGAGACAGCCCATCAATAAAAAGTATTTACCTTTTGGAATAAAGAAGCAGTAGAGAAGGCAGAAGTAAGTCAGGCTGCAGCATAAGACAGAACACTGGGTTGCTCTGGAACAGTGCTATAGCATGCGCTTTGATTACAAAAACAGAAAAATGCAATCTTGAGGATAGGGACTATCTACTGACAAAGGTACTAAGTGGGGACCATCTGGAATTTTTGTCCGTTGTGGAAAAAGGAGAAAGGTGGACAGTTTTAAGAAATTTTGAATTTCAATAAATGCCAAAAAGATGTGGAGAGAGAAAACCCTCTTCCCCAAGTCTAACCCCCCAACTACACGATCTCCACCTCTCTCTCTCTTCTTTATTCCTTTCTTTCCCCAAGACTACCACTCTCGGCAACCAATACCCTTCTTTCACCTGACACATTAAATAGACCACTCACCCCTCTCTTCCACTCACACTCTACACACCCAACGTTTACTTTCTTCTTCTTCAACGGGTAACCCTAACACTCAACCCTTCCTATTCTTCACTAAACCACCCCTCAAACCACCATGATTATCAAGAAATCAAGCCGTGTGAAACACAAAGCTGTGAAGAATGCTGCTCCACCCTCTTCTAATCCAATCGAAACCCTAACCAGCTGGGTTAGTGAAGAAGCACAAGAGAAGTATGAAAAAGAGACCCTCAACCGTAGTCTCCATCAAGAAAAAGGTTTCAAATATGGGAAATGAGTGAACTTGGGTCTGCTACCAGAACTAGTGGACGTGATTGAAGCGCATAAATGGAGGATCTTTGCTGAGCCCTGAGATGGGCTTTGTACCCAAATGGTTAGGGAGTTTTACGCAAACATTGTGTCAGACGCCCAAACATTTGTGGTTATCAGA
Organism: Sophora flavescens; assembly: GCA_030762895.1. Classification (NCBI taxonomy): domain Eukaryota; kingdom Viridiplantae; phylum Streptophyta; class Magnoliopsida; order Fabales; family Fabaceae; genus Sophora; species Sophora flavescens. The sequence goes on along the minus strand of CM061065.1, from coordinate 12,661,826 downwards.
GGAGGTAAGTTGTCTTTTTTTGCAAAGACGATTAATCAACACCTCGGTTTGGAGGAAGTGGAAAATGAGTATCAGTAGATTTTGAAAGCTGCAACAACTATCAAGCTGCAGCAAATGAAGAAAGACCCAGCTCTCCCTAGTGCAGACTTCATGCAACAGGCAGAGGGCCAACTCAAACAGCCTCGGTCCATGCTGCAGCCTCTTACAAAAATCTGGTACCACTTCCTCAGATACTCTCTCTCCTACTTCTCATCTGGAAACAGTGGCAAAGAGTGCCTGGTTCTGCTCCACTGTATCATGAACAAGAAAAAGATAAATGTGGGAGAGGTGCTAAAGAACCAAATCTTGGCCTGTGCCATGAAACAGCAAGGTAACCTGATTTTACCCTGCCTTATTACTGAACTCTGTTTGGAGCAAGGAATAGAGTATAATCCTGTGGAAGGGCTAGACCTGAACAAATGCCCCATTGATATGAATTGTATGCTGAGGATGTACTCAAATTCTGAAAAAGCAAGTGCAAGTGAAAGCAAACCTCCCAGATCTGGCACCCCGGAACAACAGGATCGTTATGGGATACTGGAGTAGAAAGTAGAAGAACTAACTACTATGCTGCAGCAACATGTGCAGCATGAGAAGACTTTCTGGCAATACTGCTTCTACAAGTATCATGGGAAAAGCAAACAATGAAGCTCAATGGTTGGAAGCTTGAAACTCCAATCCCCCAGTTCCCCCAAGAAATTCTGCCACCTTTTGTTGAAGATGTCCCTATAACACCCCCATCAACCCAAATCTGTTTCTAACCCAGTACCTGAAAACCCTGAAAAGACTGTCAACATTGACCTTGCTCACAGCTCTGCCTCGGATGAAGAATGGATGGGTATTGCCCCATCCAAGTAACATAAAGAAGCTGAGGCCCTTGCCACTAAAAAGAAGAAATCTGCCTCTAAAGTCTCCCGGCAAGATCAGGGGAGCACTAAAAGGCCCTATGCTGCAGCCTCTGAAAAAGTACCCTCAACCATCCCTGCTGCAGCATCAGCTCCTCCGTTAGCATCAAAATAGGCAAAAGGCACAAAATCAGCTGTTGTGAAGGAGAGTCCAGTGACAAAGATAGCCGCTAATTATGCTGCAACAGAAAATGAAGAGAATGATGACATAATGCCTCTCTCAAAGAAGCTAAAAATGACTGCACCCAATGTTGCAGTGAAGATCAAGAAGGAAAAGGTTACTGTAGCACTGAGGGAAGAAGAGCTAAAGTTGTTGCAGCAGAGGAATCTGACAAAGAAGAAGCTTCTAAGGCTGAGGAGGAAAGACAAGAAGGAGCAGAAGAGAGTACTGAGGCTAAAGAAGAGGATGAAGAGAGTGGCGATGCAGAGGCAGAAGAAGAAAAAAATGAAGAAGAGAAGGAAGAAGAAGAAGTCCAGGTCACCGGAGCAACACAAGGCAAGGTGCCCTCCAAAAGTGGAAGCACCAGGAAGAGTTTGCGCACCAAAGCAAAATGGGCTTGAAATAGAGCCATAGTATATGTTGCAGCTTACTGCAACATCCCATAGCAGGATGCCATAAACCTTCCACCCCATTCCCAAATTATGTTTTTTTTTTAAAGTTTTCTGCAAGCAGTGGACACTAGGACCTGTTATGTGTGTTTGTTTTTAGGACCACTAGGGCCATAGTTGTTTCACTTCTGATTAATGAATGACTATGCATGAATCACCCCCTGTTTCTGATTCCAAATGATTAATGTTTAATTGAAAAATGCATCTGGCCTCTTTTGTTGTGTTCAACTGGTTGAAATGAAGCTCTTGTTGTCTAATCTAATGCAATAACTAGACTATGATCACCAGCATTGATGCACCACTGTTACAATAGAGGATATATGTGCTGTAGCATGAACAGATAAATGTGATCCTAAGTGACAGATTGCATTGAACATCTATGTTTCACACTCATGCATTTTCTGTAAGGTTTGCTTTGATTCTATCTGATCTGAACATACATAATTGCACACATTGTATGCTTGAGGCATTTTCTTGTTTGTTTTATGTTTGACAGAGCCTGAATAAGCCCACCCAACTAATATAATTGCCCTTAGTTAGCCCATTTGAGCCTAACCCATTTATTGACATGCTAGCACAATACAAGCCTTAGAACTGAAAAAACAAAATTCACCTGCAAGGTATATCTTCAGGATGCTTTTGTAGCTAATTTTGACAAAAGTTTGGGGGAAGCTTGAGGACAAGCATCTGCTTAAGTTTGGGGGTGATGCGTTGCAATACAGGTGTATGCTGCAGTAGGGATGTAAATAAATCATTAAGGGATAGGCAGCTAATGAATTAAAAAGTCATAAGTGTAAAATGTAAAGCTAGTTGCTATATGCTTTTAGTAAAAAAAACTGAAAAGCTGAAAAAATTAAAAATATGAGCAGGGAACATGGCAAAGCCTGAAAAATCACTGATAGTGTGATTTTACATGATGTTTTCTATATACTTTTGCATGCATTTTTCATATAGATTAGGCATTCTTTATTTGATTTTTATTAGATTTTCCCTTGGAACGGGTGAAGCGGTTTCTTGGTGTTATTTTGCAGGAACTTAAGGAAAACTGTGCAAATTTGCCCATAATGAAGCTCGGATGATTTTAGAGCTTGAAAAGAGAAGAAATTGAGCCAAGCAGAAGTCTGAAGTCTCGCCCCGCGAAACACAATTCGCCTCGCGACCCTGAAAGCTGACTGTGCCTGAAATTGCAAACTTTTTCTGGTTCGCGTCGCGAAGATACTCTCGCCTCGCGAGAGTTCAATTTTCCGAAGCAACAGATTTTTAATATTCGCCTCGCGAACGAGCGCAGAACTAATTGGTATAAGTTGCTGTTTTAGGGCAGAACTAAACAGTCTTAGAGTTTTTAGAGTTTTAGGGAGAAGCACTTGGAGGTTGCGGCTGGAAGAGGGTTCCAACCCTAAAGGGGGATGCTTTCCTTGCTCTGGGACTGAAAGAAGATTGGAGGATCCTTCTATGGAGTTTGCTTCATCCCTTCTCTCTTTCTCTTTGTATTCTCTTTTCATGAGTAGTTAAATCCCTGTTTGTTGGGATTAGATGTAATCAAACTGATTATTATGTATTTATCTTGACTGATTATTCTGTGTTCATGTCTTCATATTAGTGATTAATTTTCTGTGCTTAATGCTTGTTGTGGCTAGCACCCCCATGACTTGATTTGTGTTTTGGTATGCAATTGGGAAATTCGTATCAGAACCGGAACTGAATTTAATCACCTAGTAACCCTTTCATCTAGGAATGGAGTTAGGTTTACTAGTAATCGCGTAATCCCTAATCTTAATGCAAATTCATTAATCTAGGCCACCTAAGGAATTAGGGTCTATTAGTGGATTTAGGCTCTTGCCATCCGAGGAATCGGGGTTTGAGTAATTTAGTGGATTGATTTTAATATCTGAAGCATGAATGGGAGGTATCTAGTCCTGATAGTACATGAGACAGATGTTTGGTGAAGTCTAGTCCCAACATATCTTTCTGCACTCCAAGTGTTTGTAAAAAGTCCCCAAAAAGACCAAAAACATTTTATTGCTTTTGTTGCTTTATTTTTCTGTTTTAATTTCTCGTGATCTTTAGTTTAGTCTAGATAGTTGCTGAGTTTGTGAATTGGTAGTTGACATCCAATCCCCGTGGATACGATAACCGGTCTCACCACCGTATTACTTGCACGACTAGGTATACTTGCCCATATTCGTCAACAATCACACTGAGTGTTCTCTGTTCATAGCAAATGTTAAATGTTTAATAAAAGGTGGACTTGGTGATGGAAAGAAAGGATCCAAGAAAACAGAAAAATGAGGATTGTCGGGTCAATTGGGAAGTTGAGGTAGATAGAAAAGCATCCTTATGCTCTACCTTGAGTAAGCTACTTATCCAAATGATTTAACCCCACCTGTCCTAAGCCCAGTTACAGCCCTAAAGACCTCTTGCTGTGTGTAATTCTATGATTGTTTTAATTGTGATAGATTCTCGTCAAATCTATATTAGAGATGCATGTTTATGGTAAAGAGTGAAAAGTCTAATGTGAGGGAGAATTGCAGAACCAACTGTTTTGAGAGGTGAATACTGCAGCATGTGTTAATCTATTTGAACCAGTGTGTAGCAGTTGTTGTTGAGAGCAGGATAGAAGATTAGTTTGGTTAGGAAAGCAAGTGTGGATTTCTGGATGTGAGTAGAAGGATGGACAAATATGGGTGGTGCTTGCATATCATTCATCAATTAGGATTTCTGTGTTTCTTTTGCATTACTTGAGGACAAGCAATGGTTTAAGTTTGGGGATGTGATAACTCTTTGAATGAAGAGTTATTTAGATCCTTTTTACTATGATTCTTTGCCATCCTTAAGGTTTTAAGTTTTGCTTTTGTTAGAAAATGTTAGTTTGTAAATATTTATGTTAAGTTTAGTGAATAGTAGCCATTTGCTCTTGATTTGCTCTATCATTGTCTAAAAGTGACGTGTTTGTATATGCAGAAAGCTTGCTGGAGCATGACTAAAGCATTTGGATACAAGAACTTGGTTGATGCAGCAAGGGCAACCTTCCAGTAGGATTGCACTAAAGGACAAAAGCTGACAAGGACACATTTCCTCTCTCCTCAAGGGCATTGGCACTGTCACTTTTAAGGAAGCACACGTGCCTAGGATCAGCTACCCCACATCTTTAGGAAATTGGCCTAGGGTTATTCTATTAATATTTTTGGATGTTGGCCCAAAATGGAATGAAAGAGAATAGGGTTTTGTGTACTATAAAAGCATTTTAGCAAACCCTAGTGAGGACGCACTTGAATTTTTATAACACATTATCTTGTGCTTTCTTGAAAGTTGCGCTTGTGTTCTTCGCCCCTTAGTTGCTGCTGCATTTTGCATTTCTTCACCCATTGTAATGGTTTCTTGCTTATTTCTTATGTTTGTTCTTTGTAAGCTCATTATGAGCTAAACACTTTTAAGCTTTGGGTATGCTAATATAATGAATGCTTAGCTGAGTTATGTGATGATTATGTTTTGCGTCTTATTTTATCATGCATTTAATGTTGTTTAATTAAGAGTGATCAACTTGATTGAATATCTAGCTTGCTTAATTTGTAAAAACTAAGTAAGTGGGAATTTGATACAAGATAGGAGTTAAGTCATTAATTGGAAAATTAATTGAAGTTGGATAGGCTAGGAATAGCTATCCATGTCCCTAAGCTAGCTGGAACGTGCTTGATTTAGAGGGTGGCTTAACTAATCTGAATCTAGGAATAGAACAAAGTTAATGAACCTGACCTTGTTTGGTTGGAAAACAAACTTTAATTTCCTAGAGCAAGATGCTAGAGCATAGTCAGAGCATAATGAGGGCTAAACAGGATTTATGCTGCAGCATACCTGAAGCTCTTTTAATCATCTAAATCCGCAAATCATTTCTTTGTTAACCTATTTCATTTCCACTTTCAATTCGCAACTCATTTATTTTTTGGCAGTCATAAACCTTTATTTTAATTAGTCCACACACAACAATTTTTGGTTACTCAATCCTAACTCCTAGAACATATAATCTGAACTGGAATTTTGTTGCATCAATTTAATCCCTGTGGGAACGATATCTAAATGAAAGTTCTATATTACTTGAGGCATTTGTGTATACTTGCACATGCTTAAGAACAAGTGTTTTTAAGGCAACAAGTTTTTGGCACTGTTGCTGGGGATTGTAATTGGTGTTAAAATTCTGTTTCTAGATTGTTAGTTCTGTAGTCAGAGGTACTGACACTCTTTGTGATTTGCTGTAGCACAGGGCACTGAAACTGTATGTACAGGTTCTTGTCACCTGAATACAGATTTGATCCAGAGATAGAAAGAACATTCAGAAGGCTCAGAAAAGTTCAATCATCTCAGTCTTTACCTGAGTTGGTTCTGAACACTCCAACCAACTCCACACCAGATTCTGCTGAAGCATTATCCCCTGCTGTTTCAGAAATGGCTGAAGAAGTGCCACAAGACAGCATGGCTATGGCCAATGATAGAAACTGTGCTATCAGGGGGTATGTTGTGTTTGACCCTGAAGCTAGGAATATTGGAATAGTGAGGACTCCTATCACGACACCTCAGTTTGAGTTCAAGCCAGTAATGTTCCAAATGTTGCAAACAATAGGACAATTTAATGGTGCTACAACAGAGGATCCTCACCTGCATCTCAAACAGTTTCTGGATATAGCAAGCGATTTCAATATTCCAGGAGTCACTGATGACGCATTCAGATGGAGACTTTTTCCATTCTCTTTGGGAGGAAAGGCTAAGAACTAGCTTAATTCCTTAGATGCAAACTCAATTGATACTTGGAACAAGCTTGATGAGAAATTCTTAACCAAGTTATTTCCACCAATTATGAATGCAAAGATGAGAACTGGCATCACTTCATTCGGGCAGCAGGATGATGAACCACTGTTTGAAGCATGGGAGAGATTTAAACAACTCATTAAGAAGAGCCCCCACCATGGCATTCCATTCTGTATTCAGATGGAGCACTTCTATAATGGTGTTTCACCAAGCTCAAGAATGAAACTGGATGCCTCGGCAGGAGGCAGTCTTCTCACCAAATCGTACAATGAAGCTCATGCTCTGATAGAGGGGATAGCAGCTAATAGCTATCAGTGGCCAACAGCAAGACAAGTTTCTGGGAAATCCAATGCTGCAGCAGGAGCTTATGAAGTGAGTGAAGTATCTGCACTATCAGCTCAAATGACTTCCTTAACTAATATGGTTAGGGGGTTCACCATGGAAAATCAAGGAAATTCATCTGCACCACCAATAATGACTGAAGAAATGGTGAATGAACAAATCTTCAAGGTAGATGCACTCATACCCTTTATTTTAATTTGTCCACACACAACAATTTTTGGTTACTCAATCCTAACTCCAAGAGAAGATAATCTGAACTGGAATTTTGTTGCATCAATTTAATCCCTGTGGGAATGATATCTGAACGAAAGTTCTATATTACTTGAGGCATTTGTGTAAACTTGCACATGCATAAGAACAACTGTTTTTAAGGCAACAAGTTTTTGGCACCGTTGCCGGGTATTGTAATTGGTGTTGAAATTATGTTTCTAGATTGTTAGTTTTGTAGTCAGAGGTACTGACACTCTTAGTGCTTTGCTGCAGCACAGGGTACTGAAACTGTATGTACAAGTTCTTTTCACCTGAATACAGATTTGATCCAGAGATAGAAAGAACATTTAGAAGGCTCGGAAGAGGTCAATCATCTCAGCCTTTACCTGAGTTGGTTCTGAACATTCCAACCAACTCCACGCCAGATTCTGCTGAAGCATTGTCCCCTACTATTTCAGAAATGGCTGAAGAAGTGCCACAAGACAGCATGGTCGTGGTCAATGATAGAAACTGTGCTATCAGGGGGTATGCTGTGTTTGACCCTGAACCTATGAATACTGGAATAGTGAGGACTCCCATCACGACACATCAGTTTGAGTTCAAGCCAGTAATGTTCCAAATGTTGCAAACAATTGGACAATTTAATGGTGCTTCAACAGAGGATCCTCACCTGCATCTCAAACAGTTTCTGGATGTAGCAAGCAATTTCAAGATTCCAGGAGTCACTGATGACGCATTCAGATCGACACTATTTCCATTCTCTATGGGAGGCAAGGCTAAGAACTGACTCAATTCCTTGATGCAAACTCAATTGATACTTGAAACAAGCTTGCTGAGAAATTCTTAACCAAGTTCATTCCACCAACTATGAATGCAAAGATGAGAACTGACATCACTTCATTCAGGTAGCATGGTGATGAACCACTATTTGAATCATGGGAGAGATTTAAACAACTCATTAAGAAGTGCCCCCATCATGGCATTCCATTTTGTATTCAGATGGAGCACTTCTATTATGGTGTTTCACCTAGATCAAGAATGATGCTGGATGCCTCAACTGGAGGCAGTCTTCTCACCAAATCGTACAATGAAGCTCATGCTCGATGGAGGGATAGCGACTAACGACTATCGCTGGTCGATGGCTCTCGAATCCGCAAGTGAACGGCTTCGTCGTCAAGTAATAAAAAGATCGAACCACGAGAGACCGTGATCTTAAATAACAATTAATTATTAAAATAATTAAACTGAACAAGAAAAAGATTTGGAAAAGATTTGGTTTTTGAAATCAGGTTAAACAACAAGACTGCTCATGCTACTAAATTGACTACCCTCTTGTTAATTATCGAAATTTGCTTTGAAGGTGAATTTATCTTGAAGAAGTTAATGTTCCCTCTTGGGATACAAGAACCGTGGCCAATTAAACCAACCCCTACTCTCGTGGTAATTAAATTTAAATCGAACCCTTTAAGCTTTGTCATAATTCAGTGAACCCTCGAAGGACCGCCTCTAACTCTCGTGATTTTAGTCCTAAGTTTGATTCCGATAGATCTGATACCAAAGTTCACCGCTAAGTTCGTCCTTAGTGTATCTATGACAAGCAAATAAGTGGCCACCGAATTTACGAGTAATTAAAGCAATAGGAATCAAATCGAAAGCAAAATTGAAACTAACAAGAGACCAAACGTCAATTCATCACCATAAATAAATCTTGAGCATAGTCCCCCCAATTCCTAGAAATAAGAGTACTAATCAAGCATTGCCATGATCATAGCAATCTTAATTAACAATAACATAAAAGAAAACCCTAGAGAAGAGAAGATATTGAGAAGAAGAGAAATTCTAATTTTTCCTATGGGTGGCAGTCCAGAAGTGCCCAGTTTCGAGCCCTAGAGGCCTATTTATAATGTAGGGTAACTTGAATCCCAAGTAATTACAAAAATCAGACCAAATCAGTTTTTAAAAATACAGATATTGCACGTCACGGCCGTGATGCCTGTCATTGCCAGGCCATGATGGGTTCTGTCTTGGAGATTGCTTCGCTGGTTGGTCTGTCACGGCCGTGACCACCATCACGGCCTAGCCGTGATCAGTTCTTCCTGTGAGGGTCTGGTTCAGTTGGCACGTCACGGTCGTGATGGAAATCACGGCCTGGCCGTGACCAGCTCTGACTTTTCCATTCTTTCTTTTCAGCTCTACTCGATCATGGCCGTGATCAGTTCTGTTTGTCTCATTTTATTGCTTTTCAAGCTCCGTCTTCATACAAGCTCCAACATAACTGATCCTGAGCATTTTAATCTTCAATTCCTGCACACAAGCACCACAAAACCACCTTACCCGTTCCAAGGTAAAAACTAACAAAGAATCAAATTAAATATGCCTAAACTAAATGAAAATGCATGCAAAATGACAAGGAAATATGAGGTGAAATCACACTCATCAATGGGCCAACAAAGAAGACAAGTTTCTGGGAAAGCCAATGCTGCAGCTGGGGCTTTTGGAGTGAAATATCTGCACTATCAGCTCAAATGACTTCCTTAACTAATATGGTTAGGGGGTTGACCATGGAAAATCAAGGAAATTCATCTGCACCACCAATAATGACTGAAGAAATGGTGAATGAACAAATCTACAAGGCAGTTGCACTCATACCCTTTATTTTAATTTGTCCACACAACAATTTTTGGTTACTCAATCCTAACTCCTAGAACGTATAATCTGAACTGGAATTTTGTTGCATCAATTTAATCCTTGTGGGCACGATATCTGAACGAAAGTTCTATATTACTCGAGGCATTTGGGAAAACTTGCACATGCTTAAGATCAACTATTTTTAAGACAACAAGTTTTTCGCACCGTTGCCGGGGACTGTAATTGGTGTTAAAATTCTGTTTCTAGATTGTTAGTTCTGTAGTCAGAGGTACTGACACTCTTAGTGCTTTGCTGTAGCACAGGATATTGAAACTGTATGTACAGGTTCTTGTCACCTGAATACAGATTTGATCCAGAGATAGAAAGAACATTCAGAAGGCTCAGAAGAGGTCAATCATCTCAGCCTTTACCTGAGTTGGTTCCCAACACTCCAACCAACTCCACACCAAATTCTACTTGAAGCATTGTCCCTCATTTGTTTCATAAATGGTGAAGAAGTGCCACAAGACAGCATGGTTGTGGCCAATGATAGAAACGTGTGCTATCGGGGGTATCTTTGTGTTTGACCCTGAAGCTAGGAATATTGTAATAGTGAGGACTCCTATCACGACACCTCGGTTTGAGTTCAAGCCATAATGTTCCAAATGTTGCAAAAAATTGGACAATTTAATGGTCTCTGCAACAGAGGATCCTCACTTGCATCTCAAACAGTTTCTGGATGTAGCAAGCTATTTCAAGATTCCAGGAGTCACTGATGACGCATTCAGATCGACACAATTTCCATTCTCTTTGGGAGGCAAGGCTAAGAACTGACTGAATTCCTTGGATGCAAACTCAATTGATACTTGAAACAAGCTTGCTGAGAAATTCTTAACCAAGTTCTTTCCACCAACTATGAATGCAAAGATGAGGACTGACATCACTTCATTCAGGCAGCATGGTGATGAACCACTATTTGAAGCATGAGAGAGATTTAAACAACTCATTAAGAAGCGCCCCCACCATGGCATTCCATTATGTATTCAGATGGAGCACTTCTATTATGGTGTTTCACCTAGCTCAAGAATGATGCTGGATGCCTCGGCTGGAGGCAGGCTTCTCACCTAATCGTACAATGATGTTCGTACTCTGATAGAGGGGATAGCAGCTAATAGCTATCAGTGGCCAATAGCAAGACAAGTTTCTGGGAAATCCAATGCTGCAGCAGGAGCTTATGAAGTGAGTGAAGTATCTGCACTATCAGCTCAAATGACTTCCTTAACTAATATGGTTAGGGGGTTGACCATGGAAAATCAAGGAAATTCATCTGCACCACCAATAATGACTGAAGAAATGGAGAATGAACAAATCTTCAAGGTAGATGCACTCATACCCTTTATTTTAATTTGTCCACACACAACAATTTTTGGTTACTCAATCCTAACTCCAAGAGAAGATAATCTGAACTGGAATTTTGTTGCATCAATTTAATCCCTGTGGGAATGATATCTGAACGAAAGTTCTATATTACTTGAGGCATTTGTGTAAACTTGCACATGCATAAGAACAACTGTTTTTAAGGCAACAAGTTTTTGGCACCGTTGCCGGGTATTGTAATTGGTGTTGAAATTCTGTTTCTAGATTGTTAGTTTTGTAGTCAGAGGTACTGACACTCTTAGTGCTTTGCTGCAGCACAGGGTACTGAAACTGTATGTACAAGTTCTTTTCACCTGAATACAGATTTGATCCAGAGATAGAAAGAACATTTAGAAGGCTCGGAAGAGGTCAATCATCTCAGCCTTTACCTGAGTTGGTTCTCAACATTCCAACCAACTCCACGCCGATTCTCGCCAAGCATTGTCCCCTACTATTTCGAAATGGTCAAGAAGTGCCACAAGACAGCATGGTCGTGGTCAATGATAGAAACTGTGCTATCGTGGGGTATGCTGTGTTTGACCCCGAACCTATGAATACTTGGAATAGTGAGGACTCCCATCACGACACATCAGTTTGAGTTCAAGCCGTAATGTTCCAAATGTTGCAAACAATTGGACAATTTAATGGTGCTTCAACAGAGGATCCTCACCTGCATCTCAAACAGTTTCTGGATGTAGCAAGCAATTTCAAGATTCCAGGAGTCACTGATGACGCATTCAGATCGACACTATTTCCATTCTCTATGGGAGGCAAGGCTAAGAACTGACTCAATTCCTTGATGCAAACTCAATTGATACTTGAAACAAGCTTGCTGAGAAATTCTTAACCAAGTTCATTCCACCAACTATGAATGCAAAGATGAGAACTGACATCACTTCATTCAGGTAGCATGGTGATGAACCACTATTTGAATCATGGGAGAGATTTAAACAACTCATTAAGAAGTGCCCCCATCATGGCATTCCATTTTGTATTCAGATGGAGCACTTCTATTATGGTGTTTCACCTAGATCAAGAATGATGCTGGATGCCTCAACTGGAGGCAGTCTTCTCACCAAATCGTACAATGAAGCTCATGCTCTGATAGAGGGGATAGCAGCTAACAGCTATCAGTGGCTGATGGCTCTCGAATCCGCAAGTGAACGGCTTCGTCGTCAAGTAATAAAAAGATCGAACCACAGAGACCGTGATCTTAAATAACAATTAATTATTAAAATAATTAAACTGAACAAGAAAAAGATTTGGAAAAGATTTGGTTTTTGAAATCAGGTTAAACAACAAGACTGCTCATGCTACTAAATTGACTACCCTCTTGTTAATTATCGAAATTTGCTTTGAAGGTGAATTTATCTTGAAGAAGTTAATGTTCCCTCTTGGGATACAAGAACCGTGGCTAATTAAACCAACCCCTACTCTCGTGGTAATTAAATTTAAATCGAACCCTTTAAGCTTTGTCATAATTCAGTGAACCCTCGAAGGACCGCTTCTAACTCTCGTGATTTTAGTCCTAAGTTTGATTCCGATAGATCTGATACCAAAGTTCACCGCTAAGTTCGTCCTTAGTGTATCTATGACAAGCAAATAAGTGGCCACCGAATTTACGAGTAATTAAAGCAATAGGAATCAAATCGAAAGCAAAATTGAAACTAACAAGAGACCAAACGTCAATTCATCACCATAAATAAATCTTGAGCATAGTCCCCCCAATTCCTAGAAATAAGAGTACTAATCAAGCATTGCCATGATCATAGCAATCTTAATTAACAATAACATAAAAGAAAACCCTAGAGAAGAGAAGATATTGAGAAGAAGAGAAATTCTAATTTTTCCTATGGGTGGCGAAATTGTTGCCCAGTTTCGAGCCCTAGAGGCCTATTTATAATGTAGGGTAACTTGAATCCCAAGTAATTACAAAAATCAGACCAAATCAGTTTTTAAAAATACAGATATTGCACGTCACGGCCGTGATGCCTGTCATTGCCAGGCCATGATGGGTTCTGTCTTGGAGATTGCTTATTGGTTGGTCTCGTCACGGCCAGTGACCACCATCACGGCCTAGCCGTGATCGGTTCTTCCCGTGAGGGTCCGGGTTCGATTGGCACGTCACGGTGCGTGATGGAAATCACGGCCTGGCCGTGACCAGCTCTGACTTTTCCATTCTTTCTTTTCAGCTCTACTCGATCATGGCCGTGATCAGTTCTGTTTGTCTCATTTTATTGCTTTTCAAGCTCCGTCTTCATACAAGCTCCAACATAACTGATCCTGAGCATTTTAATCTTCAATTCCTGCACACAAGCACCACAAAACCACCTTACCCGTTCCAAGGTAAAAACTAACAAAGAATCAAATTAAATATGCCTAAACTAAATGAAAATGCATGCAAAATGACAAGGAAATATGAGGTGAAATCACACTCATCAGTGGCCAACAGCAAGACAAGTTTCTGGGAAAGCCAATGCTGCAGCTGGGGCTTTTGGAGTGAAATATCTGCACTATCAGCTCAAATGACTTCCTTAACTAATATGGTTAGGGGGTTGACCATGGAAAATCAAGGAAATTCATCTGCACCACCAATAATGACTGAAGAAATGGTGAATGAACAAATCTACAAGGCAGTTGCACTCATACCCTTTATTTTAATTTGTCCACACAACAATTTTTGGTTACTCAATCCTAACTCCTAGAACGTATAATCTGAACTGGAATTTTGTTGCATCAATTTAATCCTTGTGGGCACGATATCTGAACGAAAGTTCTATATTACTCGAGGCATTTGGGAAAACTTGCACATGCTTAAGATCAACTATTTTTAAGACAACAAGTTTTTCGCACCGTTGCCGGGGACTGTAATTGGTGTTAAAATTCTGTTTCTAGATTGTTAGTTCTGTAGTCAGAGGTACTGACACTCTTAGTGCTTTGCTGTAGCACAGGATACTGAAACTGTATGTACAGGTTCTTGTCACCTGAATACAGATTTGATCCAGAGATAGAAAGAACATTCAGAAGGCTCAGAAGAGGTCAATCATCTCAGCCTTTACCTGAGTTGGTTCTGAACACTCCAACCAACTCCACACCAAATTCTACTGAAGCATTGTCCCCTGCTGTTTCATAAATGGCTGAAGAAGTGCCACAAGACAGCATGGTTGTGGCCAATGATAGAAACTGTGCTATCAGGGGGTATGCTGTGTTTGACCCTGAAGCTAGGAATATTGTAATAGTGAGGACTCCTATCACGACACCTCAGTTTGAGTTCAAGCCAGTAATGTTCCAAATGTTGCAAAAAATTGGACAATTTAATGGTGCTGCAACAGAGGATCCTCACTTGCATCTCAAACAGTTTCTGGATGTAGCAAGCTATTTCAAGATTCCAGGAGTCACTGATGACGCATTCAGATCGAAACAATTTCAATTCTCTTTGGGAGGCAAGGCTAAGAACTGACTGAATTCCTTGGATGCAAACTCAATTGATACTTGAAACAAGCTTGCTGAGAAATTCTTAACCAAGTTCTTTCCACCAACTATGAATGCAAAGATGAGGACTGACATCACTTCATTCAGGCAGCATGGTGATGAACCACTATTTGAAGCATGAGAGAGATTTAAACAACTCATTAAGAAGTGCCCCCACCATGGCATTCCATTATGTATTCAGATGGAGCACTTCTATTATGGTGTTTCACCTAGCTCAAGAATGATGCTGGATGCCTCGGCTGGAGGCAGGCTTCTCACCAAATCGTACAATGATGTTCGTACTCTGATAGAGGGGATAGCAGCTAATAGCTATCAGTGGCCAATAGCAAGACAAGTTTCTGGGAAATCCAATGCTGCAGCAGGAGCTTATGAAGTGAATGAAGTATCTGCACTATCAGCTCAAATGACTTCCTTAACTAATATGGTTAGGGGGTTGACCATGGAAAATCAAGGAAATTCATCTGCACCACCAATAATGACTGAAGAAATGGTGAATGAACAAATCTTCAAGGTAGATGCACTCATACCCTTTATTTTAATTTGTCCACACACAACAATTTTTGGTTACTCAATCCTAACTCCAAGAGAAGATAATCTGAACTGGAATTTTGTTGCATCAATTTAATCCCTGTGGGAATGATATCTGAACGAAAGTTCTATATTACTTGAGGCATTTGTATAAACTTGCACATGCATAAGAACAACTGTTTTTAAGGCAACAAGTTTTTGGCACCGTTGCCGGGTATTGTAATTGGTGTTGAAATTCTGTTTCTAGATTGTTAGTTTTGTAGTCAGAGGTGCTGACACTCTTAGTGCTTTGCTGCAGCACAGGGTACTGAAACTGTATGTACAAGTTCTTTTCACCTGAATACAGATTTGATCCAGAGATAGAAAGAACATTTAGAAGGCTCGGAAGAGGTCAATCATCTCAGCCTTTACCTGAGTTGGTTCTGAACATTCCAACCAACTCCACGCCAGATTCTGCTGAAGCATTGTCCCCTACTATTTCAGAAATGGCTGAAGAAGTGCCACAAGACAGCATGGTCGTGGTCAATGATAGAAACTGTGCTATCAGGGGGTATGTTGTGTTTGACCCTGAACCTATGAATACTGGAATAGTGAGGACTCCCATCACGACACATCAGTTTGAGTTCAAGCCAGTAATGTTCCAAATGTTGCAAACAATTGGACAATTTAATGGTGCTTCAACAGAGGATCCTCACCTGCATCTCAAACAGTTTCTGGATGTAGCAAGCAATTTCAAGATTCCAGGAGTCACTGATGACGCATTCAGATCGACACTATTTCCATTCTCTATGGGAGGCAAGGCTAAGAACTGACTCAATTCCTTGATGCAAACTCAATTGATACTTGAAACAAGCTTGCTGAGAAATTCTTAACCAAGTTCATTCCACCAACTATGAATGCAAAGATGAGAACTGACATCACTTCATTCAGGTAGCATGGTGATGAACCACTATTTGAATCATGGGAGAGATTTAAACAACTCATTAAGAAGTGCCCCCATCATGGCATTCCATTTTGTATTCAGATGGAGCACTTCTATTATGGTGTTTCACCTAGATCAAGAATGATGCTGGATGCCTCAACTGGAGGCAGTCTTCTCACCAAATCGTACAATGAAGCTCATGCTCTGATAGAGGGGATAGCAGCTAACAGCTATCAGTGGCTGATGGCTCTCGAATCCGCAAGTGAACGGCTTCGTCGTCAAGTAATAAAAAGATCGAACCACAGAGACCGTGATCTTAAATAACAATTAATTATTAAAATAATTAAACTGAACAAGAAAAAGATTTGGAAAAGATTTGGTTTTTGAAATCAGGTTAAACAACAAGACTGCTCATGCTACTAAATTGACTACCCTCTTGTTAATTATCGAAATTTGCTTTGAAGGTGAATTTATCTTGAAGAAGTTAATGTTCCCTCTTGGGATACAAGAACCGTGGCCAATTAAACCAACCCCTACTCTCGTGGTAATTAAATTTAAATCGAACCCTTTAAGCTTTGTCATAATTCAGTGAACCCTCGAAGGACCGCCTCTAACTCTCGTGATTTTAGTCCTAAGTTTGATTCCGATAGATCTGATACCAAAGTTCACCGCTAAGTTCGTCCTTAGTGTATCTATGACAAGCAAATAAGTGGCCACCGAATTTACGAGTAATTAAAGCAATAGGAATCAAATCGAAAGCAAAATTGAAACTAACAAGAGACCAAACGTCAATTCATCACCATAAATAAATCTTGAGCATAGTCCCCCCAATTCCTAGAAATAAGAGTACTAATCAAGCATTGCCATGATCATAGCAATCTTAATTAACAATAACATAAAAGAAAACCCTAGAGAAGAGAAGATATTGAGAAGAAGAGAAATTCTAATTTTTCCTATGGGTGGCAGTCCAGAAGTGCCCAGTTTCGAGCCCTAGA
Organism: Sophora flavescens; assembly: GCA_030762895.1. Classification (NCBI taxonomy): domain Eukaryota; kingdom Viridiplantae; phylum Streptophyta; class Magnoliopsida; order Fabales; family Fabaceae; genus Sophora; species Sophora flavescens. Next base: position 12,644,940 of record CM061065.1, on the reverse strand, counting down.
GGCCTATTTATAATGTAGGGTAACTTGAATCCCAAGTAATTACAAAAATCAGACCAAATCAGTTTTTAAAAATACAGATATTGCACGTCACGGCCGTGATGCCTGTCATTGCCAGGCCATGATGGGTTCTGTCTTGGAGATTGCTTCGCTGGTTGGTCTGTCACGGCCGTGACCACCATCACGGCCTAGCCGTGATCAGTTCTTCCTGTGAGGGTCTGGTTCAGTTGGCACGTCACGGTCGTGATGGAAATCACGGCCTGGCCGTGACCAGCTCTGACTTTTCCATTCTTTCTTTTCAGCTCTACTCGATCATGGCCGTGATCAGTTCTGTTTGTCTCATTTTATTGCTTTTCAAGCTCCGTCTTCATACAAGCTCCAACATAACTGATCCTGAGCATTTTAATCTTCAATTCCTGCACACAAGCACCACAAAACCACCTTACCCGTTCCAAGGTAAAAACTAACAAAGAATCAAATTAAATATGCCTAAACTAAATGAAAATGCATGCAAAATGACAAGGAAATATGAGGTGAAATCACACTCATCAGTGGCCAACAGCAAGACAAGTTTCTGGGAAAGCCAATGCTGCAGCTGGGGCTTTTGGAGTGAAATATCTGCACTATCAGCTCAAATGACTTCCTTAACTAATATGGTTAGGGGGTTGACCATGGAAAATCAAGGAAATTCATCTGCACCACCAATAATGACTGAAGAAATGGTGAATGAACAAATCTACAAGGCAGTTGCACTCATACCCTTTATTTTAATTTGTCCACACAACAATTTTTGGTTACTCAATCCTAACTCCTAGAACATATAATCTGAACTGGAATTTTGTTGCATCAATTTAATCCTTGTGGGCACGATATCTGAACGAAAGTTCTATATTACTCGAGGCATTTGGGAAAACTTGCACATGCTTAAGATCAACTATTTTTAAGACAACAAGTTTTTCGCACCGTTGCCGGGGACTGTAATTGGTGTTAAAATTTTGTTTCTAGATTGTTAGTTCTGTAGTCAGAGGTACTGACACTCTTAGTGCTTTGCTGTAGCACAGGATACTGAAACTGTATGTACAGGTTCTTGTCACCTGAATACAGATTTGATCCAGAGATAGAAAGAACATTCAGAAGGCTCAGAAGAGGTCAATCATCTCAGCCTTTTCCTGAGTTGGTTCTGAACACTCCAACCAACTCCACACCAAATTCTACTGAAGCATTGTCCCCTGCTGTTTCATAAATGGCTGAAGAAGTGCCACAAGACAGCATGGTTGTGGCCAATGATAGAAACTGTGCTATCAGGGGGTATGCTGTGTTTGACCCTGAAGCTAGGAATATTGTAATAGTGAGGACTCCTATCACGACACCTCAGTTTGAGTTCAAGCCAGTAATGTTCCAAATGTTGCAAAAAATTGGGCAATTTAATGGTGCTGCAACAGAGGATCCTCACTTGCATCTCAAACAGTTTCTGGATGTAGCAAGCTATTTCAAGATTACAGGAGTCACTGATGACGCATTCAGATCGACACAATTTCCATTCTCTTTGGGAGGCAAGGCTAAGAACTGACTGAATTCCTTGGATGCAAACTCAATTGATACTTGAAACAAGCTTGCTGAGAAATTCTTAACCAAGTTCTTTCCACCAACTATGAATGCAAAGATGAGGACTGACATCACTTCATTTAGGCAGCATGATGATGAACCACTATTTGAAGCATGAGAGAGATTTAAACAACTCATTAAGAAGTGCCCCCACCTGGCATTCCATTATGTATTCAGATGGAGCACTTCTATTATGGTGTTTCACCTAGCTCAAGAATGATGCTGGATGCCTCGGCTGGAGGCAGTCTTCTCACCAAAACGTACAATGATGTTCATGCTCTGATAGAGGGGATAGCAGCTAATAGCTATCAGTGGCCAATAGCAAGACAAGTTTCTGGGAAATCCAATGCTGCAGCAGGAGCTTATGAAGTGAGTGAAGTATCTGCACTATCAGCTCAAATGACTTCCTTAACTAATATGGTTAGGGGGTTGACCATGGAAAATCAAGGAAATTCATCTGCTCCACCAATAATGACTGAAGAAATGGTGAATGAACAAATCTTCAAGGTAGATGCACTCATACCCTTTATTTTAATTTGTCCACACACAACAATTTTTGGTTACTCAATCCTAACTCCAAGAGAAGATAATCTGAACTGGAATTTTGTTGCATCAATTTAATCCCTATGGGAATGATATCTGAACGAAAGTTCTATATTACTTGAGGCATTTGTGTATACTTGCACATGCTTAAGAACAACTGTTTTTAAGGAAACAAGTTTTTGGCACCGTTGCCGGGGATTGTAATTGGTGTTAAAATTCTGTTTCTAGATTGTTAGTTCTGTAGTCAGTGGTACTGAAACTCTTAGTGCTTTGCTGTAGCACAGGATACTGAAACTGTATGTAAAGGTTCTTATCACCTGAATACATATTTGATCCAGAGATAGAAACAACATTCAGAAGGCTCAGAAGAGTTCAATCATCTCAGCCTTTACTTGAGTTGGTTCTGAACACTCCAACAAACTCCACACTAGATTCTGCTGAAGTATTGTCCCCTGCTATTTCAGAAATGGATGAAGAAGTGCCACAAGACAGCATGGCTGTGGTCAATGATAGTAACTGCGCTATCAGGGAGTATGCTGTGTTTGACCCTGAAGCTATGAATACTGGAATGGTGAGGACTCCCATCACGTCACATCAGTTTGAGTTCAATCCAATAATGTTCCAAATGCTGCAAACAATTGGACAATTTAATGGTGCTGCAACAGAGGATCATCACCTGCATCTCAAACAGTTTCTGGATGTAACCAGCAATTTCAAGATTCTAGGAGTCACTGATGACGGATTCATATTGAGACTATTTCCATTCTCTTTGGGAGGCAAGGCTAAGAATTGGCCGAATTCCTTGGATGCAAACTCAATTGATACTTGGAACAAGCTTGCTGAGAAATTCTTAACCAAGTTCATTCCACCAACTATCAATGCAAAGATGAGAACTGACATCACTTCATTCAGGCAGCATGATGATGAACCACTATTTGAAGTTTGGGAAAGATTTAAAAAACTCATTAATAAGTGCCCCCACTATGGCATTCCATTGTGTATTCAGATGGAGCACTTCTATAATGGTGTTTCACCTAGCTCAAGAATGATGCTGGATGCCTCAGCTGGAGGCAGTCTTCTCACCAAATCGTACAATGAAGCTCATGCTCTGATAGAGGAGATAGCAGCTAATAGCAATCAGTGGCCAACAGCAAGACAAGTTTATGGGAAAGCCAATGCTGCAGCAGGAGCTTATGAAGTGAGTGAAGTATCTACACTATCAGCTCAAATGATTTCCTTAACTAATATGGTTAGGGGGTTGACCATGGCAAATCAAGGAAATTCATCTGCACCACCAATAATGACTGAAGAAATGGTGAATGAACAAATCTACAAGGTAGATGCACTCGTACCCTTTATTTTAATTTGTCCACAACAACAGTTTTTGGTTACTCAATCCAAACTCCTAGAACATATAATCTGAACTGGAATTTTGTTGCATCAATTGAATCCTTGTGGGAACGATATCTGATCGAAAGTTCTATATTACTTGAGGCATTTGTGTATATTTGCACATGCTTAAGAACAACTATTTTTAAGGCAACAAGTTTTTGGCACCGTTGCCGGGGATTGTAATTGGTGTTAAAATTTTGTTTCTAGATTGTTAGTTCTGTAGTCAGAGGTACTGACACTCTTTGTGCTTTGTTGTAGCACAGGATACTGAAACTGTATATAAAGGTTCTTATCACACTGCAAAAAAAAGGTTGTTTAGCGACCAAATTTGTTGGTTGCTGTTTGCGACCGAAATGGCGACCGATTGTAGGATCTAAATCAAACACTGATTAGAGTTGATATTGCGACCGAAATAGCGACCGAAATAGAGCGTAGCAGAGTTATCGATCTCTATTTCGGTCGCAAAATAAAGGAAAGTAAAAGTCATAAATTTATGACTTTTTAGCGACCGAAATGGCGACCGAGTTAAATGCAACGGTTAAAATTAAGTTATCTTTTGCGACCGATACTAAATCGGTCGCTAAATGGCGCGTAAAAAATTAAAATAGAGCGTTTTAGCGACCGAATTATTCGGTCGCTAAAATTATGAATTCAAATTTCAAATTAACCATTTTAGCGACCGATTTAGCGACCGAATTATTCGGTCGCTAAAACTAAAATCCCTAAATCGTGATTTCCTTCCTCTTTTCCCCCATTTCACTCTTTTCCTCTCTTCCTCTCTTCACACGCAGTGCCGCATAAGCCCCTCGCCGGCCACCACCTCCTCCACACGGTAAGCATACATATCTCTCTCCCTCTCCTTCTCTCTCTCCCTTTCCTTCTCTCACACGCGTCTCTCTCCCCCTCTTCTTCTCTCTTTCTCTGTCTCACTCGCGTCTCTCTCTCCCTCTCCTTCTCTGCTTCTCTCTGTCACTCACGTCTCTCTCTCCCTCTCCTTCTCTCCTTCTCTGTCTCACTCGTATCTCTCTCTCCCTCTGTCTCTCTCTCTCCCACTGCTCTCGTTCCCTCCCATCCGCCACCGCTAAGTAACATGCCCAGTTCGTGCTCATGCCGTTGCGTTCGTCCCCATCACCCTACAACTATCATCCCACTCTCTGTTGGTTCTTTCTTTCTTTTTTTCTGGTTTTATTGTCCTATCAATTCTAGTTCTATGTGATCAACTTGTTAGATTGAACGTAATCTGTTTGGGAAAAATGCTTGAATCAATTGCTCAATGTGTTATTGAATTTTATTTGTTGTATGAGATGTAAATTGGTTTTGAACTCCAGCATGTTGATTTTAGATTTTTGTATGATAAAAATGGTTGAACTCTTGTTAATAGGTATAAGCATGCAAGTATCTTTGAACTTTTGGTTATATGTGGTTTCAAGATATGTAACAATTGAATAATATTGGTTGAGTTTGAGTTTGCATTGAAATATCATATAGTGTGATTGCTATGTGTGAAATGCAGAAATTAAAATGAATTGGATTCAGTTGGGTATCTAATGGTGTTGTTGTTTCTCCAGCTTTTGAAGCGTATGATCAAGGTTTGTTATGTTTGTCAAGATAATATTTGTGCTTTAGGGAACATCATTTTTTGGAATTATATCATGTATATTATTTTCTTATTCGCAGGGTATGATGTATTTCTGGGTAATTTTTGTGGTTTGGTTTCTAGCGAACATGTCAACAAGAACATCTCTTCACGTGAGTAAGTCCACAAAGCATATCTCTTAGACTTTGTGTGGAAACTTTTAGAAAGAATGAAATGTAAAGAAAAGGGAAGAAATGAATCCTACCCATTTCTTTTAGACTTTGTATGATATGCTTTCTCTTTCTCTTATTGATAATACAACTTGATAGAAAAGGATTATAGCCTACAAGGTTGTTGAAGATTTTGAAGATTGCGAATTTGTGGATACATTTTATATCCAATTTTCCATTCAATCATCTGTGTTTCATTATATTCTTGTAGAAGGGAAGCATTATATTTTTGTCTCATTATAATCCTATGCAGAGTTGGGAAGACAATTACTTTTTAAGGGACAATGGAGGCGATGAACTCCACAATGGTCTAAAAGTTGGATTCAAACGGTTCCCTTGGTGAACTCCACAAAGATCCCCATAATTTGGTGTTTTGCTGGATGCTTGGAAGTCTTTTGCAGATATGGATTAAATGGCAAGTGCATTATTGTTAACAGTTGGACAGTGTAATTCTGCATTGTTGGTCATGTTAAGGATTTTAGGATGAAATACTGCTTTGCTGGTGTTGGAAGTCGTGGTTGGTCAGATGAGGTTGATGGTTACTAGGCTTTGGGAGGTCAAATGTTTTCCCTGCAACATTGAAGTTTAAATCAAATTCTTTCTCTACATGGAGCTGGGTGTTGTGCTCTTCATGGTGGCTAATACAGGATTGAATTAATTGCTACAGATTAAAAGTTTATGGACTTGTTATGGTCTTTTTGGGCTTTTGATTTTCTATAGGGTGTAAAGGTTCAAAGGGATTTTTTGTTTTTGCTGCTGTTATCCCTAATAAGATTTTAGGCACTAAATTGCCAATAGCTGGGCGGTGGATTGGTTTTAGATATTAGGTGTTGAGGAATTCTTTTTGGTCGACGATTAGTTAGTATATCAACAATTATTGTCTTCTCCGACTTTGGTTGAATCTCTACCTTATCCCTCTTGTATTTGGTTCTTTTGTTTATGAGTTTAGAGTACCCATTATACTCTTTAAATACACTTTAGCGTATAAAAAAAATTATATTTGGTTTGTTATATGTTTTTTAAAGAAATCAGTCACTAAATTGGTCCCTAGAATAAGTTTTGGGGACACATTTAGTGACTGATTTTTTTTTAATTTGGTGGCCAATTTAGCGACCGAATTTTCGGTCGCTAAAATTGGTCACATAACTGGTTTTAGGAGACCAATTTACCGACCGATTTTTATAAATTAGCAACCGAATTATTCGTCGCTAATAGCGACCGATTACAAATTCGGTCGCTAAATGATTTAGCGACCAGGGTTTTAGCAACCGTCATTATTCGGTCGCTAATTCGGTCTTTAACCTATTTAGCGACCGAATTTTGATGAATAGCGACCGATTTCTTCGGTCGCTAAACACCCTTTTTTTTGTAGTGTCACCTGAATACATATTTGATCCAGAGATAGAAAGAAAATTCATAAGGTTCAGAAGAGGTCAATCATCTCAGCCTTTACTTGATTTGGTTCTGAACACTCCAACCAACTCCACACCAGATTCTGCTGAAGCATTGTCCCCTGCTGTTTCAGAAATGGCTGAAGAAGTGCCACAAGACAGCATGGCTATGGCCAATGATAGAAACTGCGCTATCAGGGGGTATGCTGTGTTTGACCCTGAAGCTATGAATACTGGAATAGTGAGGACTCCCATCACGGCACCTCAGTTTGAGTTCATGCCAGTAATGTTCCAAATGTTGCAAACAATTGGACAATTTAATGGTGCTGCAACAGAGGATCATCACCTACATCTCAAACAGTTTCTAGATGTAGCAAGCAATTTCAAGATTCTAGGAGTCACTGATGACGGATAAATATTGAGACTATTTCCATTCTCTTTGGGAGGCAAGGCTAAGAACTGGCTGAATTCCTTGGATGCAAACTCAATTGATACTTGGACCAAGCTTGCTGAGAAATTCTTAACCAGGTTCTTTCCACCAACTATGAATGCAAAGATGAGAACTGACATCACTTCATTCAGGCAGCATGATGATGAACCACTATTAGAAGCTTGGGAAAGATTTAAACTACTCATTAATAAGTGCCCCCACCATGGCATTCCATTATGTATTCAGATGGAGCACTTCTATAATGGTGTTTCACCTAGCTCAAGAATGATGCTGGATGCCTCAGCTGGAGGCAGTTTTCTCACCAAATCGTACAATGAAGCTCATGGATAGCAGCTAACAGCTATCAATGGCCAACAACAAGACAAGTTTCTGGGAAAGCAAATGCTGCAGCAGAAGCTTATGAAGTGAGTGAAGTATCTGCAGTATCAGCTCAAATGACTTCCTTAACTAATATAGTTAGGGAGTTGACCATGGCAAATCAAGGAAATTCATCTGCACCACCAATAATGACTGAAAAAATGATGAATGAACAAATCTACAAGGCAGATGCACTCATACCCTTTATTTTAATTTGTCCACACACAACAATTTTTGGTTACTCAATCCTAACTCCTAGAACATATAATCTGAACTGGAATTTTGTTGCATCAATTTAATCCCTGTGGAAACGATATCTGAACGAAAGTCCTATATTACTTGAGGCATTTGTGTATACTTGCACATGCTTAAGAACAACTGTTTTTAAGGCAATAATGGCTAAGCAGGGACAGTACACCGTGAAGTCCCAGGTGCTTGCTCGTTTTGCTGCAAATCCCTCAGCACCCATCGCACCCACCCCCATCCCTTCGGCACCCACCCCAGCGGCACCTACAGGAGCCTCCCCCACCAATTCTACACCCTCCCCCACCCATTCTACACCCTCACCTACCCATACTACACCATCACCGACCCATACTACACCATCCCCGACCTACACTACCCCACCCTCCACCCATGTCCAGACTTCCACTCGTTTTTCACCACGACGTACAATAGCTGGCTACTCGCCGCCCCTTAGTAGACCCACACCACACCCACACCCAGCACCACCATCATCATCGGCTACACCGGTCACACAACCAGTAGGATTATCATTTATGCCAACTCCCCGGATGATGCCACAACTAGACACAACCATTCCATCCTCATCATCCGTACCCGCATACGGTCACGACACAGTCGTTCCATTATCATCGTCTGTACAACAATCGGTCGCAGCGGAGGTCCTGCCTGACTGGGCCAAGGTTCCTGCACCTGAGGATCGACCATGGATCCGGCCGGTTTCTGGATCATAAATTTTATTTAATTTAATATTTTTAAACTTTGACTATTTTAGTTACTATTCAATAAGTATATATTTGGTGGTTGTCGTATTGTTGAATTAATAAAATTCTAAAATTTTCAGCTTCATCCCATCGAAAGTGGGATCGAAGCACGTTACCTACGCCATCAAGGCACAGTATTGTCGCTTCTGGCCATCATGGGGGGTGATCCCACGGGACGACCGGGATCATATCTTCAGACGTTTCGGGGTAAGTTGTTTTTTATTATTTCATATAATTTTCCCTTTATTTTTCACGCAGTTTATACATTTTTTTGTTTAATGTTATTAATATATTTTCTTTGTTAACAGGATCTTGTGTGCTGGTTACCAGAGCATGCCTCAGAGATACGTGCTACCTTTGACGATCGAGCAGGTAATCGACTGAGGGACATGCTCCGGGAGCATAAGGAGACCCGGATACGTCCGGATTACATTGGACCCAACATCTGGGCCCAACTATGTGCTTACTGGGACACTCCAGCTTACAAGCTGAAGTGTGAGCAGGTGAAGAGGAATCGAGTTTCCGAGAAGGGTGGGAGCATGCACACTGGTGGTTCGATTAGCCACATGCAGCATGCCATTAACATGGCATACATATATAAATAATTTTTTAAAAAAAACTGTATATTTTTATTAAAATTTATTTAATAACTAATTGATTTTATTTATGTGTTGGTTGCAGGCAGGAGAGTTTGCTCGGTCCATTAATGTCCCTACAGTCTTTGAGCAGACACATATTCGCTCGGACACCGACGAGTTTGTTGATGAGAGGTCGAGGCAGACAGTGGTGAGCTAAAGTGTCTTTTTACATTTAAAGTATAGGTTATTATTATATTATATTATATATATATATATATATATATAGTTTAATAATATATTAATTGTAATGTATTTATCGCAGGCAGAGTACAATGCCAGATTTAGTCAAGTAGCATCTGAGGCTGCCTCCTGCTTTGGTGTCTCAGATCCTTCTCAGCTAGACCCCACCGAGGTTGAGCGACTATAGACCCAGGTTTGGGTGGATGCGTCGGGCGAGAAGAAGAAGGGGCGGGTTTATGGTACTGCGACCCTAGCCAAGTCCATCCATCGGGGGTCGACACCGAGCTTGACCATTCGGGAGCCTACATCCTCCAGCTCACAGGACATGGAGGAGGTGCAGCAACAGAGGGAGGTGAACAATCGCATGATGCACCAATTCGGGAGCCTACATCCTCCAGCTCTACAGTCATGACCGTTGTGCTCAATTTCCTCCCACCAGACAGGCGCAGCACTCTGCAGGGGGTTCTCCATGCCACCCAGCCCCAGCCCTCCACTACTTCTACCGATCCACCACCGCAGCATGACGCCGGTCTGTCTTCTGAGCCACAGCCGGATGGTCATCTGACGCCGACGGACTCCCCCCGCCAGGACAACGATGACAGATATTATGGTGATGGGTATTAGGATAGTTATAGATGTAGTAGAGTTTTGTAGCCAGACGGATATTTTATGTATGGATTATATGGATTATATGTTGAGTTTGATTTTATTTTAAATTAATTTTAATTTAATTTCTTTTTAAATTTTATTTGTAATTTCAATTTTGTTTTTTAATTAAAATATAATAATAATTAATTAAAATAAAATATAATAATAATTAATAATTAAAATATATTCATAGTTAATAATTATAATATAATAATAATTAATATTCAAAATAAAAAATTAATTAAAATTTATAATTAATTATTAATATAAAACAAAATAAAATATGTAACAAAAAAATAATTAAAATACAATTTTAAAAAATAATACAAAAAAACCCTTGTTTCCAACGGACAAATCCATCGGTAAATGTAGTTTAGAGTTTCCAACGGATTTGGCAGTCGGTAACGTCCACTGACACTTACAAACGAACATATCCGTCGGTAATTAGGGGACCCGTGTGAGAAGGTTTCCGACGGACGAGACTGTCGGAAATTTCCTACGGATCGCCCCTATCCGCCGGAAACCCTTTCCTACACATCTAGTACCGACGGAATTCGGTCCGTCGGAAATGCAGTTTTCCGACGGCTTTCCGTCATTTCCGACAGTTAAAGGTCGTCGGTAATATCCCCTTTTTTGTAGTGACAGCTGATAAGCTATTTTTTAGCTGATAGCTGACAAACTAATTTTTAGCGGATAGCTGAAAAGCTGATTGAGTTTGAAACGTTTGGTAAAATTAGTGGTTGAAATAGCTTATAAATGTAAAATGACATAAAAGAAATCTTAATATGATTTTTATATTATTTTTTAAATTCTAATTAAATCTTTATAATTAGAATATTATTTGTAAATTTTATTTTTAAATATTTTTATTGAATAATATAAATGAAATGACATGTTTATATGATTTTTTTAATATAAATATTAGTTTATGAGAGGTAGGGTAAAGTAGGAATTTCATTAAATTAATAAGGGTAAAATTGAGAGAAAAGTTAATAAGCTATAAGCCAAAAATTAAATAAAATAGCTTTTGAAGAAAAATTATAAGTTAATGAGATAAACTTGTTGAGTTGTTTATATGGATTGTGCTGTCATTGTAATTCTGATTTTTTTTATGAACATTACTTATTTAGGGGTAGGAACAGGGTGATTTGTCTGTTTAGTTGGGGGAACTTTAGCTATATTTCAAGCTTATAGCTTTATCTTGCTTTAGGTTGAGGTAATATCTTTAGTTTGTCTCAATTTATATTGATAGCAAGGATACTTAGTAAATGGGATTGAGTACCTCTTGTACTCAATTAATATACTTTTTTATTATATAAAAAATGATATAAACTTATTTATCAAACACCTCTATTTTAGTCAAACAAGTTTATAAGCTAATCAAATAAGCTATAAACTAACTTATTGTACTTGACAAACAAATCATATAGGAAGATCATAAACTATTTTTATAAATTATTTACATTAGTTATTGAAAATCAGATTTATATATATATATATATATATATATATATATATATATATATATATTCATTCAAGAGTGATATCATAAACTCACAATAGGTGGGTAAGTGAAAAATTATTTTCATGTGAGTAACACTTCAAGAATTCTCCTTAGATATATATTTGTCTATGTAGGCAATTGGTTGTTGCTACGTGCCTATGTACGGTGCTTCAGAGTGCAACAATTGAATATATTTTTTAGACCAAGATATTGCGCTGAAGCGAAGATTAGGTGGCGTTTAGAATAGCTTATTTAAGTTCCTTTTGATTTATCAGATGACATAAGCTCTTATGCAGTGTATTTGACAGAGCTTATAAAAATAACTTATGTCATCCTATAAGGAGTTTTTGACTTATTTTCATAAGTCACTGGGAGAAGCTTTTGGAATTATCATAAGAGCTTATGCACTAAACATCATCTCCGTGTTTTTCACTATTTGAATCCACTCGTGCCCCTTTTCTTTCTTTTTCTTTCTTTAAGCGCTTATGACATAAGCTCTCATGCGATAAGGTCTTATGTGATAAATGTGAACACCTAATTTTGTCCCTTTTTTCCTTTTTTAATTAATATTTTGAAAAGAAAAAAATATATAAAAACTTACAAAAATATTAAAAATATATCTTTGTGCATGTTATTGGCCTAATTTGTTTTTGTTACAAGTTTTTTTGAGCCCAGCATCCAAGCCCAAGTAAACAAAAATTAAATTAAAAAAAAAAAGAAAAAGAAAAAAGAAACAAGTTTCTGATTGTTAATAAAAAAAAACACAAAAAAAATTGAACTTTTATTTTGCATTCTGGTTCACATCACTCATGTATTGTCCTTTTCATCAATTTTCAAGTATAAATCCATTTCACTTTTCTTTTGTCCTTTGGTTTTTACCGTCTCTTTAACAAAAATGGTATCCTGCTCACCTCCTCCTCTGCTCCCAAGACAAAGCAAGCTGATTTTCTCCACTATAACAAGGCATCACTGTTGTCCAACCTCCCAGCTGTCATGAACATTTGTGCCATAAGTTTAACACACAATATATTTGAAGAAGGAAGAGCGGGGGGGGGACAAAAAATAAACCATGTGGGAGACACCTTTTCTCCACCATTTCAACCCATCAGAATAACAACACCAACATACACCACAATCATCTTCATCTTTCTCCCAACAACATCACCTTCAACAACAACAGCCATGAAAAAAAAAAACAGAACCACTTTCCACCCATAACCATCTTCATCTTCTACCTCGAGCATCTGCTATCATCTTCTCCACCAATCCAAGTCACCACCAATGCAAAAAACTCCAACATTTCTTTCTCAAAACAAAAATAAAACAAACCAAAATCGAAAATCCAAACACATCAAAAAACAGTTCAGAACCTTGTTACGGGCCTTTCCGCCGTCACCGCCATCTGCGCCTTCTCTGCCATCACTGCTTGCTTCTCCGCCATCACTGCTCTCCCCTCCGCCTAGCTCCGTCGTACTCCTCTGCCGCACTCCACAGCATCACCGTCTCGCCAAGACCACACCACCACACCGCAGCCGTCTCCGCCGCAAGATCTGTCATGGACCGCCATCCCTCCTACTCCGTTTGATGCAGCGCCGCCGTCATGAACAGCAGATCCGTTCACAGACGTCGGTCGCATCTTCTGTTCCGTTGTCTTCCACGTTGCTCTCATCCGCCACCGCGTCAGGACCCTCACCTCCGACGCGTCGTCCGGCGCCCCTGCTCAGTCACCTTCGTTACCCCTTTTGGCAATACGTGTGGTGTGTGGTAATGCTGATGGAACATAAGCTTCTCTGAGTTTTGTTTTTCTTTTGATTTTGTTTTACTGTTTTCCTTTTTATTTTCCTGCTATTTTTATTTTGCTTATTAAGGTGTTTGGGCTTCAAATGGGTTGGGCTTCTGAATTGGGATGTGGGTGTTTTTTTTTATTTTTCTGATTCTCTTGGCATGTGAGCTTAATATCTTTAAGACCAAGACCTGAGTTTTGTTTTCCTTTTGGTTTGTTTATTGGGCCAAGTTCTTTCAAAAATGGATGATAAACTAAAAATACAAAAAAAACATTAGAAGTGACAAAAAATAAAACAAAAATATTAAAATCTATTTTAAAAGATTTTTTATTCACGCAACTATCTATGACGTTGATGTATGAGTTTTCATCCTCAAGCGTCATATGAATTGTAAGTGTTTATCGTATAGCTTGACTATCTTTGACCCAGTGCGAGAAGGAATTATCTTTTTACAAAAAATAGTAAAATGTTTTCAATTTACCCTTTTAACAAGATTTTTTATATAAAAAAATAATATTAAAATCTATTTTAAAAGATTTTTTATTCATGCAACTATCTATGATGTTGATGTATGAGTTTTCATCCTCAAGTGTCATATGAATTGTAAGGGTTCATCATATAGCTTCGCTATTTTTAACCATGTGCAAGAGTGAATTCCTTCTTTTTGTAAAAATTAAAATATCTTAAATTTACTCTTTTTAACAAAATTTTATCCAACTTTACAAAAAATTAAATTTCTTTGAATTCACGCGACAATCTACGACGTTGATGTATGAATTTTCATCCTCAAGTATTGTATGAATTGTAAGGGTTCATCGTATAGCTCCGCTATCTTTAACCCTGTGCAAGAGTAAATTCCTTTTTGTATAAAATAATAAATGTTTTCAATTTACTCTTTTTAACAAATTTTATTCAATTTTATAAAATAAAATCTTTTGAATTCACGCAACAATCTACGACGTTGATGTATGAACTTTCATTCTCAAGCGGCGTATGCATTGTAAGGGTTTATCATATAGCACTGTTATCTTGGACCCCGTGCAAGAGTGAATTCATTTCAAAATAAAACCTCCTTTTAAAAAAAAAAATATCTTCAAAAAAAATCATTTTCAAAAAGTTAAAATCAACAAATCAAATCTTTTTCAAAAGAACTACGTGGCTTTGAGTTTCCCATCGCACCTGGGAATACGTAGGAGCAAGATAAATCATCTTGTCAAGCCAAAACTAAATTTTCCTTTTTTGTATCTCTTTTTATGTTAAAATAATTAATCAAAATAATTAAATTTTTCTATTTTTAGGGATGCTCTATGGACACGATACTATATCCAGTCCCTTAGATTTGAGGTTACCCTGTGGACTCATGTGTCATGTTCAACCTCATTTAGTTTTTATAAACAATAAATTTAAAAATATAAAAATTAATAAAAATTTAAAATATTAAAAATTAAAAATAATTCTTTCTTGTAAATAATTTTTGGGGTAAAATAAATTTTTAAAAGGTTATCAAAATGTTTTTTGCACAATTAACTTGAGGTACCGTTTTTAAAGCGAGCGATATAGGGTGCTAATACCTTCCCTACTCGTACCTGACTCCCGAATTCAAAATCTCTATGTTTTTTTAAAAAGACCAGTTTTCTTAAAATAAATGGTTTTTTCTAAGATTTTCCCAATAAAAATTTTAGTGGTGACTCATCTGTTTTTACCATCTTTTTACGACTCACGAATGGAACGGTCGCGACAATAAGCTCATAATTAAGTTGTTTACCCAAACACACCATATTTAGAGCGTGACATACTTTTTCTTTGTTTTTACACTACATCGTTTATATGACTTTGAATTCATGGTGTAGCCAATGAAGATACGTCTTATCATCATCTATTTTCTTCCTGAGCTGATCCGACTCATGGACATTTGCAATAAACCCAAAAACTCCAAGCTGACGAATTGGAACTCTTCTTCCACTCCAAGTTTCTTCATGAACACTCTTCGTTGGACACTTTTCAAATATGTATATTAATTGCACAAGCAACAGCTTCTGCCCAAGATTCTTTAGGTAGCCGTTTAGATAGCATGCATCTCATGATATACATGATTATTCCCATTCTTCCTCTCAGCTACTTCGTTCAATTAAGGAGTGTATTTGGTAGGCAAATGATGTTGAATTCCATGCATTCAAAGAAATTTGGACGAGCAAGTTGTTTTTTACCTTTGTTTGTTATTAGAGCTCTTATCATGCAATCGCTTTACTGAAATTGTTATGAAATAATTTTTGTTTTGAAAGGCCAAATGAATATTATTATTAATAATAAAAACCTTAGCATAAGGAATGTTGTTAAGACAACGAAATTACAATAGTCCAAATACAAGAAAAGCATTAACAACAAAACCCCCAAACCAAAGACCCTCCCTCCAACAAATAAAGAACGAAACCCAGTGACAAAAAATACACAACAGAACATGGTCATGGCTAAACCGGGCTTTAAAGCAGCAAAATATCAGAAAACAACGAAACAGAGTGACCAACAGTCCAAACAGAAATTGTTCTAAAATCTAAATCTGCAATGTGCAGGTTTATGTCCAAACCTTCTATAGTGAAAGCAATTAAAATTATTTCTTTTTTATAGTAATTTTATCTCTTCCTTGATTAGCAGATTCAAAATTATTTTCACCCCTTCCTTAGCTAGGTGATCTAAAGTTATCGCATCTTCCTTGATTGTAATTGTTGTCACGTCTTCTTCCTCTAAAACTTCCTCTACCTATGCAACTAAAGTTTTATCTTCCTCCATTATTGAAATCACGATCTCTTCCTTTTGTACTTTGGCTGTACTCTAGAATAATGTAGAAATTCACCTAGATTTTTAAGGCTTATTCATTTGACTTTTCTGTCTTTCCTAAGATTATGCTCTTATATTTTTTTTATTATTATGCTACCCAGCAACTTTACTATCACATGGTCAAATTGGCATGGCGAGAAGAATTTTTCTATTATATATATATATATATATATATATATATATATATATATATATATATATATTTTGTGAAAAACATAAGCAAACACAATCAAATTCATTAAAAATATTTTTTTACTTAAAAAAATTGATTTTTTTTCATCAAATAATCTATAACAAACGCCCATTTGTAGCAGTATGATACATAAAATTATCAACACAGGCATCTATAAAAATATTGTGGACAAATTCTTTTTCACTATCATATTTCTGGTTTTACCAAACTCCAAGTAACTCAATTTTGGATGCATTTTCACCAATTCTCTTTAGAATTTTGAATGGGTCAATGGATCTAGACTTGAGCTTCCCATGGTGTCTTTGTGGAAATCGTTCTTTATGAAGATTAATTCATACAAGATCTCCTTCCTTGAAACTTGTCGACTTCCGGAATTTATCACCCTGAACCTTTTGGTGCAAGCTTTGAATTTCTTTCCCTTCAGCATCACCACTGAAAGAGTGACTGATTGGAATAGGATCTAGGTTTCATGGGCTAATAGCCTAATAGGATTAGGTCCATATACCATGGACTTTTACCCGTAGTATTTCTTTGAGGTCGACTATAGGCAAACTCTGTGTGTGGGGGGCAACTGAAGTCTCTTTTGTCTAAATTCGCCATCAATATCTTTACATATGAAGATTATTTTTTCCAATTTCCTGTCACATTTTTTATTATCTAATAATGATAATTTATCATAATTGATTAACATCCATGCATATTCTCAACCTTTGATTGATAGAAGACATTTAAATACTATTTTTTGGGACAATATATTTGTATCCTATCTACACCATGTACTTCTTTGACTATTGCTCCCCGCAGGAAACGTTGGGGAATACATAACCGAATATTCTTGGAAAGGAACCCATCTTATAAAAAGAATTATATTAAAAAAAGTGGCTTTAGAGCATCCACTCTAAATCATAGAGAAATATGAGTTTTTTCATAAAGTTGCATAAGGACTTCAATCCGGTCACGCTAACCTACGTTGAAGAAATCAAAGAACATAAAAAAAAAAGTATGATTAATTTGAAAAAATAATTCTGAAGCAACTTTTTAGCTTCAATTCTTATTGAAATCTAATTTTATAGAAGATAAAAGGTGTTCCAAAATGACTTTTATAATTGTAAATAAACATAAATAAATTTCTACTTTACTTAAAAATCTCTAAATAAACAATCTTTAAATTATTTTATATGAAATTCATTATTTTTTTAAATGTGTAAAAAACGGCCATTAAATTAGCTAATCATCCAGTGATTCTTTTTCAACACTTAGTATGGTACCGTTAGTGCATCACTTTGTAAAAATATACATCTCTCAACCACTTTTACTTAGATAT
Source organism: Sophora flavescens (assembly GCA_030762895.1). Classification (NCBI taxonomy): domain Eukaryota; kingdom Viridiplantae; phylum Streptophyta; class Magnoliopsida; order Fabales; family Fabaceae; genus Sophora; species Sophora flavescens. Next base: position 12,627,285 of record CM061065.1, on the reverse strand, counting down.
TTTGAAATTAAAATTTCTAAAAGGTTTTTGGTGAAATAAATTGAGTGTAGCTATTGTGTTATATGAATCAGAAAAGACTTTAATTAAAGTATAACCTTTTTTTTCTTCAATGGATGGCTAGGTTGGTTACCAATATTCCAACGACTGCTTATGCAAGCTAAGGTATGTAAGCTTTTATTATCTTTATTTTATTTTATTTTTTCTCAGACTTTTTATTTTGTTATAACTCCATTATTATATATGTTGCTTGCTTTCCAAACGCACACATAGGCACATATGTTAATGGCCCCGTTTGTGAGAGCTTAAATAAGCTCCTTATGACTTATCTAATGTCATAAGTTCTTATGCCACGTGTTTGCCACAACTTATGAAAAGAACTTATGGCATTTCATAAGTTGCTTTTAACTTATTCTCATAAGTTATGAAAACTAACTTATGAAATTGCAAAAGCTCTTATGCGGACCAGCGCCCAGCGCTGGTCCTTTGCGGGAAGTGATTTTGGAGATTCGCCCCGCGAACCTTCACTCGCCTCGCGAGTGTGGAAACAGAAGCCAGCATCCAGCGCTGGTGATGTAGCGCCCAGCGGTGAAAAAATTAAGCGTTTTTCATCTTTGTTTAAAAAAAAACCAATAAATCAAATTATTTGGTTTTTTTGTTGAAACAATCAAATTGTTTGTTAAAATTACATTTTTATTGTAATTTTATAAAAAAAATGTCCATAAGCACTTATATAGTAATGTATCCAAACGCCTTAATTTTGTATAAGTGCTTTTGAAAATATGCATCCAAACGCACATGACTTATTGAACTCAAGCTCTTATGGCATAAGCTCTTGTACAATAAGACCTTATGCTATAAGTGCTTAGTTAAGTTATTTACCCAAACGGGACCAATGTCTGTGATGACATTGTTATTGGAATTCAGACTTTTAATGTCAATTTCAATTCTAACAGAACTGGAATTTGTTCTACATTTTGGTTGCGGAAAGATTTAGGAATAGAATTAATAATTCTAAATTCAATTCCAATTTATTGTTCGAATGTGAGATTTATAATTTAAAATAAATAATTATAAACTTTATTTTTAAAATTTAATCACTACAAGAATTTTCGCTGTTTCCCAGGGTCATAGGCCCTGGGAAATCCATAAAATCCGTGGGAAAATACACATTTCCCAGGGATGACCCACGGATTTAGATCCCTCGGTTTTCAACTGGTCGGAAACGTTTCCCACGGCTTCGCCCTGGGAAATACCCAGGGTTAGAGCTTTGGGAAATTTCCCAGGGATAGATCCCTGGGAAATATTTATATTTCCCACGGTTAGAACCCTGGGAAATTTTTCCCAGTTTCCCAGGGATAGAACCCTGGGAAATATTTCCCAGGGATATATCCGTGGGAAATTTCCCAGGGTTCTAACCCTGGGAAATATATGTTTTGTTTAAATTATAAATAAAACCTTATATACATTAATTTATGCTAAAGTGGATAAATAAATAATTATTATTTTTATATGAATGCATCAACAAAGAAATTAACATCATAATTCAAGCAAACAATTTGTTCAACACAAAATGTTATTCAAGTCATATTTGTTCAACGAAAAAATTATTTCAAATCATAATAAACATGATAAGTAAAATAAACTAAGAATCCCCATTATAAGGCTCCTCAACAAAATGGTCAAGAGAGTCGTCGTCCTCCTGAGCACGCTGGGTCGTCCCGACTAGGGCCGTCATTTGTGAAGTTTCTGCTGCTTTCGCAATCGCCGCATCTTGTCTCCATCAGTTGTCGCATCGTATCCATCATCAGACGATGCTCCTCATCCCTCTGCCGCTCCCTCTCTTGGGAAGCGACCAACATCTGCCTCAACTAAGCAATCTCCGCAGACTCCTGAGGGTAACGTCTGCATGTGGTGGACGCTCCAACCCTAAGCTCTAACTTGCGCGAGGCCCCTTTCCGATAGTTACCGGCAAGGTCTCCAAAGACTGCATAAACGACCCTTATACTTGCCGCCGACGACTTCTGCCCAAACATTCAGCGCAAGCTGCTCGTCCTCCTGTGGGTTAGCTGGGGTGGATGGTGAAGAGGCTGATGATTGAGACATATGTTGACTCATCCTCTCATGAAACTCCTCCTGTTACAATACATCAGACTATCAAAATTTGAACAATATGTTACAAGATAAATTATGCAGAAAAATGGACAGAGTTTCCCCTAAAACTACAACATCCCAATGTTTACAAACAGAACACCGCAATTTAAATCCATAAATCATCATCAAAAGCTCAATAGGATGCACACAAATTATCATGTCCAAACTAGTTATAACATTTCCAATGTCAGGCAGTATCAATAGGTCCAAATATAAAGTGACTCTACAGACTCAGTAATCAAAACATGAATAGTATGTTACACGATTAATTATGCAGAAAATTGGATAGAGTTTCCCCTAAACCTCAACCTTTACAAATTGAACACCACAATTTAAAACTGCAAGTCATCAAAAGCTTAATAAGATTCACACAAAGCAATATATTCAACTCCCTAAAAGCCAATGCTCAAAATCCAATGCTAAAACTAGTCATAACATTTGAGGCTCTCTGCCTCTCAAGTCCAGTAAAGTATGAGTGTTACAATATCTATTAAAGTCAATAGCTTCTTCAAAAATCAAAAGGGCATATTACCTGAGTGTGCTTGGAGCGCTCATCTATGTACTCGCCGGTAGCCTTCCTAGTATGGGTGCGTTTGTGAACCTCATGAATCTGTACTCCTCGATTATACCGGCGAGCCTATAACACAAGCATAGATGATTAAGATAACAAGTAATGAACTATGATGTTGGAATAAATACATTTAATGCATAAAGAATGACAGTATGAGCATACCATACGATCTGCCCACTGCGACTGGGAAATGCTTCCTCTTGTGTGCAGGCTCCCACCCTTTTCTGATGCTCTATTTTTCTTTGCCTGAGCAGAAATTTTTTTAAATTGATCAGAAGCCCAATATCGACGCAACTCCTCCCAAATACCATCTCCAATCCAGGATCGCTGTATGCCACTCTCACGAGCCTCCCTAAGCATATCAGAAAGGCGTTCGGAGGCTTTATGGTGAAAGATCCTCTGGATCTCTGACTCATCTTCGTTCCTCCATGCCGCTTTGACCTGTTTTAAGATAAATAACAATTGTTATACTAATAGTTTCGGAAATAATAAAAACCACATTAAGTAAATTGAAATTTGCTACTTACTCTAAACGCATCAAACATACTAATCCGCTCATTGTCAGTGAGTTTTCCCCATGATGTAAATGCCCTATGATACCTTTGATGGATAACAAACGCGATGGCACTCGCTGCTCTCTTACAAAGAAGGAACCTTAACAGTAAAGACGCATGAACCAATCAAACACATGGTAATAAATTATGATACAATGCATGAATCAACCAAACACATAGAAATTTAATTAATTCTTACCCGTTACCACTAGGCCTAATAATAGGTCGACCATCGGGCATGAGCTCAACTACCTCTGCTGCATCTAGCTCCTCTAGCTCCACTGGCTCCACCGGCTCCTCTGGCTGCTCATGCACATCTGCAATCAAGGTGAGCGTGAATAGCTCGGACTATAGTGTTGCTCCTCATTCACACATCTTGAAGGAGATGCTCTATAGTGTGCATGTGTCGTGACCCCGGGGTGGGAATCATATCGAAATGAGGCGATGTAGGTGCAACACGTGGAGTCGGTGAAGGTGCTTGCTTGTGGTGGGCACGATGTAGGTACATGTGGGTGTGGTGCTGACGATGCGAGGTAGCGTTGAAGGCATACGTGAGTATCCATCTATAGACTCACGAATCACTAAATTTGTGGAAGGTCTGTTCGACGACGACGGGGATTTGGACGGGGGTCAGTATCAACCATAATACCCTTACCCTTATCGATGGGTGGAGGTGGGTCACGTCCCTGAGACATGTCTAAGAGCAATTTAATGTTAAAACAAAAGTTATCGAGATATAGCAATAATATAAGTTATCTAAGTCATTAAAGTCAACAAATATAACTAACTAATAATCCAACAGCCAAAAATAAGTTATCTAAGTCATAAAGTCAACAAGTATAACTAACTAATAATCCAACACCAAAAAATAACTTAACCATCCAAATCATAAAGTCTTGAAAGATCTAATACAAATTAACTACGATTTATTCAGAATTTGAGTCATCGTCTTGACTCTGTTGAGTCATTATCTTCTTCCTCATCATCTTCGAGATCCTTTCTCTTCATGTTCTTGATTGGAATTATCGTCTTCTTCATCCAAATGCTCCTGGATGGATGACAAATTAGCGATATTCACTTCTTCACCACGAACTTGCAAGTCCCCTAAGCCATCAATAGGGTCAACTTCAATGACTTCAGCTACATGTGACATTACATCCACTTGATAAGGCACCTCTCCTCTCTCGAATCATCCACTTCGATGCTACCCCTTGGTGTTGTCTTGATGGCGACGGACCAACCTCGTTTGTCCTTACGAGTTGGTGGATAAGGTACGTAATACACCTGTCTCACATTTTGTGCTATGATAAACGGATCATCCCTTTGATATCTTCTACTCATTCGGATGTCCACAGTATTACATTTCGGGTTAAATTTTGTGCCTTTACCGGACGGATCGAACCAGTTACAATAAAATAGAACTATTCTTTTAGTATAGTCTAAAGAAGGGTACACCAGTTCATATATATGTTGGATCACGCCGTAGAAGTCATCTTCAATTCCTTCTGTGAGACCCTTTACATGGACCCCGCTGTTGATGGTTTTTTTGCCCTCCGTCCATGATTGGGTATGAAATTTGTACCCGTTCATGAAGTAAGTGTGCCATTCTTTGACTTCTGTATTAGGACCATCGGCTAAGTTCCTTAAGTGTTTGTTGATGGGAGTTGGTTGCTCACGGTAAACCTACATATGTCAGTTCTAAAAAATCATGTCTACATTTTACTCACAATGGATAATTCAAAGATTTTTAAGATACTAACTTGTTGCTTAAACCAGATTGGAAACTCAGCATGTATACGAGTGGACTGTTCTTGCTCGCTGTTTGCAGATATCAAGAAGGCCTTTGTAAAGTTGGACAATATATATTATAAGCACAAAAATATATACTATTAGGTCTTGAAAGAAAAAGATACGAAATGCGTACTCAAGGTATGGTTTAACTCGATACAATTGATCAACACATGAACATGAGCCGACTTCCTCTCTTTGTCCGATAACCAGGTGAGAGGTCTCCTTCCGGAAGCACGACCAGGTGGCAAAAGATCGACAAGGTTAACGAATGTCTTTCACTTTCACTTTCCATTTCATTCCTACTATTTTTTGGTGACAACATGAAGTTCTTGAAATAATGGGAACAAAAATGGGTTGTCTCGCGGTGTAAGTAAGACGCACAGATTGATCGTTCAACCTTAGCCTTATTTTTCACCGACCGTTTCGAATCACCCATGAATCTATAAAACAACAAGAAGTTCATAGTCATATCCTTTCACTTCGAATGGAAAAAAGTCTAATTAAAATTCTATGATGGTTATATTACCTTTCAAATGGATACATCCACCTATATTGAACCGGTCCATCAAGCCTCGCTTCATATGCGAGATGTACTGGGAGATGCTCCATAGAATCAAAGAAACCAGGGGGGAATATTTTCTCCAACTTGCATAGAATTATGGGAATATTTTGCTCCATCCTAATCAGGTCATTCTCCCTCAACGTTGCAGAGCACAAATCCTTGAAGAATTGACTCAATTCGATGAAGCGGATTCAAGACATGCACGGGCAATGAACTAAAAGCAATAGGAAGTAAACATTCCATGAATACATGACAATCATGGCTTTTCATCCCATGCATCCTTCCTTTGTTAACATCGGCACATCTTGCTAAGTTGGAAGAATAACCGTCTGGCATCCTAAGTTCTGTTATCCAGCAACAAACGGTCTTTGCTTCATCGACAGTTAAAGTGTAACTAGCTTTCGGTTTTAACATCTTCCCATTAGCCTGCGACTTTAGCTCCAACTCCAGTCGCCTACAGTACAAAGCTTAGTCCATTGTTGACTTCTATTTGTACTTGGTTTTCCCACTGACATTCATGACAGTGTTTACTATGTTATCAAAAAAGTTCTTCTCTATGTGCATAACATCGAGATTGTGTCTCAACAAATTATCTTTCCAATACGGGAGGTCCCAAAAATTACTTCTTTTTGTCCAGTTATGGCCTTCCTCGTATCCTTGTAATTTGGACACACGACCGTTGCCAGTGACTTTTGGTAGTTCTCTTACTCTACTCCAAATCTCTTCCGGTTTGAACCTAGGCAGCAGTACATCTTTTTCAACTTCCCCCTTTTTGAAGGCATTCTTATTCCGTCTAAATGAATGATCCATTTCCAAGAACATACGATGCGAGCCAAACCAAGAACATTTCCCCCGTGTTTCAAGGTAAAGGTCTTTGTATACTCCATACAATGTGGACATGCCAATTTACCATGAGTCCCCCAACCAGACAACATAACATAAGCAGGGAAGTCATTAATGGTCCACATCAAAGCTGCCTTCATTATAAAATTTTCCTTCCTTGCGATATCGTACGTCAACACGCCGCTCCACAACCTCTTCAAATCATCAATCAAATGCTGTAAATAAACATCAATACCAGCCTTCGGATTGGATGGTCCCTGTATGAGACACGTCAAAAACATATAAGGTTTCAACATGCACATATTAGGAGGAAGATTGTATGGAGTAACAATTACGGGCCAACAAGAATATGGTGAAGCCGACGCTTGGATATACGGGGTAAAACCATCGGAGCTTAAACCAAGTCGTACATTACGTGGATCCGAAGCAAAATCAGTATGTACCCGGTCAAAGTGCTTCTATGCTTCGCCATCGGATGGATGCCGTAAGACGCGTCAAAGTTCTTTTGTTCTCAAAGTGCCATGTCATTTTTCCTGCAGTTTGCATTGATGCGAACATTCTCTGTAGCCTTGGAACTATTGACAAATAGAACATCGCCTTTACGGGAATTGGTTTGTTATTACTTGTCCCAGACTTGGGAGGGCAATACCTCGAAGCTTGACAAAATTTGCATTTGACCAAAGCTCCATCATTTATGTCGAATTCATTGTCGTAATACAACATGGATCCATTAATGCAACAATCAATCCTCTTGACTTCCAATCCCAGCTTCGACACTAACCTCTTTGCACCATAATAATTCTTTGGTACAACTCCTTTTATAGGTGTCACGTCCTGAAGCATTTTCATAAAAAAATCCAAACACTTTTCAGGAATATTCCAATTGGACTTGCAAGCTAAAAGCCTCACACACAGCGATAATTTAGAGTCTGAGGCCCCTTCAAACAATGGCTTTTTTGCTGTCTCAGTTAAAAGATTATAAAATCTTTTTGCTTCATCATTCGGAAGATCTTCAGTGTTATCGTAATCATGCGCCTCGTTTACCCCGAGAGCATCAACCACCATCTCCTGCATTGACACAAACTGTTCCCCACATCCCATATCTGCACAAGTGCTTGAGGCAACCGTGCAATTCTCGTCAACCCCTAAATCAACATGTGGCACTTCTTCACCATGGAGAGTCCAAATCCAGTAATTTTCCTGGAACCCATTCATATACAAGTCAGTCTTCACAAGGTCTTCACTCTTAATCTTTCGACATCGGCATTTAGCACACGGACATCTAATTCGGTTTCCATCATCGATGAAACACTTTTGTCGCTTTGCTTGGGTAACAAACTCTTCAACCCCATCTACGAAAGTTGGTTTCAAACCCCTTATTTTCGGATATAGCCTATCATACACCCAACTACGATTCGAAGGATAACAATCCATCTTCTGCATATTAATAAAAAATCCAGATAAATTTTAACATTAAATTTCAACATGTCCACTTAGAGATGGTATTAGCATCGTGAATAGGGAGGTACAACTACAAGCAATGAGCTAACAAGCACACATATTTTTAAATTTTATGTGAATGATTTTACGGCATTTATCTAACCACACTCCAAAAATACTCAAATAATGCAAATCTTTGGAGTTATAACTAGCACAAAATAACCACTAAAACCCTTTGAAGTTGCCGTATGTAAACTAATAACTATCTTCCAAAGAAGAAACTGGTTACCACAAATAGCTTATTTACCATCAAAGGTCCCTATATTAACATAGTAACCATATGCATTAAAATTAAAACAAGTTCACGAGTATAGGGTAAAAATAAAATTTGCAGATAGGTTCATACTAAACCAAAGTTCATCCGAACTTCCAAATCTTACCCTAGACGCATCAACACCCCGTTTAAAAGCAATAGTTTTCAGGATCATATCTACAATAGAATATAGATGTCATATACAAGCAAACAAAGATACAACCATACCAGTCTTAGAACAATATATTGAAATCACTTAGTTAATAACAAACAATAAAATAGAGGTGTAGAAATCTCACGAGTTCTTCGTGGAATGATTCTTGAGAGAAAAGATAACTTGGACTTCTTTATCCACTACTTGAAATCCGGATTAAAGACTCCTCTTGATGACATGGGCACTTGGTGACATGGGCAAGACTCCTCTTGATGAATCAGAAGAACACTACATGACAGCAATAGGGAACCATGAGAGGTATTGTCATCCACATGAATGATACTGCTGTCCAACACACAGACTTCCACCAATATCTAAATCACTTGAAGAATTCAGACACAAGTTCCCTAAAAATCATTACTTAATTTCCTGTAAATAGTTGATTACTCAAAAATTAAAATTCAATGCACACTATTAATTTATATACTCATGATTCAATAACAGACTATTGTTGATTTAATGGAAAGTAGGAAAAATCAATGACATGTCATACTAGACTTCTTGTTTATTTATACTCAGGGATTATATAGATTAGGTTCGGTATATCTTACTCCTGACTCTGGTGGGGACTGTGGAGTACCTTACGAAACATACTTTCCAATGCCAACTGCAGCAAAGGATAAACCTTGGTACTCTATTGAACAAGGAAGTGTTCATTTCACAGTAATATCAACTGAGCATGACTGGTCGAGAAAATTCGATCGGGTAAAATGAGGGGAGCCATTATTTTGTGTATCATATTTCGATTTTAATTGAATAATTACATACCATATATAACTTTTCTATTGAAGTATGCATGGATGCGAAAGGACGTGGCATCAGTTAATCGACAAAAAACTCCTTGGCTAATCTTCATGGGGTAAGTGAGTTGTGCACATTTTTAAACTATAGGCTTTTGCTAGTTCACAGCATCTTTGGATCAATCTATTAAGCATAACATTCTTACATGCAGACATAGACCGATGTACACCTCTTCTCCAGGATTATTTTCCACTGACAACTTGTTTAATAAAGCTGTGGAGCCATTGCTATTAGAGAATAAGGTTAGCACATCAAGCTTATTATACATTTATACCTTAGTTTATGTTCCTTGTAATAGCAGTTGACTTTATATGGTGATCATGAAACAGGTTGATTTGGTTCTTTTCGGCCACGTGCATAATTATGAGAGGACTTGTTCCATTTATCAAAGTGAATGTAAAGCCATGCCTACAAAAGATGGAAAGGGAGTTGACACATATGATAACAGAAATTACAGTGCCCCCGTGCATGCTGTCATTGGCATGGCTGGCTTCACCTTAGATGATTTCCCAAACATTAGTGTAATAATTAATTATCTCTTCATCATACTCTCTTCTAACCAATCCTCCACTCTCCCCATATTTTCTCTTCTTTCTAGATAATTACATAACATAGATAGGTTCATTCATATGTATACATCCGTATCTTCATGACTATGCTTATGGTTTTTCCCTAAGCAATCAAATTGTCTGTTGTCATGCATGGACAGGTGAAGAGCTGGAGCCTGAAAAGGATTTCTGAGTTTGGTTATTTCAGAGCACATGCTACTAGGACAGATTTAAACTTGGAGGTTATTATTTACATGCTTATACTCCAATCTCAATGAGCACCATAGAAAAACAAGTTAGAAAATGACAAGTTCATGTTTTACTCCTTCAATCTACATCTGTTTCTATGTTGCTATCCATTGATCAAGGATTTCTTAGTGGATGTGTTTTCTGTGCAATCTCTTTTTTAATAAAAGTTCTCCTCACAAGGATAACAAAGAAACTATAAAACACAAAACAGAAACAGGCATCTCATTTAAACAACAAATAAGCAAGAACAACAGAACAAAGTGATTATTCCACATCAAGTCTAAATTTTCCATCTTCCAATTTATCACTCATTTGAAGCATACCAATGTCAACAAAGCACCTTGATATTATAGCTGCTAATCAAATAGAATTAATTAACCTTAAATTAATTTGGCATAATCAACCTCAGCATTCTTTCCCTTCCCAACTTCACTCACTTTCCCTCTATTCTCGATATAAGCCTTGTAAGCTAGAAAACCACAGAGCATAAGGGAAGGATACTGTTAAGACAGTGAAGAAAACTAGCATAAGGGACTAGCTTACCGAACGAAGGACGGAGGCGCGACCAAAGGAGGCGAGTCGTGACCGGAGGAGGAAGCGGCACGGCCCGGGCCGGAAAAGGGGACCGGGAGACGCGAAGGTGGGTGGGGGCAGCGTTTAGCAAGGGCGCGAAGGAAGGAGTGAATGCGGAAGGAGACTTTAAGAGTGGGTTAACACCACTTTCCCACGGCTTAAGCCGTGAACGGAGGAAGGCGGCACGGCGGGACCGGAAATGGGCTGGGAGGCACGAAGGTGGGTGGGGGCGGCGTTTACCTAGGGCGCGAATTGAAGGAAGGACCAGAGTGCATGCGGAACTGTGTGGGTTAACACCAGAATTGCCGCTCCTCTTTACGACGGCAAAGGCCGTGGGAAATGCCGTGTAACCACTTTCCCACGGCTTAAGCCGTGGGAATTTCCGCTTCTCTTTACGACGGCAAAGGCCTTGGGAAATGCCGTGTAATTTACGACGGCAAAGGCCGTGGGAAATGCCGTGTAATCTTCACACGGCTTATTCCGTGGGAAAATAAATCCTTTTCCCAGGGTTCTACCCGTGGGAAACAACAAAATCTGCTAGCTGCGGCCTAACCCGTGGGAAAACAAGCGGGAATGTTTGGCGCTTATTTTCCCAGGGCTCAGACACTGGGAAAACTAGCGAGAGTTTTCCCAAGGCTTCAACCGTGGGAAATATTATAATTTCCTAGGGATTTATTTCCTTGGGTAAAAATCCCTGGGAAATAGCCTAATTTCTTGTAGTGAATTAATTAATAGTTCTTTTTAAGTATTTTAAATTTCTTATAATAGGTATACAAATTTTCCAAAAATATATTAGAAATTTAGTTTAAATGATTATTTTAAATATTATTTATACTTATTTAACAAATAAAAATTTATTGAATAATTAATTTTTGTATTTTCAATTTTAAATCCTAATAGAATTGACATTTTTAGAGTATATTGCTTGAGAATTGAAAAGGGCTTAGACTAATTATTTTGTAATACCATCAAATCATCATATGAAATTATGATTTTAATTTTATAATGGCTTTGAAACATAAAATTTAGAATTTCAAGACCTAATTCAATTCCATACAACCTAAAAAGTGAACTCTAAAATACTATTAAAAGTGTATTATTAAATAATTAAAAAAAATACTATTACAACAATAACCTAAAAAGTGTATTTCTTTTAAGTAATGACGGATACATGATTAGATATAATAGTGTTAAAAACTTTACATGAAATCAATTTAGACTCTAATTTTTTTAAGGCAAATTTAGACTCTAATTACTTATACGAGTTATATCTACAAACGGAATGAACAAAATTATTTTCTACCAATTTTTTTATTAAGTTGTTTAAGTGAGCCCAGTCGTACATGTTTTTTTTTTTTTTACTAAAAAAATATTCATTCACTCAAATTGATAAAATACATCGAAAACAACATAAATTCAACATCGCTAAAAATCGAAAAGGATGAATCTGCGAACAAACTCACAGCACACAGGTTAATAGCATAACACGGCAAAATGTTTACAAATGTGACAAAATCAAAGTAACCGGAATACCCATGACTCCAAATCTGTAACGTTGACGCCCAAGCCTTGATTGAATCTATAATGGATCGAAGCTGGTCTGTCAACCTGAACCAAACGAACACCGCAACAAGACGGGAAACCAAACGACGTCGCAACAAGACAACAAATAAAAACACCGCCGCACGCAGACGACGAAAACATGGAAAAACACGAAAGAAAAACCTATGTGGAAAACCCACTTATTTAGATAAAATGAGAGAGAAAAAATGATGTAGAGGGGTGATTACAGGCCAAAAAATATCCAAAATCACCCCCTTCCAGTGGATGAGGAAGAAGGAAAAGAGGAGTAAAAGGAAGGGTGTGAGAGAGAGAGGCGGCTAGGGTTGGAGAATTTTGTTTTAAGAATTAAAGAATTACAATGTACATGTTAATTACACTAATTAATAATTAACTTACAATATACGCAATTATATGTTTTTATAATTCAAGTTCTATGGATCTAACTCTTTATTTATCCATCTCAAAAAAAAAAAAACTCTTTATTTATCATTTTTTTACTGGTCTTTATTTATCATGTTGGTCATGCATATAAATTTAAAATATTCACAACAATAAGTATCCAATAAATTAAATTTATATTTTTCTTCTACATTACATTAATCTTTTAGAGTTAAAAAGTATCAATGTATTATATAAAAGAAATTCAGAGTAAATAGAGTTGTATGTGTCGTGATACCAACTATTAGTCCAATAGCAAATTATAAGAGAGCCATTATAACGGATGTTAGAGAGTTACCGTTTTAGAGAGAGAAATAGAGAGCTAAAAAAATAGAGTTTGATAGGTTCCATGGGCGAGGACTAGCATCAACCTTTCACAAAGGCTCAACTTCTAGGTTTGAACAAGACAAATGGCACAGGGGATGGACAAACTACCATGCGGATACTGTTAGTTTCTTCTTCACAGGGTTCCCGGAGGGCATGAAGGAGGAGGATCTTTGGAAAGTATTCTTGAAATGGGGAAGAATGTTAGAAGTGTTTATTCCAAAAAAGAAGGATAGGTTTGGAAATAGTTTTGGTTTTGTGAGATTCACACATGTACAAAATGTTAAACTTCTGGAGGCTCAGCTGGATGCTTTAAGGATTGGTCAATATATACTAAGAGTGAATGTACCAAGATTTGAAAAAGGCATTAGGTATATGGGTCATCTTTCTTATATATCTTTCATTTTAGCTCATTCCTAGCCAATGTGAGACTTAACCACTCACACTTGAATTCCAACACCCCTCTAACCAGATTGATACATCTAAGAACCAAAAGAGAGAAATATTGCTTCATCAGCTCCCTGATTTCACCCACAAGCTGACCCAGAAAAGAATAGCCGCATACGAAGCCATACATCCAGTCACTAGTCTAAAAAATATCCAAGTAAACCACCTTGAAAACATCCCATGCCACCTTTAACTCCCCAAAGCAAGTTCATTATCATCTCAACCCACTATCCAACTGACCCAATGACTACCCATCTCTTCTCATAAATATAGATGCACCTTCATGAAATCCTCTTGAATTTTAGTGACCTGTGAAGTTGGCTGATAAACCACTGAAACCTGTATACAATCAGAATTGCACAAAACCTATAATTTCCGTAAAAACCTTCTAGACTAGCACGGCACACATAAAAACATGATAAACATAGTGACAAGCCACTCATCCTGAACCAATTTTGTAAACCATGCAAAAAAACAGTAAATCCAAAATCATTTCCTCCCAAACCCCCATTCCTTGCAAGTACTCAATAACTTCACTTGAGACCTTTTTCCTCCTGCTCATACTTCACTAACATTTAGCACAACCTCCACCGCCATCAACAAAAGCCCACCTGCACAGATAACAATAAAATTGGCACTAAGACCAACAAAAATCGTTAGTGAGTAAGAACCTATTTCTCTACCTATCTATTTGTCGCTCAAACTTTTCTTACTCTCACACTCTTTACTCACAAATCTCAATAAGAGCATCCACAGGAATTTCATAGAACTAGCATCAACCCAACCAAGACTCACTAACAGGCGTCAATCATTTGTTTCTATCTGCCTAGCACCATATAGTTTTCCCAATCCCAACCGCAGTCAACAATCAGAAAAGTATCCCCAGCATCACAAAACAATGTACTGGTCAGAAGATCCATCAGACAAGCTAAGATAACCAAAATCCATGTAATCCACAATAAACTCCAAAAAGGAAACACCACACAAGGACCAGTCATCCAAACATAAACAAGCAGTCGTCGGTGATAGATTAAACAATGTACCGGATTCATGCACCAATCAGAAAACAATTGGATACAGTCTGGGGAACCCAATATCTAGTCTTAATCAAATCTAACAACCTAAACATATCAAAAACAGAATTTTTAAAGATAACATCGTTCCTTTCTAGCCACAACGACCACACTACAGTGTGCCAAATCAACGGTCCTTTCTTCCTGCATTTTCTTCCTGCAAATAAACCTCCATGCAACAAATACAAATCTGCTATCGTCTCAGGTAGCACTACCTGTAACCCAAGCCAAGCATATACTTTCATCCAAACAGTGAAGGAAAATCTACATGATAAGAAAAGATGCCCTGTGTCTTCAATGCACTCTCCACAAAAAACACAGACAAGTTCCTGATGTTGTACCAAAACCCTCCTCCTGAACAGATTTAGCTTTGTAGGCACTTTATCCAGAATCACCTTCCAAGAGAAGGCAAGAACTTTGGATGGGACTTTACTCTTCCAGAAGCTTTTGAATATATGATCCTCCCTACCCTGAAAACTTTCTGAGGGGCAACAGTTTGCTTGCAACCACCTATAGGCTGAATTAGACGAGAACGACATAGACTCATCTCATTACTAAATCTATTTGTCTTCCTTATATCTCATCAACACTATTGAGTTTAAAACATTTTGCATACTCTCCACCATGTCCTCCTTCCAATTATACAGATTCCTCCTCCAACTCAATAACGACTTCCAATTGGAATTCTGCCACTCTCCTAAGGTTGCCACCCATCTTTCCTTATCCATTGAGATGCTAAAAAGCCTAGGGAAAGACTCCCTCGGGCTTTGATTCCCTGCCCACACATCCTCCCAAAAGTTAATTGAGTCTCCCTTTCCTATCTTTTTTCTCAGACCCATCTTGAACCAATCTTCCAGATGCTTTTACTTACCAATATTGCAGATCGTCTTCCACCAATGAGAAGCACTCCTCCCTAATAAAAACGGACCGCCCTCCTTCAATTGACCATACCTGGATACCACAACATCTCTCCAAAGGCCTTTTTCTTCATTGATCAACCTTCAACGTCATTTTGCTAGAAGAGCCAAGTTAAACCATTCAATGTTCTTTACCCCCAACCCCCTTTCTCTTTTGGTTTACAAATTGTCTCCCAACTCACCCAAGGTATCTTCCTTCTCTCTTGTGACGCTCCCCACAAAAAGTCTCTCTAAATACGCACTAATTTTTTAATCACCTTTGTTGGAATTCTTAGGAAGGAGAGGTAGTAATTCGGAAGGCAATTTAAAATTGATTTAATGAGTGTAATCATGCCTCCAACAGAAAGGTGCCTTCCTTTCCAAGATACCAATCTACTCTCCATAAAACTAATAATCGGCTGCCACGTAGTAACACTTTTCGGGTTAACTCCAACCGGCAGCCCAAGATTTTGAAAGGCAACCTTCCCCTCTTACAATTAAGGAAGAAAGTGAAATAGACAACTATAAACACGAGAAGGGGGGTTGAATTGTGTTTATCATAAATTAAAACAAAGTTGAAAACTTTTCGCACACAGAAGCTAGGTTCAGACAAGTGTGAAAACACTCCACAGACAGGTGACCTATCTATTGTGATTTTAACATAAAAACACACAAGCACACAACTTGAAAAGAAGTTTGATATTCACACTTTAACCGCTTTAGTTAGAATGTAGATAATATAATCAAAGCAACTAAAGAGTTTAAAGGAAGAGAGATTAACACAACTATTTATCCTAGTTCACTCTTTAACACAAAGAGCTACGTCCAGTCCTTGGCAGCACCAAGTTTTATCCACTATAACTGATCAGGTTACAGACTTCAAGTATTGGATGCACACCTAGCCTCTTCTGGCTCCAAGGCAAGTATTCCTTACTCACCTAGCCTCTACAGGCTCACTCAAGTTTGTTTGAGAAGTTTGTTTGTAATAAATACAATCAGACAGACAGTTCTTTCACTAACACTCAGAGTCAATTAAATGTAAGCTTAGGAAAGACTGCGTAATAACTTTAAATGATTAAAGAATACAGATTGAATGAATGAAGAAATAAATGCACAGAGTAATTGCTCTTTTAATGATGTGTGTTCTATCTTCATCTTCAATGAGCTATGTATTTATAGCCTTCAAGCATTTAAGATCCGTTAGAGACATTCCTTCAGATGTTGGCTTCAAGCAAAGCTCTATTAAGTGCAATAGAGTCGTTCCGGGCAGCCACTAATGCAATAGGAATGTTGGTTGTACTCTAACATGAAGGATCATGGCTTTATGCATCGAGCAGTAGCCAAATCAGAGTTGTACAGAATGCTTTTGTACTTTCCAGAGCACATTTCCCTTTTCGTGTAATAACCAAGAGCACTAGGGAATAAAGCATGTTGGAAACATTCTTTAACTGGACTTCATCTCTGATTTCCTAGGTTGCTTGTGAGAAAGACTTCTGACTTTTCTTGATAAACGTGAAACGAAGAAAGAGATCGCTTCAGAGTCTTCTCTATGAGGGGACAGCTTCCAAAAGCTCTTTATACTTAAGTTCCCTATCGAATAACTTCAGACGAGTATAAGAACTTATTAGAAGACAAGTTGAAACTTTAGTGCAGAAAGTCAATATCCTAGCCAGCAGATTGGTTGACTTTTGCTTCTTCAGACAGGTGGTCATCTATGTGGGCAGATGGTGAGAAAGTGACTTCTTACTATTTGGATCTGCACACTGGATAGACAGGTTAGCAATCAATATAAAGGTTAATTAAATCATAAACAAATGCTTAGTTTTCATCAAAACTTAGGGAAATGCACGTCAGACATTCTAGAGACTTAACAATCTCCCCCTTTTTGATGATGACAAACATTCAGATGATTTAATGAACCTTAGAAAATATCAACAGAAGAGATTACAAGATTCAGACTAGTTGAAAATTTTCTTAACCAGTTGTGCAGACAGGTGCACTTAAGTTCACTTTAAGACAGCACAGTATCAGAGTTATACACACGATCATATAATTCAAAAACAGAGATGCACTCAGAGACAAGTTCCAATTTTACTTGATTTTACTTAGTCGTCATTAATCATCTTAACTTTACTTTATCCCCCTTTTGTCAACAGTAAAAAGAAAACAATCAAGAGATAGAAAAGTAAAAGGCAGTAAAGATAAGAGATACAAAGTAATTATTTTATTCATCATAAGCTTTTCAGTACAAGGCAGATTTTACATATAAAACTACCTAGGTTGACTAAAAAGTAAAAACAGAGATTCAACTCTCATTTCTAACAGCATCCTAGCATGTCTTTCTTCATCCAACTGCCTTCGGTTTTCCTCTAGCTAAGCCTGAAGCAGGTTGAAGCTGTGTAAATCCACCATCTGAGGAGTGGAGACTTCTACTGTCAGACTAGTTGAAGAAGCGGTGGTGCAGTGCCAGGGCAAAGCTAAACTGGGGGTGCCTTGGGCATAGAGATGGGTGAGGAAATACGGGGGAAGACACTTTGATGAAGGGTTCTATAGTAGAAGAAGGGAAGAAAGTCTCTCAGACAGAGACAGACGGGTGACTTTTATCTAGATAGGAGGGGAAAGAGGTTGTTAGGCTTGAACAGATGGAGGTAGTTGTAACAAGGAATCTGTATAAGCAAAGAAAGAATTTGAACCTGTTACTAATAAAAAGAAATACCTAGACCTAGCAGGTAACATTACAACAGAGGCAGGATAGTGAGTCCTTGCCAAAGTTCTAATGAACAAGAATATAGGGGGATAAAAGAAAATCTCCCTACATGGTTAAGGATATAAGGTGGAGAAGAAGGAATGACAGACAAGTTAGAGAAGCTTGCAGTCATAAGAGATTGCAAGTCAGACTCAAAGAGACTTGATGATATGCCAGCTTGTTCTTTGGGAGTAGAATCCCTATGAACTACTGTGTACTGACATATATCAGACACAACATCATAAGATGATGTTTGAGTTTGGTGAGAGGAGACATGTGATGAGAGATGAGACACAACAGAGAGGGGTTGGACAGACAGGGCAACTGGAGAAGAAATAGAAAGGTCAAGAATACCTTGATGAGATGGGGAAGATGGTGCGGAAGGGATGGATGGAAGGACCAGCTGATTTTCTCGAGCGACTTCAAAGATCTTCCTTGACAGAGAAGGGGACAGAGTGTCAACCTCAGGGTGGACACCTGTCTGTGTCCCAACAGACAGGTTTTCAGCAGTTGCAGCAGCAACTTCAACCTCTGCAGCTTGATCTTCTGCAGGAACTTCTACCCTTTCAACAGATGCCACGGAAGGCACTGGGTAGCCAGACCTTCTATTTTTGGGAATGAATCCCAAATCGAGGGTCTTCTTCTCCTGGGATTTCTTCAAGGGTCTTGTAGTCTGCTCCCCCTGAGCAGGTACTTCCTCTTTGCTAGATGCAGACTCCACTTGTCTGACCTTGGCAAAGGTCTTCACCAGCCTTCTCTTCTTACTGGGTCGTGCAGACTCAGCTTATGATGCCTCAGCATCCCTTGTCTTCCTCTTAGGAGAGGGCTTCTTTAGCTTGAACCTTATAGGCTTAACTGTCTCAACAGTCTCAGCAGAGACTGATGGTTCTCCAAGGCAGGCCTCTGGTCCTGTCTGGCCACTTTTCCAACAGGCATCCAGATCCTCTCGAAGATGGGTATCTCTAACTCATCAGTGGAGACCACTGGTTCATCTTTCAGCTTCTTGTCTTCCTCCTCATCCTCCAGAGGAATTCCCTCAATGTTCATCATAGACAGGTTCTTCCTGTCAATAGGAAAGGACATGTCTATGAAGTGTCCATCGCCAGGAACAAACAGCTTGTTCCTGAAGAGTCTTGTCAACAGCATTCCATAGGGGTAGGTCTGCATGTTGGTTCTCTTGATCAGGGATTCAAGGTAGATGTAGATGAGGTCATTGATGTCCACCTTGATCTTGTGGATCAAGTGGTACATGGCAAACATGTCCATCTTGGTCACACTATCCCTTGATCATTTCCTTGGCATCACGCATTCCAGCAGTAGCTTGTGTTTAAATCTGCACTTCACCACCATGTTTACGGGCTTCAAGTTCTCAGGGTTGGGAACACCATACAAAGCAATGTTAACATTCTTTGTTCCCACTTGATCCTCCCACTCAGGCTTGAAAGCAGCTTCGATCCTAGGGCATTTGGTGACAAGTTCCAGAAAGCTGATGGGAAAAAGGAGAGTTGTATCCATCACTCGAGCTCGAAAGCTCTTGGTTCCATCAATGGTGCTGGTGAGGACTACAACACTTATCGAGAAGTCTCTGACAAGCTTGGGATGAACTAGCTCCTTTAGGTCGAAGAAAGAGGTCCACTTGGAGTATTCCAACTCCTCTGTGACATCCATTCCCCATTTTCTTCATTTGTTGGAGGTCCACGATCTTGCCAGCTAAAATCTTCTCCACATCCGAGAGTTTCATGTTGTACTTATCAGAAATTTCTTTTGAAGAAAGGTGCTTTGAGGGTGCCATTTCAGAGAGAAAGATTTCTAGGGTTTTGAAAGCTTAAAAGGGTTTTGGCAGAGAAGGAGACGAAGACGAAGAGATTTTTAGGGATTGAAAGTGTAAAGGTTGAACCTTTCTGACTCTTTGCCTTTTATAGTCATTAAGTCAGGAGAGAGAAATAAAATATTTTTTATTTTAAAATGGCACGATTTACGTGGGGAACTACAGCACCCACTATAGACATAATGAAAACATGGTTTCGAAATTAAAACTGTCGTGCACATGATTAGCTTCATATTAATAAATGGTATTAAATAATTAACAACCATTTTACCAAAAACTGTTGAGTTCAAGCATTATGACTCAGCAGGGTCAGACAGGTAACATAGATAGGTGATAAAAACATAAGAAAGGTAGCATAGACATTTTAATTATCAGATATGTCATTCAACAATACAATGCATGTTTAGATTATCTATAATAAATAAAAACATTTCTTCTGCTAATGGTTTTGCGAATATATCAACCCATTGATTTTCAGTTTTAACAAACTTAATATCAAAGATACCTTTCTGAACATAATCCCTTATAAAGTGATGTTTGATTTCAATATGCTTAGCCTTAGAATGCTTAATTGGATTTTTGGTTAAGCATATGACACTAGAATTATCACACCACACATATATATTATGCTCATAAATAGAGTAATCCTCAAGTTGATGTTTTACCCATAAGGGTTGAGAGCAACAACTAGCAGCTGAGATGTATTCTGCCTCAGCAGTAGACAAGGCAATAGTTGTCTTCCTTTTGCTTGACCAGTAGACTAAGCTTGCTCCAATGAAGTGACATCCTCCACTGGTATTTTTCCTTTCTATTCTATCTCCGGTAAAATCAGCATCACAGAATCTCAATAATCTGTATTCTTTTGATGTTAGATACATCAAACTAAGATTAGTAGTCCTAAGCAAATATCTAAATATTCTTTTAACAACTTTAAGATGAGATTCTCTTAGGTCAGATTGGAATTTAGCACACATACAGACACTAAATTGAATGTCAGGTCTGCTTGAAGTTAAGTACAGTAGAGAGCCAATCATACCTCTGTAGACAGTTTAGTCTACCTTTTTACCTCCATCATCTTTGCTTAGTTTTGCATTGGGTTGCATGGGAATTTTCATGAGTTTAGCACTTTCCATTTTGTACTTCTTAAGTATTTCCTTGGTATACTTTTGTTTATGGATGTAGATTCCATCACTTGTCTATTTGATTTGTAATCCAAGGAAGAATTTTAATTCTCCCATCATGCTCATCTCAAATTATGCTTGCATTAGCTTGGAAAATTCGTTGCACAGCTTTTCATCAGTTGCTCCAAAAATAATATCATCAACATATATTTGGACTATAATGAAATTCTCTTTAGAACTTTTCTTAAACAAGGTAGTATCTACTTGTCCTCTAGTAAAGCCATTATACATGAGCAAAAAATTAAGTCTATCATACCATGCTCTAGGTGCTTGTTTCAAACCATATAATGCCTTTTTAAGTTTGAAAACATGATCTGGTTTATCAGTATCCTCAAAACTAGGGGGTTGTTTAACATACACTTCTTCTTCAATTATACCATTTAGAAAAGCACTTTTTACATCCATTTGAAAAAGGGTGATTTGGTGTTGTGCAGCATATGACATTAATATGCGGATAGCATCTATTCTAGCTACAGGTGCAAAGGTTTCATTATAAACATTACCTTCTTGTTGGTTATAGCCTTGAGCTACTAACCTTGCCTTATTTCTGACAACTTTGTCATCCTCATCCAATTTATTTCTGAAGACTCATCTTGTTCCAAACAGATTTGTTTTTGGGCTTGGAGACAAGTGTCCAGACATCATTTCTGGTGAATTAGTTGAGTTCTTCTTGCATAGCAAGAATCCAGCTTTCATCCTCAAGAGCTTCTTCAATGCGTTTTGGCTCTATTTCTGACATAAAGGCCACATTACTTGATTCTCTTAAAGTGGATCTGGTTCTTACTCCTTCTGAGGGATTTCTAATAATAAGGTCCTTAGGATGATGAGTTTTAAACTTCCAGTCCCTTTTGAGATCATCATGAAGATCTTGACTTATCTGCTGACTTGTCTGTTGACTTGTCTGCTCCATTTGTCTGTCTGGCTTATTTACAGGTTTTGTCTTGGTCTGGTCAGGTCAGGTTGTTGGCTTTCTGGCTTGTTTATGTCAAGACTTGGAAGATCATCTTCTAGATCTGATAATTCCTTATCAGTCTTTAAATCATCATTGAACTTAACTTGAACAGATTCTTTAATAACAGAAGTTCTGGAATTATAAATTCTAAAGGCTTTAGACATTTCAGAATATCCTACAAAGATACCTTTATCTACTTTGAAATCAAACTTTCCAAGTTTATCTTTAGTATTCTGAATGAAGCATTCACAACCAAATGTATGAAAATAAGATATGTTGGGGCTTTTACCTTTCCACAATTCATAAGGTGTCTTCTTTAGAAAAGGCCTAATAAGTATTCTGTTTTGTACATAACATGCAGTGTTTACTACTTCTGCCCAGAACTACTTAGGGAGATTATTCTCATTGAGCATAGATCTAGCATCTCTTGCAGAGATGTGTTCTTTCTCTCAACCACTCCATTTTGTTGTGGAGTTCTAGGTGCAGAGAAATTGTGAGAGATCCCATTCTCCTCACAGAACTGTCTAAACTGCTCATTTTCAAATTCTCCCCCATGATCACTTCTAAGGGTAGAGATACAGAAACTATGTTCATTTTGTACTATTTTGCAGAATACTAAGAAAGCCTTAAAAGACTCATCATTGTGGGTTAAGAAGAATACTCATGTAAATCTAGAGTAGTCACACTACTAGAAATCCATCTTTTTCGGACGGATTTCGGACGGAATTCAGACGGATTTCGGACGGATAATTCATTTCGGACGGATTTCGGACGGAATGGCATCCGTCCGAAAAAGCCCCGTGGGAAATTGGAAAATCTGTCCCAAATTCCGTCCGAAAATATTTACGGACGGCTTTCGGACAACGTGGAAATCCGGACTGTGGTTATTTTTCAGACGGATTTCGGACGGATTCTGTGATTTTGTTGGTTATTTTTCGGACGGATTTCAGACGGAATTTTTTATTTTCGGACGGATGCTGTGATTTTGTTGGTTATTTTTCGGATGGATTTCGGACGAATTTATTTTTGTTTTCGAACGGATTTGGGACAGATGCTGTGATTTTGTTGGTTATTTTTCGGACGGATTTATTTTTGTTTTCGGACGGATTTGGGACGGATTTCCCACGGAAGAATGAAAAGTCAGAATCTGTCACGGCCAGGCCGTGATGCCCATCACGGCCGTGACATGTCAACTGAGCCAGACCCCTTCTAGGCAGAATCTGTCACGGCCAGGCCGTGATACCCATCACGGCCGTGATGACCATTTAGTGAAGCAACATTCAAAGCGTAAGCTGTCACGGCCGGCGGCGTGATGCCCATCACGGCCGTGACGGATCACTTCACTTACATTACGGTTTCACTATCTATCACGAATTATATGGCACCGATCACTAACATTTGCGATTTCACATTCAATCACAAAATCATGAATTTGACTATTGTTACAAAATACAGTCTTGGTACCATACAACTTCTAAAAATCAAATACTAATTGCTGCATGCAATCCAAAAGTCATGACTTAAAAACTATCGAGAAGATCAAACCACTTTGTGAACTGTGAAAGTCATGTAATGAACCAAAAAGTTGAGGAAACCGAGAATCCAGCCTCTCCAAATTTGTTGACATTTTTCCTTTAGAAGTAGAATGACCTGCATCAATGGAGATGCCCCCACGATACACCGAAAGATTTATATCCAACAATTCAGTAAAAGAATGAACCTTTCCATCAACCAAGCAAGTCAATTAATTAACAAACAGAAATAAGTGCACACATGTGTTCAATCTGTACTCTAGAACCCCAAAAGAATCGAGCCGAGAAAGAAGCCCATGTGATCTATCTTGTTTAGTATAGCGATCGAGCAAATATACATGCTACGGATCGGTAAGATCGATGGTACTTCCAATAGTTGGAAAGTGCAATCTAATTGTTTATCAATTAAAAAGTGCTAAATTCTTAGGACATATTTTATCTGCACAAATTGTTAACGACCAAAAGCATAATTAGAAGGCTATTTATTAATTATTGGCATTTAAATTGATGCGACTAGCAGAAAGTACAAATAATAAAAATTATCAAGAGATTTTTCCAGTAAACCCTCAAATTGTTTGGATCTTTATTGCTAGCAAAACCCTCAAATTGTTTGAATCTTTATCTAACTCATGTCCGTTCATAATTCCTAGGCCTAAGCATACACTACACTTTAGTTCAAAGGATAGTCAAATGTTGAGGCTAAACAAAAAATCTGCAATGCACAAGAGTATTAGGATAGCCAAAAGAACCAACATTATTTCCACTACACACACACAAAACAAACGACACACAAACAATCAATATTGGAATCTTTAAATTTGATAAAGATTAAAGAACAGAATATTCAGTGAATAAGAGAGAAAATGTTGAAACAGGTAAGTTGCACTGAATATAACAAACATTATCCAATGATAATGAATCTTCAAATAGTACAAAACATATCGTGAGTAAAAACATGGCCTTGAATGTACACTACACATTGCAACTCATACAAGGCAAGCAACTAAAACTAAATCATGTCCCCCAATAACATAAAGTACAAAAAGCATCTCCCAGCAGATATTTATAAAATTTACATTCTTATAATCTAATTCATCAGCAAAAACTATTTCCACAAAAGGAGGATGAAATTCTCAGAATACCTGTATAGTAGCAGCAGTCACGATATCCAAAAGTGTGTTAGTAGTGTAACTATTGGATTGCAATCTGATTCGTCCTGGCTCCACATCCACCGAGCTCCTTGACCAGAATGCAAAGGTAGATGAATCAAATTTCTGCATAATTAAATTAGAAACATATTATATTGAGACTAGTTACAAAAATTAATTTTGAAGAAATAGTCAAAATGTCAATAAGGAAGCTAACAAACTTACTTCACATCTTGTTATGTTCTCAAGAGGATATATTCTCAATGTTCGACTGGTATTTGGATCTAACATACGAATTCCATCCAAACCAATCTGAAAGGATAAACATTGAGAAAATCACTAATTCAGAACAGCAGCCACAGAAAGGATAAACAATTGAAAGGTTTGTGAATGCAAAATAAATAAAAGAGAACTTTGTTTAGCTTGTCTTCAAAGGCATCATACTTGTTTAGCAGAAGCACAAAAGGGGTATCTTTAAAACAAGGATGCCTCACCAGACTCTCGAAAAGATCTCTGCTTGCCAGCATTTTGTTACGGAGCTCACCAGTACTAGTAGGCCACATCTGGTCGAAGTCACTCAAAGCAACACAAAATAGAACCACCCTCACATCCTCAAACATTTCCAACCATTTGCAACCAGTAGGCCTTGGTGGTTGTTACTATTATCAATTTAGATTGTCTTTATTACGATAAATGTTCAATATTGTCAGACAAAACGCAAAATGAGACAACTGAAGTTTGATAAGTTTAACATATGTAAAACAGTGAGTTTATAGCATATGGGACCAAATTGTGAACATTTACTATACCACTATACACCAAAGTTTATTATCCAAAAGTGACCTCTATTGACCAAATATGGTCACATATAAATTTCGTTGGTCCCTCTCTTCCTCCCCTGTAACTAATGTGGGTTTTTCATAAATGTTCCAATTGGAGAATAATTAAAGATAAACCAAAAAGAAAGGTCGATAAACAAATTTAGACAGTGAGGTTAAGAAATATACAGAGCAAATGCATAACCTACAAGCACTATGAAAGTTCCTTTGAGAACTAAAAATCAAAACCTAGGGTTAGGGTTTCAAAATCAATTTGGGGGTTTTGAATATGAGCAAAGGAAGTGAGAAAACCACTTACCCAAGGGAGAGAAAGATGACGTGGTGGCTGTCTTGGAGGTCCGGCAGCGGCGGCGGTGGCGGAGCAACAGTGACCAAATGGAAAACCGAATGGTGGAGAAGAAAGAGCACGATGCGGGTAGTCCGGATATGGACTCAGTTTCGTCGGACGGCGCGGGAAACCACCGTGGGTGGTGGTGGAAGCAGCGCTCACCGCGGTGGGGAGGGCGGCTTCGCGGCGGAGGTCCAGCAGGCGGCGGTCACAGCGTGGTCGCAGCTGGGCAAAGGTGGTGGGGCGACTGAGAAGAAGGAAGGAAGGTGGTTGATGAAGATGAAGTTGGGGGAGAGAAAAAAAAACAGCAGCAGAGAAAGAAAAGAGAAAGGAGAAGAAAGAAGAAAAAGAAAGAAAGAGATAAAGGAGAAAAGAAAGAAAAAGAAGCAGAGAAAGAGAACGTGAGGGGAGGGGTTACGGGTTTTCGGTAGAAATAGGAAAGAAAAAAATCAGATTTTTGTATTAGTGGGTATAAAATAAGTGATAAATATTAAGTTTAAAATAAACATTTTTTTACTTTTTGGAATCTAAAAATAAAGATTGATAGATATATATTTTCGAAATTCAAATTAGAGTAAAGATTAATAGTTGGACTGATCAACTAAGAAAATACTCGGTCCAAAATTTAATCTCCGATAAATGTGAAGCCAAAATATTTTTAACTCTAAAATTAAATAGAATAAATATATGAAAATGTTTTTCTCTTAATCATATTATTAAAATATTTTTCTGTACTGGTATAATAGTGACAATAACGTAAATTATTGTCTAGTAAACGTGCATTCACTGAAATAAGTCAGTGCTAACACACCCAATAAAATAATTTGAAAAGCGTAATTTAATTACTCAGACTAAACTACATAACATAATAAACATAAACATCCAAATAAAATAATTAATCCTAGGTGTAAAAACTAGGATGTTACAGCGTGCATTCACTGAAATAAGTCAGTGCTAAGGCACCTAATAAAATAATTTGAAGAGAGTAATTTAATCACTCAAATTAACTAAACCACATAACATAATAAACTTAAACATCTAAATAAAATAATTAATCATAGGTGTAAAAACTAGGGTGTTACAGAGGTTTTGAACTAGAAGAGATTAAGGGTAGAATACTTACCCAAGATGACAAGGATGAGACGGTGGTGGCTATTGAGACACCTCGCTGTGCCCCTTTGTGACATTGAGTTTAAAACCTCAATTATTAGTTCCTTAAGCGCGCGTTTAGCGTTAGAGATTTTCACAATGGCTGCCGTTCGGCTCAGTCCAGCCATGCAATCAGCTCCAATGAGTTCCCGAGAAGGAATTCATACTTCTTCAAAGCAAGCAAGAACATGAAAAACATCCCAGAGAGACGATCCAAGCATTGAAACAACCAAACAAAATACTAAATTAATTTCTCAACAATCACAATATAAATATAATTCAATAATATATTTAATTTCTCAAAAACTTCATTCATTTAAAATCAAAACAGATTTGAGATTTTTAGGCTCAAGATGAAAATTGACAAAAATCGGGCTAAAAAGTACAAATTGGTCCAGTTAGGTCGTATATGACCTAAAAAGTCGATTTGGGCTCTATTAGGATCAAACAAGTCCATTTAGGCTTCATTAGGACCATAGAAGTTCAATTGGGCCGATCGGGGTAATTGGCCCAATTAGGTCCTAACAAGTCAAATTGGGCTCTATTAGGATCAAACCAGTCCATTTGGGCTCCATTAGGATCAAAGAAGTACAAATTGGCCCAGTTAGGTCGTATATGACCTAAAAAGTCGATTTGGGCTCTATTAGGATCAAACAAGTCCATTTAGGCTTCATTAGGACCATAGAAGTTCAATTGGGCCGATCGGGGCAATTGGTCCAATTAGGTCCTAACAAGTCAAATTGGGCTCTATTAGGATCAAACCAGTCCATTTGGGCTCCATTAGGATCAAAGAAGTACAAATTGGCCCAGTTAGGTCGTATATGACCTAAAAAGTCGATTTGGGCTCTATTAGGATCAAACAAGTCCATTTAGGCTTCATTAGGACCATAGAAGTTCAATTGGGCCGATCGGGACAATTGGTCCAATTAGGTCCTAACAAGTCAATTTGGGCTCTATTAGGATCAAACCAGTTCATTTAGGTTCTATTAGGATCAAACAATTGTACTTCTTGTTTACTTTACTTCATAAATCTTGTAAGAAATATAAATCTTTTTTAATTCACTTCATAAATCTTGTTTACTTTTACATTTATTAAGATCAAATATTTTAATCATATTTATAAGATAAATTATTTAATATTTTTTCAAGGATAATATAAGATAAATCAAGGAAATATAAAAAATAACACAATCCGTCTGAAATCCGTCCGAAAATTTCGGACGGATTTCGGACGGATCAAGGAAAATATAAGAATTAACGAAATCCGTCCGAAAATTTCGGACGGATTTCGGACGGATCAAGGGAAATATAAAAAATAACACAATCCGTCCGAAATTTTCGGACAGATTTCGGACGGATCAAGGAAAATATAAGAATTAACGAAATTCGTCCGAAATCCGTCCGAAAATTTCGGACGGATAATGGAAAATATATGAATTAACGGAATCCGTCCGAAATCCGTCCGAAAATTTCGGACGGATTTCGGACGGATCAAGGAAAATATATGAATTAACGGAATCCGTCCGAAAAATTCGGATGGATTTCGGACGGATAATGGAAAATATATGAATTAACGGAATCCGTCCGAAATCCGTCCGAAATTTTCGGACGGAGAAAATTTCGGACGGATCAAGGAAAATATTAGAATCCGTCCGAAATCCGTCCGAAATTTCGGACGGATTTGGGACGGATCAAGAATAATATAAGAATTAACGAATCCGTCCGAAATCCGTCCGAAAATTTCGGACGGATCAAGGAAAATATTAGAATCCGTCCGAAATCCGTCCGAAATTTCGGACGGATTTGGGACGGATCAAGAATAATATAAGAATTAACGAATCCGTCCGGAATCCGTCCGAAATTTCGGACGGATTCCGGACGGATCATGGAAAATATAAGAATTAACGAAATCCGTCCGAAATTTTCGGGAAATTTCGGACGGAACCATTTCCGTCCGAAAATTCCGTCCGAAAAATCCATTTTTCTAGTAGTGTCATCAACTATGACAAATCCGTATTTTCTTCCAGCCAGACTAGCAACACTAACTGGTCCAAACAGATCTATGTGTAACAACTGAAGAGATCTAGAGGTTGATACTAGGTTTTTAGATTTGAAACTTGATTTTATTTGTTTACCTCTCTGACATGCATCACACAAGACATCTTTCTTAAAATTAATATCAGGCAATCCTCTCACAAGGTTATCATTTTTCAGTTTAGAAATTAGTTTCATACTAGCATGTCCTAGTTTCTTATGCCATAACCATCTTTCATCCTCTTTAGACATCGACAAAGTTACACTCGATCCGAGAGATCGATCGATTCAATCTTATACAGATTTTGTTGCCTTTTAGCTGAAAAGGGGGTTTTGCCACAAAAGTCTTTAACTATGCATAAATCCTTAGTAAATGAGACATCAAATCCATTGTCACATAATTGACTTATACTAAGCAAATTGTGTCTTAATCCTTCCACCATAAGAACATTAGATATAGAGGGAAGAGGGGGTTTACCCAATAGTACCAATGCCTATAACCTTCCCTTTCTGATTGCCTCCAAAGGCAACATGTCCTCCTTTCTTAAGTTTGAGGTCTAGGAACATAGACCTTTCTCCTGTCATGTGTTGCGAACAACCACTGTTCAGATACCAGCAGTGGTGTTTTCTTTGTCCTATTAAGGACATCTGCAACATAAATTATTTGGTCTTTAGGTACCCATAATTTCCTGGGTCCTTTTATGTTAGTTCTAGGAGTCTGTGAAGACTTCCTTCTCTTCTTATGGATACACTTAGACATAACATGTCCAGTTTTTCCACAGAAGTTACAAACATGTATGGATTTAATTAATGTTGACTTAACAGACATTTAGAAGTTTTAGTTGATACTTTATGATGTGTCTGGTGGACATATCCAATACATTCTTTGTTAAAGGAGTGTCTCTGACAGCCAAGCAGCTTAGTCAGATTGTCTCTGCCATTAACAAATTTGGCAAGATCAGAAGTGAGCTCTTCCGCTTTTTGTTGAAGTTTCAACTTCTTCAGATTGTGATATTTCACTTGAGATCTTAGCTTCATCAAACTTTTCAGTCTTCAGCTCATTTTTCTCTTTGGCCAGCTTCTCACCCTCTTGAGATTTCTGCTTATGCTCACTAAGGAGCTTTACATACTCTCTCTTGAGGGATTTGAAGGCCTTAGATAAGCAGTTAAGTTTCTCCAACAACTCCTCAGAGGCATCAAGTAATTCCTCATAGTCAGAATGTACCTCATCATCTGAATCTGAGTCAGCGTTGGCTATCAGACAGAGATTAGGTTCTTCCTGTCTCTTCATCATCAGAAGATGTTGACTCTAGATCTTTCCAAGTAGTCATCATCGTTTCTTCTTCTTTTGGAAGAACTTCTTAAAAGGAGCTTTCTTGAATTGAGGACATTCAGCTTTGATGTGACCAGGCTTCTTGCACTCTTACCATACAATTGAACTCTTGTCTGTTGAAGTGGATTCTTTGAAGTTCTTATCCTTATTGAACCTTCTAAATGGCTTATCCTTTCTGAACTATTTTTTTTTTATGTAAGAGAAGCTTTATCTTTCTGGTTAGGAGAGATAACTCTTCATCACTTTCAGAATCCTCGGGTTCAGACAGGTCAGCATCATTGGATGACTCGTCTGCCTTTAGAACCTTGGAAGCTTTTGCTGACTTTTGATCAGCCTTCAGAGCAATTGACTTGCCCTTCTTTGTTGCAATTTCATCTCCAAGTTCTTGCTCATGAACAGTGAGTGTTCCAAGAAGTTCATCCATAGTCAAGGTAGTGAGATCCTTGGCTTGAAAAATAACAGTGACCAATGGTCTCCACTGCTTAGGTAGACTTCTTAGTATCTTTCCAACCTTCTCAGCATTAGTATAAATTTTGCCAAGAGACTTTAGGCCATTGATGATAGTTTGGAATCTTCCTATCATC
This sequence comes from Sophora flavescens, assembly GCA_030762895.1. Taxonomy (NCBI): domain Eukaryota; kingdom Viridiplantae; phylum Streptophyta; class Magnoliopsida; order Fabales; family Fabaceae; genus Sophora; species Sophora flavescens. Next base: position 12,596,280 of record CM061065.1, on the reverse strand, counting down.
TGAGCAACAGATTCTCCTTCCTCCGTGAAAAACAGTTCATACTTTCTGATAAGTATGACAATATTTGATTCTTTAACTTTGGTTGTTCCTTCATATGTGACAGGTAAAGTATCCCATATTTCTTTAGCAGAATCACAGGCACAAACTTTTTCGAATTCTTCAGAACTGAGAGCACAAATGATGTTGTATCTAGTTTTGTGGTTCAGCTCTCATTTTGTCTTTTCTACAGGGGTCCACGGAGCTTTTGGCTTGTCAGTGTTGTCATCATTTTTAGGAATGAATGGACCATCAGTTATGACATCCCAGATATCAGAGTTTGTTGATAGAATGAACCAATGAAATATATCTTTCCAATAATTGTAATTTTCTCCATTGAAGAATGGAGGTCTGGTTAGGGAAGCTCCTTCAGTCTGGTGACTCCCACTTGAACTAGCTCCAGTAGTCATGTCTATTCTTCAGGACCTTTACCTCTACACTATTAGATGCTTAACCCAGAGGCTGAGCTCTGATACCAACTGAAATAGACAACTATAAACACGAGAAGGGAGAGTTGAATTGTGTTTATCAGAAATTAAAACAAAGTTGAAAACTTTTCGCACACAAGCTAGGTTCAGACAAGTGTAAAAACACTCCACATATAGGTGACCTGTCTGTTGTGATTTTAACATAAAAACACACAAGCACACAAATTGAAAAAGTTTGATATTCATACTTTAACCCCTTTAGTTCGAAACTAGATAGTATAATCAAAGCAACTAAAGAGTTTAAGGGAATAGAGATTGGCACAACTATTTATCCTGGTTCACTCTTTAACACAAAGAGTTGCGTCTAGTCCTTGGCAGCACCAAGTTTTATCCACTATAAATGATCAGGTTACAGACTCCAATTATTGTTTGCACACCTAGCCTTTTAAGGCTCCAAGACAAGTATTCTTTGCTCACCTGGTCTCTTCAGGCTCACTCAGGTTTGTTTGAGAAGTTTGTAATAAATACAATCAGACAGACAGTTCTTTCACTAACACTCAGTGAATTTAATGTAAGCTTAGGAAAGACTGCGTAATACCTTCAAATGATTGAAGAATACAGATTGAAAGAATGAAGAAATAAATACGCAGAGTAATTGCTCTTTTAATGTTGTGTGTTCTATCTTCAGATTCAATGAGTTCTGTATTTATAGCCTTCAAGCATTTAAGATCCGTTAGAGACATTCCTTCAGATGTTGGCTTCAAGCAAAGCTCCATTAGATGCAATAGAGTCGTTCTGTGCAGCCATTAATGCAATAGGAACGTTGGTTGTACTCTAACATGAAGGATCATGGCTTTATGCATTGAGCAGTAGCCAAATAAGAGTTGTGCGGAATGCTTTTGTACTTTGCAGAGCACATTTCCCTTTTCCTGTAATAACCAAGAGTACTAAGGAATAAAGCATGTTGGAAACATTCTTTAACTGGACTTCATCTCTGATTTCCTAGGTTGCTTGTGAGAAAGACTTCTGACTTTTCTTGATAAATGTGAAACGAAGAAAGAGAGAGCTTCAGAGTCTTCTGTATGAGGAGACAGCTTCCAAAAGCTCTTTGTACTTAAGTTCCCTATCGAAGAAATTCAGACAAGTATAAGAACTTATCAGAAGACAAGTTGAAACTTCAGTGCTGAAAGTCAATATCCTAGTCAGCAGACAGGTTGACTTTTGCTTCTTCAGACATGTGGTCATCTATGTGGGCAAACAGGTGAGAAAGTGACTTCTTACTACTTTAATATGCGCATTGGATAGACAGGTTAGCAACCAATACAAAGGTTAATTAAATCATAAACAAATGTTTAGTTTTCATCAAAACTTAGGGAAATACACATCAGACATTTTAGAGACTTAACAGAAAGCAGCTGACTCTTGGAAGGTTTCATCCACATTAACTCCCATCAGACTACTCTTTTGGAAGTTTACCTTAAGACCCGAAACCAATTCAAAACATCTAAAAATCAACTTCAAAGCCTAAAGGTATTCCTAGCTTGCCTCACCCACAAACACAATATCATCCTTATACTGTAAAAAAGACACCTCTGAGCTTCCACTACCTACCTGAAAACCTGTTGGAAATTCAAGTGAGTGGTTAGTCCCACATTGGCTAGGAATGAACTAAATGAATGATATATAAGAGAGGTTACCCATATACTCAATGCCTTAAGGTTTTGGGTGGAGATATGGTGTCTTGGTCTCTTGGTGGTCCTGGTCATTAGCCCATTGTTGCTCCCGGTGCTCCGCGGACGCCCCAACAAGTGGTATCAGAGCCATAGTTTGGTCTGATGGGAGAGCGGGAGTGGGTCCAGGTGTATTGGATCCTTGTATCGAAAGTCTTCCTGACCGCGGTGGAGTCAGTCGACGTGTCCCGTTGGTTGGTAATGGCGATGCAAGTATAGTGATGTGGATGACTCACACTTGAGGGGGAGATTATTGGAAATTCAAGTGTGAGTGGTTAGTCTCACATTGTCTAGGAATGAGTTAAACGAAGGATATATAAGAGAGGTGACCCATATACTCAATACCTTAAGGTTTTGGGTGGAGATGTGGTGTCCTGGTCTCTTGGTGGTCATGGTCATTAGCTTATTGTTGCTCCTGGTGCTCCCCGGACTCCCCAAGAAAACCTTTATACTTCCCTCTTGACACAACACTCTTAAACATTCCACTCAAGCCCTCTGCAACAGTCAGAAATAAGAATTGAGCTAAAGGATCGCTTTGTTTTAGCCCCTTCTTTAAAAGGATCTCTTCCGTTGTGCTTCCATTCACCAAAACAGAACAAATTCCAGTGAATATACATTCTTTAATCCATCTCCTCCATTTCACACAAAAGCCCATCCTCCCCAACATATAATCCTGGAACCTCCAATTTAATGAATCATATGCTTTCTCAAAATCCACCTTAAAAATAAGACATTCTTTCCTTGACTTTTTCGCATAACCCACCACCTCATTTAAAATAACAGCCCCATAAAAAATATTTCTATTAGGCAGGAAAGCTGACTATTAATCTGAAATTAAAGGATTTAGAACTGACTTCGACCTAAAATCTAGAAGCTTGGAAAGAATTTTATAGATACTTCCTAACAGTGAAATCGGTCTAAACTTGCCTGATTTCTGGGGATTTTGGACTTTCAGGATTGGAGCAACAAAGTACGACACTATACCTTTTGGGAGTCTTGCATGTTCATAAAATTCTCCTAACATTCCCCAGACCTCTTCTTTCACCAGATGCCAGAATTCTTTAAAGAAGTTAAAATTAAACCCATCTGGACCCGGACTTTTGTCACCATCCAAACTATCCATGACCAACTCCATTTCTTCGAAGGAGAATGGATCCGAGATTACTTTTGCCTTTGCCTCAGTTGGATTTTCAAAATAAACACCATCCAAGAAAGGACGTTGCCAACTCACCTCAGTAACAATTTTGGAGAAGTACTTTTTAACCTCATCTCTAATTTTGATTGCTTCTTATACCCAAAAGCCATCCACATTAATTGCCACCATCCTTTTTTTAGCTCTTCTTACTACTAGAGAAGCATGGAAAAAAGATGTATTTGCATCACCCTCCTTTAACCACTTTACCCTCGACTTCTGTCTTAGCAGACTCTGTGTTATTTTAAGCCCTTCTCAACTCAGCAAACTTATTTCTTATTTCTTCCACTTCTCCCTCCGAAAGACCTACCACTTCTGCCCTTGAATCCAAGTTACTTATGTGACCCTCAAGAGACTGTATTTTTGTATCAATATTCCCAAAAACCTCCTTATTCCATATCTTCAACTCGCCTTTTAAGTCCTTGAGTTTTTCCTTCAACACAAAAGCCTTCCAACCTTGAGTCCTGCTATCTCTCCAGCACATTTCCACCACATTTTTAATCTCCGGATGAGATAGCCAACAGTTATTAAATCTGAAAGGCTTTGGACCCCACTCTTGCCAACCATTTTTTAAGATAATCGGACAGTGATCTGAAACATCTCTCCCTAATGCCCATTGAGCCTCTACCTTCCAAATATCAATCCATTCTTGTGAGAGCAAAAATCTATCCAACCTACTCATCACCAAGCCATCCACTTTATACCACGTAAACTTCCTCCCTAATAGAGGCTAATCAAACAGCTCCATCTCTGCAATAAACCTTTTAAAGGCCGAAGCTTCCTGGCTACCTACAAGAGATGAAACTCCTTTTCTTTCTCTTGAACTACTCACGCATTAAAGTCACCTACTAGGCACCACAAACCATCCCCTAACCTAGCTTTAACCCTTTTCAAATCTTCCCACAACTTCATCTTCCCCGCCATAGTGCACGGCGAGTAAATATTAACAACAAAGCATTTAATTTTATTCACCCCATACTCCAAACAAACCCCTGAATACCCTTCTCCCCTAAAGGAGAATATACATGACAAAGTACATGAATTCCAAATGTTCAATACCCCCCCAAGCTTCCCCTCGCCAGAGTGTAGCTCCAATTAAAATCAATATTTCCACATAATTGTTGTTTTGGCTTAAAAGACTCAAGAGGGGGGAGGGGGGTGAATTGAGTTTTCTTAAAATATTTCTCTCTTAAAAACTTTTCACAAAACTTTGGTTTTCAGATTTGTGGCCTCAGGATCTTTTACAAAATCAATGAAGAGTTTATATAAAATCTTGAATTGGAAGAAGATGAAGGTAACAAAGATTAATTCGGAAAGATAAATCAGTAATAAGATTCAAGTTCACAACTATCAATTAAACAGTGATTGAATCAAACATGAAGAAGTTCAGTTCAGGTTCGTACAGGTATTAGATACAGGCCTTAATCAGTCAAGAACTAAAGTTACAATATATCAGTTTCAGTTTCAGTGATCAAGAACAGTCTTAATCAACTCAGTTTTGAACAATTAATAACTCAAGATTGATTGCAATAATACTCTGGTTTTAATTCATATTAAACAGATCAAGAACTGATATCAATTGAAAACTTAGAATATCAAGATCACAGTTATATGCGCAAGACAGAAATTAAAGAGTTTGAGTTTAGAGATGCCACACAATCAGATTTATCCTGGTTCAGTCACCACCATTGTGACCTACATCCAGTCCCCACTCCACCTGTGGGTTTGCACACACTAACACAACAAGCTTTAACCAGGTAGCTTGAAAAACCTTTACACCACAGAGCACTCCTTCACCTCGAGATACCACACTCTTGTGAAGAGCCTCAATGTTCTTCCTTAGGGATACCTCACCCTAATCACACAGAGAGACTCCCTCTCTCTTTACAATCAAATAGAATGAAAAGATTGATTCCTAAACTCTCAATAGTCAGATAAACAAATGGAAGCACTTATGAGAATGAAACACTCTTTTCACAATAAGCTCAAGCAAGAAGATAAATGATTTTCACAATTGATCTCTCAAATTAGTTTTGTAAAATTTCTGATATGTTTTTTTGATGATTATTTGATATGTTAAAAGTGTTCCTTTGATCCCTCTATATATAGGAAACAAGTTATAGTCGTTGGGATCAATCAAAACAGATTTGGGTCTGATAACAGAATCTGTTTTCTTGATTCTGGTTCTTGAATAAAGGTTGAGTACAAGGCTGTATTAACCAATTTCATACTGATAGTCTTGAACTTGGTGAATCCACCAGTACATCCATTCAGTACATCTATGTATTAATGAACATCAGATTTTCCTAAAACTTGAATACACGCGTACATAGCATATGTATGTGAGTCGTATTCGATTAACCATTTATAACTGATCTGATTTCATATTGTGCATGGGTGTTACTGAATCAAGAACCTTAAATTCATTTGTCAGTTATAGTAGTAGACATACATCCAATGATTACATGGTTGTACCTGACAAATAATTTTCTTATTTCCAAAAATCATTTTCATTAAAAAAAAACTTATTCATTTTAATGCAAAGTTATGAAAATTGATTTTCTTCATAAGAGATATCTTATGACTAAGAGATTTCTTTCTCTTACAAATCATCTAAGACTTAAATCTAAAATTCTCCTTTAAGCTTGGTCTTGATGATCCTTTGATCTTTGACTTTGCTCTTTTGATTTCTACATGCAACTCCTTGATTCCTTCAGGTTCTTCCTTGAATATTTTCCTTGAATTTGCTTAATGAACTTGTTGATCATTGCTTGATACCTGTCTTTGCAATTTGACACTAAAACACTTGCACACACATTAAATTGTATTTGTCATATATCAAAATCTTTAAGTCATTGAGTCATACAATAACTGCTGACACAAGCCCTCTTCAATTAATTCCATCTTAGTTTCCTGAATTGCCATGAAATCTAAATTTTCTACCGAGATAATAGAGCGGATTTTGTTTTTCTTGAACACCGCTCCCATCCCTCTAATGTTCAAAGAGCTTATCTTCATAAACAACTTGGTCTTTCCCCACCTATAGGAGCACCAGATTTATCTCTTGTCTCCATCTCAACAATTTTAGCTATCATTACCTTATCGTTTCCCTCATACGTCACCCCTAAGTCCTTTCCTGTGTCCCATAATTTCTGGGTTGTATCCAAATTATTTCTTTCTAGGATTAATCTATTACAGTGTTTAACAACAGAACCAGTCACTAACATACCTGTTGTCTCCGCATTTGAGCAAGACACTAGAAAAGATTCCATGCCCAGAGAGTTGAGGCCTCTTTCAGATGACCAACCATTCCTCACCACAACGTTGTCCTTATATGACCCTTCCCCACTCACTTGCAAGGCTTCATCTTCAGAAAAATCGTTGTATCTGATTATTTCTTTTCCTTTGTCCCTTCTGCTGAGAATTTTACTTGGGGAGACACAAATTATTTTCTCTTCTAATCCGACCCCAACTCTGACTTCGTCTATCTCCTCATCCCCAATTCCCATCTGCACTGTTTGTAGAACCTTTTTCTGTTAATATCCCTTGGAAGCTGCAGATTGACGCATAGGATTCCCTTTTCAGCCCCACCCCGCCTAACTTGGACATCCGCATGTTGAAAGTTTGCTACATCGCTATCACCCGAGCCTTCAACAATAGCCAAAGAACTTTTTGATAGATCTGACATACAATTTACCCTCACCGGATTTTCTTCAATGCCAACAAAATCCATCCACCTAATCATCTTTGTATTATTTCTTCTGGACGTACACGGCCTAAGTTCCCCAACCAAACTCTTCACACATTTCTTTTTTCTTCTTCTAGTATCTTGGTCTTTAAGATTGGCCCAAGTCCACCCACTACGGAATTGTCATCACACTTAGCCCCTCGGTTTGGATCCTCGCCACATGAATTCGGAACCACACTTGCGTAGCAAGATGTAGATGCGCCAGCCTCATCATCCCCTTTAAGTAATTGGGCCTTTGCATTTTTCTGTGAGCCCAAATTATCAGGACCCAGCTCCTCCAACCCAACACCAATATGACCAGGACTTTGTTCACTTGACCTTATCCCAACACCGTTGCCACCCTTTTCAACCGCACCCTGTTCTGCCTCATGTACTGAGTTTATCAGCTTTATAAGCTGCTCCCTGCTACCGCCCTCCTTCTAAGACTGTCTCGAGGCATGACAAAGTTCTCTGACCCCCAAATTTTCCTGACAACCCAATTTTGAATTTGACACTTCCTCTCCCAACCTAGCAAAATCCTCCTGACCAAAATGCCTGAAAAGCACCGAATCTAGAACCCGGCCGCTGTCAACAAAGGACTCACTGTCCTCCGAAGTCTCACCCTCCTCCAATTTACGATTCCAGTTTTCATAACTGAGATAGAGTTGTCCGAACGTCTCCTCCAATAATCTGATTGAAAAAATTCCTCGTTAATCTTCAGTTTAATCACCTTGTTAACTGCCTCAGGATAGTTTGAAACAATGAGCACTCTCCCCACATCAAACATTGCCTTCCTACTTGTATCATCATCTAGCTTAATGAATTTTCCCATCATAGTTACAACACTTTTAAACACCTCCTCCTTCCACACATGAACCGGTAACCCGGTAACTTTCACCCAAAGCATTCTTTCTCTAACAACCATATTTGATCTCCAGGGCTTTATTTTCTGTAAACCAAACTGAAAGTGGCACCTTGAACTCACTTAAGATTGAGTGGAGATCAACCTCCTCATCAGCTGAGAGCAGAGTCATATGTTACCTCCTAAAGGCTTAGCAGTGACCGAAAATAATCCCAGTGAATGGATATTCTTCTGCATATTAATAACATCTTCCACAAGACTTGACCAACCAACAAAACTGCGCCGAAGCCATTCAATATCTTCTTCCGGGACATTTATTGGTAAGCCCTTCCAATCATTAGCACACACATTTAAGTTGGACTAATTATTGTTGTACAATCTTGTCCCATGTTGTTGCTTAGTTTCCTGAGACAAAGCCTTAGCATGCGATAACCCTTCAGTGATTCCCCTTCCGATATCATATTTTTGTTTAACACCTTGTAGACCATCATGCCTCCATATCCTTCTCCCTTGCACACCATTGATTGTTGGAATTCAAGTGTGAGTGATTAAGTCCCACATTGACTAGGAATAAGCTAAAATGAAGGATATATAAGAGAGGTGACCCATATATCTAATGCCTTAAGGTTTTGGGTGGAGATGTGGTGTCTTGGTCTCTTGGTGATCCTGTTTATTAGCCCATTGTTGATCCCGGTGCTCCCCGGACTCTCCAACAAGTGGTATCAGAGCCATGGTTTGGTCTGATGGGGGAGCGGGAGTGGATCCAAGTGTATTAGATCCTTGTATCGAAAGTCTTCCTGACCGCGGTGGAGTCAGGTGGCGTGTCCCGTTGGTTGCTAACGACGGTGCAAGTATAGTAATGCGTGAGACTCACACTTGAGGGGGAGATTGTTGAAATTCAAGTGTGAGTGGTTAAGTCCCACATTAGCTCATTGTTGCTCCCCGGACTCCCCAACAAGGGGTTTTCTTATTATCTGTGTTGTTCTGGTTTTTTAGTTTTTGCTTATCTTGGTTTACGGGTAGATGATCTTTGTATATCTGATTCTGCTTCTTTTTAGGGGTAGTATCATCTCTACATAGGTCTCTTTGTATTTGGATTGATGCACTCTTTGTGCTTGTTATCAATATACTTTGGCTTATCAAAAAAAAAAAAAACCATTGTAAGTAAGAAATTTAGGGTTTATGATGCCATACATTGATGCTTTTGTCTAGCTTAAAGCATATGATTGGGTGTGTGCTCTTCAACCCTTCTTAGAAAGTGGGGAGAGCTCCCACTGTGATGCTAAAGCTAGATACTTATGAATAAATTTTATACTTATCGAAAAAAAAAAAAAGTAAGAAATTGTATTATTAATTATGAAAAAAGTAGGAATGCTGTGTATTATTAATTTTAATTTATAATTGAACCCATCTTGAATATGTAGAAACATAGATATCTTGAATATATTAATTCAACGTTTGGTTTTTGTGTTGTTTCGTCAATCGGGTAGACAGATTTCTCTGGTTAAAGTTTATCATTTTTATTTTACATATCTAATGATTAAACACATTTTTCATGAATTATGTTATAAAAGTAATTATATTTTATAATAAATATTAATTAATAAATTAATCATCCCATATATTCCTAACCCCACCTTACTCACTCTCCCACACGCTCCTCTTAAGTGGGAAAAAATATAAAGTGAGAAAGTAGGGATACATCCATCCTTGATTAATTAAAGTATCTTGATATATCAATCTATTTAGTTAATCAACCCACTTGCTTTCTTATCCTATCTTCCAACCTATCAACCATCCCCCTTAACAAGTGTCTGTCTTCCCCACCTCCATGACCAATGGCACCTCCCACACCATGCCCTCCCCCATCCCTCAATCCCACTCCCTCCCCCTATGCCCTCCCCCACCATCCACTCTGCCACAAGTTACCAACCACGTGCCCCCACCCCATCTTGACCGTACAACTTTCTCCCTCTCCTCCTCCCTTCTTTCCAGTCGAAAAATTCACCAATGAGAGAATAGGAAGACGGTTAATAGTTAAAGAAATTAGTTGGGTAAAATTGTTATGGTTAAAGTAACATTTTGGTCCCTACACTTGACACGAATTCTCGATTTGGTCCCTATACTTAAAAAATTCTCGATTTGGTCCCTATACATGGAGAAAGTCTCCATTTGGTCCCTATACGTTACCCATTTGGTCCCTATACGAGCAAAAAATTATCAAATCAGTCCCTAAAATTTTGTACGGCAGGGACCAAATGGAGACTTTCTCCATGTATAGGGACCAAATCGAGAATTTTTTAAGTATAGGGACCAAATCGAGAATTCGTGTCAAGTGTAGGGACCAAAATGTTACTTTAACCAATTGTTATCGTGTAAAGTTAGCTTCGTTTCTCATGTTCTCTTCGCAAAGGGGGGAGAAAAGTTTTATACGGGCCCTACGAGTGAGTTTTTCTCTCATATTTTCTCTTCAATTTCAAACGAGAAAATATTAAAACATGTCCTTTTTCTTGGATATTGTGGAGGAAACTCGATCTCCACCCGAAACTAGGCTGGGCAAAGAAAGTGAAGGTGATTGCCAACCGTCACTTTAGGGTTCCTCTGGGTTCCTTTTAGAAACTATTTACCAGTTTAGGATTGTTCTGAAACTATTTATCGATGGAGGTTGTTTTGAATATTTTATTATTTTTCGGTCTGACAGGTCAAAGGCGCCACTGCAGATGGCGCCACTGCTTTTATATAAAAAAAAAATGAAAAGGGGAGGCGCCAACTGCAGTGGCGCCTCCCACAGTAACCTGCTACAGTAACGCACTGTAGCGCTACTGTAGCAGCCTTTTTTTTTTTGACTTTTTTAAAAAAATAAAAATTTTATTTATAAAAAAACTCATTCACCAGATAATGAACTGAATTCACCAGATATTTGTACATGATTCACCAGATATTTGCACATACTTAACCAAAAAATTTGTTTCTCAAAAAAACCTATTCACCAGATAATGAATAGAATTCACCAGATATTTATACCCGATTCACCAGATATTTGCACATACTTAATATAATGAGAGTGACCTCTTGAAATTATAATATAATAAACGACATAAAATTTAAAAATTTGTTTATAATATTAATTAAAGAATTATATTTAATTAATTATTCTTTCAAGAGGTCACTCTAGATTATATATTTTTTACTTGAAAGGTTATGAGAGACCCCAGTGGTTTTTTACTTTAAAAATGATTTATTTTCCCTTTTTTACTCTGTATGTGACTCTTGCCCAATGGAAAGAAGATAGAAGAGCTAGACTGCAGGTATGTGTTGTTTTAAATGTTGAAGTCGTCTTTCAACTTGGACAATCTGTAGGTGGAATTATGTATTTTCTAGCACACATGCAAGAATACTCATTTATCAAGATCTTTGTATATTATGAGCTTCATTTGAGAGAGCTTTAGACGGAACCATCAACGACGAGGATCAAGGAATATTCATCTCGGGTAAACCCATCTTCTTAATTTCACTCCTGAGATTTTTCTCGAATGCTCTCACCAAATAATTTTTTTTTACTACTGTAATAATTGATGAATATTTATTGGTGTAAATTGTTATTGCTATTATTTTTTTATGCCTACTGCGATATTATTTGCTACTCATTATTACGGGATTTTTTTTATTACTTCTTTTTTTTTATATAGATACTTTATCAAAAAGGAACCCAGTTTGGTCAAAAAACCGAGATCAGTTCCTTGCTTGGGAGATGGCTGAGAGCCTTGGGTCTCCCTTCAGACCATTCTTTAGATGCAACATTTTTCTCTTTATATTTTGTTTAGTTCAGTAAAAAGCTTCCTCTCTTTGTGAGAAGAAGGCAGCGAATGCTTTTTGGTGTAAATTGTTATTGCTATTATTTTTTTATGCCCTTGTAGTCTTTGAGGTGGCGGCCTCACAAATATTTGGGATTTTTTATTTCAATTATTTTATTATTTTGTCTGTTTTATTGGTTATTTTATTATTTTCTATTATTTTATTTATTTTGTTTTTTGGTTAAATATGTGCAAATATCTGGTGAATCGGATATAAATATCTGTTGAATTCAGTTCATTTCTGGTGAATGGTTTTCTTGAGAAATAATTTTTTTGGTTAAATATGTGCAAATATCTGGTGAATCGGGTATAAATATCTGGTGAATTCTATTCATTATCTGGTGAATAGGTTTTTTTGAGAAACAAATTTTTTGGTTAAGTATGTGCAAATATCTGGTGAATCATGTACAAATATCTAGTGAATTCAGTTCATTATCTGGTGAATGAATTTTTTTATAAATAAAATTTTTATTTTTTAAAAAAAGTCAAAATTTAAAAAAAAAAAAAAAAGGGCTGCTACAGTAGCGCTACAGTGTGCTGCTGTAGCATGTTACTGTGGGAGGCGCCACTCCTTTTCATTTTTTTTTTATAAAAGCAGTGGCGCCATCTGCAGTGGCGCCTTTGACCCGTCAGACCGAAAAATAATAAAATATTCAAAACGACCCCCCATTGATAAATAGTTTCAGAACAACCCTAAACTGGTAAATAGTTTCTAAAAGGAACCCAGTTTGGTCATGAAAATTTCTCAAAGGAAGAAGAAAGAAAATAATATGGACCAGATCTGAATATTATGCAAAATCACTATATGATTTTTTTAGCAATTGATTTTAATACCTCGTCAATTAATTTCCCACCTCCCTCCCCATTTTTTTTAATTTATCCCCCAAAATACCCCCATCCTGTTTCTTCTTCTTCTCCCATACCCTTTGCCTTTCCCTTCCCCTTCTATTTTCTACGTGCTTCCAGAAGAGGGTACGGTGGATGGCGGTGGTCGACGACGTTTCACGATCCGCACAAGGACATCCGGTGGCAAGCTCGTGATGACACAGGCAGGTTTGAATATGGTTCAAGTCTGGATGGAGGCGATGTGCACTGGTTGTATGGGTTGTTTGATGGCTTGAAACGTGTCTGGTTCACGGTGATCCGAGACGAAGCTCACAGGGTGTGTTGTGGCAATCTGAGTTAATGTAGTACTGGTTGTCTGAGTTGCTGCAGAGGTGTGGTGAAAGCATGAAGAAAAAATAAGGGGAAGTAGAAGGGTGTGGGCGATGGAGGAGGAGAAGAAGAAATGAGATTGGAGAGTATTTTCGGGAAAAAATAAATAAAAATTATGGGGGAGGGAGGTGGGAGAATTAATTGATGAGGTATTAAAATTAATAACCTTTTTTGTTTTCTTTATTTTTTAATTTAGATGGACCAACCGTTTAACCCATAAATACACCTTGTTTAGTTGGATTGTCCAAAATTTAGTTTTGTTTGACACAAAAATCTCAGCCCAATTTGGCTCAAATTCGAAGTGAACCGACTTAGTTTATGAAATGATGAGAACTTTCACTTCCAAGGTTTCTTTTTAAAGGAGAAGCCCACTCAAGTTTCTTTTTTCTTTTTTTCTTTTTTTTGTGAATTCGGGTATCCTCCGGCTGAGAGGTAGAGACTAATCCCTCAAGGTACTGACATCCATTTTAAGGGTTGACCTCTCACAACAGATGTTTTTCTGTACACATAGTCAGGAATCGAACCCCTGATCATATACTTAAAGGACCCGATTATCTACCAATCGTGACACACCATGTTGGTTGCCCACTCAATTTTCTAGCCATCGAGAAATGGAAAGAATCAAAGGAATTGCCTTTTTAATACATAGAAAGTGAATCTCGTGTAAAAACGATGAACTAACGAGTGCCCTAAAGGACATTGGTTAAGGATCCAATAAAAGAAAGTTTTTATTGAAAAATGATACATCCAATATTTTGATAAATGATATTTTTAGTTTTCCAATAAAAAATTACTTTTATTGATATCCTTAACTAATGTCATTGGGAAGTTGTTAGCAAGACGTAAAAACAAATAGCTACTATTTTTGTCCATCGTGGATGTTTTGCTTGGTAGGTGCTAGAATAATTGTTGTTCGTCTCTAGTTTATGTTTGGCAACCGCTTCATAAATTTTCAACATTGGGAACCTTTTACTTAAAAGTGATTGATCCAACCAGACTCATAAAGACTTCTCCCTAACAACTGTGAACACTCCCTTCAATGCTCTTACTAGACAGGAATGAAGAATCAATCACATGTTAGAATCCTATAAACTCCAAATTTGAATTTCAAATATAAAGCACATTTGGAAAACCATATTTGACATTTAACCAACATTAAGGGATTTAAAGATATCAATCTCAACTACTAAGAACTAGGAGAGAGAGAGAGCATGTGAAAGTAGATACATAATTGAGTGGCTTAACTTCATTTTATAGAATGCATTTACATGCAGAGAAAATACTATTTGAAGAGATAATATTTTCCTATAGCTAAAAATAATCAATCACATGTTAAAATCCTATAAACTCCAAATTTGAATTTCAAATATAAAGCACATTTGGAAAACCATATTTGACATTTAACCAACATTAAGGGATTTAAAGAAATCAATCTCAACTACTAAGAACTAGGTGAGAGAGAGAGGGCATGTGAAAGTAGATACATAATTGAGTGGCTTAACTTCATTTTATAGAATGCATTTACATGCAGAGAAAATACTATTTGAAGAGATAATATTTTCCTATAGCTCAAAAGAATCAATCACATGTTAAAATCCTATAAACTCCAAATTTGAATTTCAAATTTAAAGCATATTTGGAAAACCATATTTGACATTTAACCAACATTAAGGGATTAAAGAAATCAATCTCAACTACTCTACATTTGGAAAACCATATTTGACATTTAACCAACATTAAGGGATTAGGGAGGGAGGGCATGTGAAAGTAGATACATAATTGAGTGGCTTAACTTCATTTTATAGAATGCATTTACATAAAGAGGAAATACTATTTGAAGAGATAATATTTTCCTATAGCTAAAATTGTAGTTATGAGGGGACCTTAATCTATATCCTCATTAAAATGAGAGATACAATTAAGATGTGCTAATTATCTATTAGCCTATTCGTATGAAGCTGCAACAAGACAGGGCAACGACTAGGCAGACCAGGCTAGATCGTTTTTTCAGGTCCAAGAAATACTGGGGGACTCATAAGGTGGTTAAGGTGGTTTGGGTGGAGGAGTTAAGGAGTGGAGTGATAAGGAAGTTGAGGGTTCAAACCCCACCCACTAACAAAAATATTAACATTAGCATAACATTTGCCTATAAAAAAAAAGGTAAGAGATACTGGTCCAGAACACATGGTGATGATTGCAGATTTTGAGAGCATTTAAGTAGACACGCAAAAATTATATAAGGCTGAATATAAAAGTTCTACACACACTCTTATCTGCAGCAAACACTTTTGGTATAAGCCACTACAGCTGTTGTACGCAGTCACACCATCCTTTCTGCTGACCATTACTGAATTCTAATTGATTCTATGATGTTCCTTCCTTGTACATACAGTAAATCCAAGTTTACAATAGTTGACTGTTGAGGGAGAATTTCTTTCAATGTTGCACTAAATGATATTACTGGAGAAACCAACAAAAACAGGCCACAATATACAACTCGTAGCATATATTCTCAGGGCGAATTGCTACAAAGATTTCAATCATTGAAGGCAAGTATCGAATACCAATGTTAACAAAATGATCATAGGACAGGACAATTGTTTGCATGACGGAGCATGCATCCTCATATCCTCTGTAAGTAGGTATGGCGCTACCACTACATGCAACAACCAACCAAAAAGCAAGTTATTGAATTAAATGAGAAGGCATTAAAAATTTAAAGTCCACTGTAGCTCTAGCAGCTAACAATATTATACTTCATATCTTTAACATAAACTGATTGCAAGACAATTGTCATATTCGAGCACCGGTCACTGGGAACAAAATTAATCAGGAAATACTCACAAGGTATACCAAGTAAAATATAATCCTGGTGAGTAATGACAGAGAAACTAACCTCAATGATCTGATGGTGATATTCCAGGTCAATGCAGAATTTGTTGAATCAGTTGGGTATAATCTTCAACAGCTCAATGTCAAACAAGAGAGTCTTGTCTATCAAGCCCTGGTTCCTAAGCACAAAATCCAAGGCTCGTTGGCCCTGTAAAACACGTTTGCATTGCATCTTCCTCAGGGTCCATTCAAATAAGGGCTGAACAAAGACATTCAACTCTTACCGAGAATGTTGTTGGTCTTGGGCCACTCTTGTTGAAATCATTCTCTGGATATCCAAGTTCCGGGGGTACAATTATCCTGCATCACTGACAAACAGTGAAATTTTCATTTCTCTCTTCATTTGTCTCTCTGCATGATACCAACCCAAAATACATTTGCCCAAGTTTACAATCTTGATAAAAAAATTTAAGGATTGATATATTTTTAAAAAAAGATCTTGAATCAAATATTCCCAGTGATCACAAAATAAATGAATGTCAGGATGTTAAAAACTCCGCAAATCCAAAGTTAGAATTGAAAGAAGTTGCAACAAAATAAAGCATAATATCCTGCTTCCACAGCCAATGGTAGGCATTATATGCATGGTGCTATATTCCAACTACAAGTTAATATGTTATTCAAATTACTATTCTTCACAAAACACAGAAAGTTCGGGCTATTGTGATGGCAGGAAAAAAATATGCACATAACAATTCAGGCATAGTATATGTCGAACATTTCTAGAGATACAGACACAGCACCTTCTAATGCCCCCAAGAGCCATGCCTGAAACAGCCTCTTCGAAAGCAGGTATTACCTGAACATTCAAAGTACATAAGAGTTCAGTCTTACAACATGGTTAAGCGAACTAACATTTTTGCAAGTTCCTATTTTGCAACACATGCTCGTTGAAACCCCTTCTAGTTTCTTTTGAATGTAAAATCATTGTAAATCTTTTGCCTTTCTTTTTTCCTACAAGGATGTGTACTTGATGTGGGAGTGGACCAAGTTTAATGAACTGACAGTCGTAACTCAGTCAAAAACAAACATCACAAAAGCATGTTGCATCATACCCACTGGAAGCACTTTGTAGCAAGGGCAAAGGCCAACACCTTACAGGGTTTGGTCCCACACCTTAAGTGAACTAACAGCTGTGATGAATTCACTCAAAAACCAGTATCACAAAAGCAGGTCTTGTCTACCCACTAGAAGCACCATGTGGCCAGCACAAAGCTAACGCTTGAACAGGGTTTAGTGTCACAAATAAAGGATGTCTGGACACCTTGTCTTCTTATCCAAGAAAAGTATAATAATTCATAATTTTGTTGTAGGAATGGAACCAAACAATCCCATCACAGAAGATGTGGTTTGAGAATTGCACATGCATAAAAGAGTATAAATAAAGCAGAAACGCAAGGGACTAACACTTATTCACACAAAGGGGTTCCCCTCTGGATCCTTCTTCTACATTGTATCAGTTACCATGGGAGAAAACCCAAATATCCATTTTCCATGTCCCGAAATACAAACAATACTAAAATACCCCCGAGGACATAAAATATAAAAAAGTGAAATAGCATTTTAATCCTACTAACCCTAATTAATTATGACCTAGGAACATAGACCACATTGCATCCTGCATCACTTACTTTCCTCATATAGCAGCAAACAATGTAAAGATTGTTCATACATAACCTATGACAAAATTCATGTTTAAGTTACAAGGAACAAGATTAGTCGTTAAATGATGAGGTCTCTCACCTCTTGAGATCCTATTTTGAATTTGAAAAAGTCCTTGTCATCACCCTGCATGTCAGAAAAACATCACAACAGGTGTGTAATAATCAATCACTTCCACAATGTCCAGTTAGACTATGCAAAGCATCTCTTACCTCGAAGGAACCACCCTTTGTTTTATTCCGAGCTTCGAATATGCGGCCATAATAACCTATGGTGTAACCATCCCAATCTACCTGAATGGAATTTGAAGTCCATAAGTTGAAGGGAGAACGATAGTGAAAGAAAGTCCACTTGGACAAATACAGACTACTCTAATATTCTGTACTAAAATTGGTCAAATAGTTCCCAAAGTTATCCCATCCAAAATCATTGCAAAGAACCAAGAAAAATTGCTATCTAGATTCAAGAGCACAAAAGAAAGTTTGAGTCAGAGAATGCTTTCATTTTGTTTCAGAACATATATATCCAGATATGACTGTCTAGATCAGACTTCTAACCAATTGATTGAAAAAAAAGGATTTAGTGCCTTACCACCACTGTCTCTCCTATCTTTGGTTTAAGGCCATATCCTGGTCGCAAGTCCTGCGTTCTTTATATATATGATTAATAAAAAACTAACAAACAAAGGATGCTTAATCATAAAGTATTTACCATTACAACACAACTGTTCACCTTATATTGGAGTCCTGATTCGGTTTCTGTGTAGTCTGGATATCGCATTTTTGTCTTGCCATAATCCTTCCCTCTGAGCGCTGGCACTGTATGCACAAATTATGCATATTGCCAGTCATTGTAGTTATGCTTTTTATTATGTTACAACAAAGCCATATTTATGAATAACATAAACTTAAGAAGCACCTAGATGTCATCACTTCACCACTAGAGTAAAAAGACAACTGCATCACTTCCTTACGGTATGCACACAATGGAGAAATTCTAATATACTTTGATTCTCAAGTCTCAATGGCTGAGATTTTATTTTTGTATTTGTTAAATAATATTTTAAGTTTAATCAAACAGCCTGTATGGTTATGTATTTATTGAATTGAGTGTAATACTGTCATTGCAACAGAATACACACCAGACTAAGTTTTCTAGGAGAAATTCTAAAGATACTCTTAGGGGCAGTTTGACAATCCTGAATCCTCAAAATTGTTTTAGAATTATTTAAGATAAACTAGTCATATAAATTCAGTTTACTTTGTAACCAGTTCCAATTCACTCCTAGTTTGGTTAAAATTTGTCTTAAACCAGTTTTGAATTTTAAAACTAAAATATTGAGACAAACAAAATACGAGAGAGAGAAAATTAGAGAATCAAATGGATGAGAGAGGTGGATTAGGAAAAAATTAATTTTGAACCAGTTCTATCTCAAAATTAGCTTAGATGAAAATCAATTTTTAAAAGTTAAGGTAATTATCAAACACTACATATTTAGAAACAAACTTGACCACACTTAGATATCTATTAATTGGGAATGATCCTCATAAGAGATAAAACCAAATTTGAATGTAGACATGAGAGGAAACATGAGAGAACAAAATGAGAGGATCTAATTCTAAATCCATCATTTTTTAGTCGAGTGGTTAAGTGGAGGAGAGAGATACACACAAACGTTATAAAGAAATGAGAAGATCCACTGTAATTTTAGACGCTCCCGAAGAGGCAACTAGAGTAATACTCTACGCAGATCTATAACCGATCAACCGTTCAAATCTAATTTAATAATATTTTGTTTTTCATCCAATGACTTTTTAGTGGCGCAATACTCCCACAATATGTAAGAATTTCTCATTTTATTGACATCTAGTTATAGAGAAATAATAATTACTGTCAGCATATTCAGTTGCCACAGCAATTCCAGTATTTGAATTGTTGCACAAGGTTCCAGCAATCATGGCGATTGAAGATAGAACCATTTTTCTTCGTTCAAAAGATGGCACGCAACAACAACCACTCTTTTTCCCTGTTGACATAAAAGGAGTTATTAAAAACAAAGGAAGCATTGTGATAGCGTCATCATTTGAAAGTTAAAAAGAAGCATTGACGCACCGGAGAAAGAAGAGTCGAGAATCTTCTCCGGTTCCTGAAAATCAAATAAAGTAAAATAGAGAATTCGATTCGATGAGGAGTAGCAATAGATAGTAGAGTTAGTGTAAGGAAATTATTAAAGTGGAAATAGCGTACCAGTGATTGAGATTTCGGTAGAGAAAGGGAACCCATAGACAAGGACAAAATCGAAGCCATTACCGGAACTCGGACTGTGCTGTGCTGTCTGCTATGAGTGGAGCCTGCTAGATTTCGCGGCAGTATTTAGATAACTCGTCCTTGGCTTGGGTTGGGCTTGCTCTTTAATAAGGAAAAAGGTGAGCGCGGTTACAAGGAAAAAAAGCAAAATGAATTCTGCATGCCACATTTTATATTGAAATCCGTTCCTGCCGGACGGCCCAAACTACTAGAGGGAACTCGGGCATCAACAAAGATAGGCAACCACGTGTCAAAAGAAGTCATCTCAGGAATAGCCCGTAAAAACCTACTCAAGGCCCAACCCGAGGCTAAGTTGAGAAGGAGAAGTCGAACATGGCAAACGGAAGCGCTTTCAAGAAGCTTCTAGAAAAATGGCCTGACGCTCATCAGGAGGCACGTGTGAAGAGATTCTCCTGGGATTCGCGAAACTGAAAGGGCAAATGGGTACAACGGCATCACACCATGGACGTTAAAAGAGGCCTATAAACGAGGGGGGGGGGGGGGGGGGCGGGGGGGCCTTCAGAAGAAGGCAGACTTTCATACCCGACTATCATTGTATCGAATTAATTAAGCTATCTTCATAGTCATTGTTCTCTCTAGAACAATTGGCGCCCACCGTGGGGCGAGGTAAAACGTTTCCATCGCCACTTTCTTTCTTGTTTTCGCTATGGTGCACACCCGAAATGGAGGTGGAGCTGACCTCGGTCCCGAGCAGCCCCAGTCATCGGTGGCCGGGGGGCCACACATCCCTAACGCAGTCATACAAGCATTAATGGCGGCCTTGGAGGAGCTAAGGCAGGAGAATGCCGATATGAGGGCTCATCTGGAGGATCTCCGGTGCCGTGAGGAGGAAAGGGAGGTACGTACTATGGATGAGCAGAGCCACAACACCCATCTGAGGCCGCCGGGAAGGGGAACCCAGGATCATCACTTCTCCAACCACGGGTCACCTGCCGTGGCAGAGGGGCACCCTTTCTCTGACGAGATCATGAGAGCGCCTTTCCATGGAAGCTTCAAAGCACTGCAGATTGACAAGTACGATGGGGCCGCTGACCTTGAGGAGCACCTCACGGCTTTCAACACCCACATGGCGGTTACTACCTCGACCGATGCTGTCAAATGCAGGGTTTTCCCAACAACCTTCAAGGGCGCAGTCCTAACTTGGTACACCCAACTTCCCCCTTTTCCGTTCATAGTTTCAATGAGTTTGTCACTAAATTTAATACACAATTCACGGCGAGTCGTGCTCTTAAGAAAACTTATGTGAGTCTCGTTAACTTTCGGCAAGGGGAGGCCGAATTGTTAAGGGACTTTCTTGGCAGGTTCTCCAAGGAGACTATGCAAATCAGGGATCTGAACCGGTCATAGCTCTGCATGCCATTTTAGCCGGGCTAAGGCCGGGACCTTTTGCTGATTCACTAGCCCATAAACCCCCAAGGGACATCGATGAACTACGGAGGAAGGCAGCAGGCTACATCAACATGGAGGAGGTCAGAGAATCCCGAGACTCTCGAAAGACCAAACCCCACAAGCGGGAGGTCCGAGACGAGTCAGTTGAAAGGATGGACCATAGGCGGGAGGATCGAAAAAAACGTTGGTATCACGCGATCCCCAGATACGAAAATTATACACCCCTCAATGCCAGTCGAGATCGGATTCTCCAGGAGATTTTCAGTATCGATCTCCTCCAACTGCCACCCCGGGGAGAATCCCCGCCTGATGCCGATCCTAGCAAATTTTGCCGATATCACGGGATCCAAGGCCATGAAACGGAGGAGTGTCAGGCTCTGAAGAATGCCATTGAACATCTCATTCAAGAAGAGCACCTCCACAACTTTGTGCAAAGACAAGCTAGGCAGCCAGAAAGAGCTCGGGAAAGGGGCCGAGAAAGAAATGCCGGTGGGCAAGGGAATGATCGCCAGAGGAGTCCCCCGGCAAGGGAAGAGAATCGGGAGCGAGACCACCCTGCCCGGGGCGTCATAAACACAATAGCTGGTGGCTTCGTTGGGGGAGGGGTCTCTAACTCGGCCAGGAAGAGACACCTCCACGAGCTACATGCAGTGTTCACAGTTGAGCAAAAGCAGAAGCGGTCCCTACCTCCTATAACCTTCATGGATGATGACTTTCGGGGAATCTCACTGGATCAAGATGATCCGGTGGTCATAATGATCCAGCTGGCAAACTTTGCCGTGAAGAAGGTCTTAGTGGATCAAGGTAGCTCGGCAGACATCTTGTACTAGTCGACCTATCAAAAGTTGGGCCTCAAGGCCGAGACACTCAAATGTCATAGCGACACATTAGTCGACTTCTCGGGAGAACACATTAATGTAAGGGGATATATTGACTTGTTAACAACCTTTGGGGAACAAGACCTCCCAAGGACAATCAGTGTCAAATACTTGGTCATTGATGCTGACATGTCTTACAACATACTAATCGACCGCCCCGCTTTGAACTCCTTGGGGGCCATTGTCTCCAAGTCGCATATCACCATCAAATTCCCGGCCACAAATGGAGAAATCATTGTAGTAAGATCTGATCAAAGGACGGCTAGAAAGTGCTATCTAGACAGTTTAAAGGTCACTCGCAAGAAGGCCGAGGCTTTGCCTGTCGGAAGCTCCGAGGTTGGAATGTTAGAATTGGATCCGAGAGATGAAGCCAAAGAAACCTGGGCTAAACCCACGGAGGAACTCGAGAGGGTCCAACTTGGGGAAGAGGATAATCAGTGCACGAAGCTCGGTACCAACATGGAGGCAGAACTACGCAGCCAAATACTATCGGTACTCGAGGAGAATGTTGATTTGTTTACTTGGTCATCTTACGATATGCCAAGAATCGACTCAGATTTCATCAGTCATAGATTGTGCATCGACCCCACAGCTTAATTAGTGGGTCAACGAAAAAGGAGGATGGGGGGAGAAAAAAAGGAGGCAATGATTGAAGAAACGAACAAATTAGTCAAAGCGGGATTTATCAGGGAAATCAAGTACACAACCTGGTTGGCGAACGTGGTTATAGTGAAGAAAGCAAACGGGAAGTGGAGAATGTGTACAGATTACACCGACTTGAATAAGGTGTGTTGTAAAGACTCTTACCCTTTGCCGAGTATGGATCGCTTAGTAAATGGGGCCTTGGGTTATGATATCCTAAGCTTCATGGATGCGCACTGGGGGTACAACCAGATCCGAATGTTCCCACCTGAAGAAAAAAAAACCGCCTTCATGGTCGATAAGGAAAACTTTTTATCGTGTGATGCCGTTCTGTTTAAAGAATGCTGGGGCTACGTATCAACGCCTCATGGACAAAGTCTTCAAAGATCAAATAGGGCGTAATGTTGAAGTCTATATCGACGATATGGTAGTTAAATCCACAAGCCCTAAGAGTCACCCGGTCGATATGAGGGAAGTTTTGCAACAGATCCGCAAGCACAACATGCACCTCAATCTTGAGAATTGTTCTTTCCGAGTGCAAGCCGGGAAATTCCTAGGATTCATGCTAACCGAGAGGGGAATCAAAGCGATAATGGAAATGAGGAGCCCGGTTTCGGTAAAAAAGGTGCAACGTTTGGAGGGTCGGGTAGCATCTTTGCAGAGGTTCTTGCCTAAATCCGCTTACAAGGCCTACCCGTTTTTCAAAATTTTGAAAAAGCTCAGCGATGTCAAGTGGACCGACGAGTGCGAGTCCGCTTTCCAAGCCTAAAGACTTCCTTGGCGTCACCCCCCTTTCTATCCCGTCCACTTGCCGGTCAGGAGTTACTCTTATACTTAGCCGTAAATGGAAAAGTAATCAGCTCAGTAATTGTTCAAGAGGTGGAAAGCCAACAAAAACCCATGTACTATGTCTGTCGTGTCCTACAGGGCGAAGAAACTTGGCACCGGATGATCGAGAAGCTAGCTCTTGCCCTAATCACGGCTGCAAGAAGGCTACGCCCTTATTTCCAATCGCATCAAGTCGTGGTCCGCATTGACCACCCTATCAAACAAATACTTCGAAGACCCAAGTTAGCAGGCAGAATGGTGGCTTGGTCGATCGAACTATCGAAATTCGGGCTACGATTCAAGCCCCGGGGTGCAATCAAAGCAGTGTCTTGCTGATTTTGCTGCCGAATTATCACCGGAGCCAAATCCCGATAAGGATGACCGATGGAGTTTGTATGTGAAATAGACAAGTATAAACACGAGAAGGGGGGGTTGAATTGTGTTTATCAGAATTTAAGCAAAGTTGAAATCTTTTCGTAAACAAGCTAAATTTGGACCAGTGGAAGAATACAGGAAGGACAGGTGACTTTTGCAAACACACCACTTGATAGACGTAAGAAAACTAAAGCAATTAAAGAGTTTATGGAAATAGAGATTGACACAGTTATTTATCCTAGTTTACTCTTCAAAACAAAGAGCTACGTCCAGTCCTTGGCAGCACCAAGATTTATCCACTATAACTAATCAGGTTACAAACTCAAGTATTATTCGCACACCTAGCCTCTTCAGGCTCAAAGACAGGTATTCTTTGCACACCTAGCCTCTTCAGGCTCAAGACAAGTATTGTTTGCACACCTAGTCTCTTCAGGCTCAAAGACAAGTATTCTTTGCACACTTAGCCTCTTCAGGCTCACTCAGGTTTGTTTGAGAGATTTGGTTTGTAATGAATACAACTTAGACAGGCAGAACTTTCACTAACACTCAGAGAGTGGTTTAAATGTAAAGCTTAGGAAAGTCTGCGTAATAACTTCAAATGATTGAAGAATAAAGAATGAAAGAAATGAAGAAATTAATGCACAGAGTAATGGCTTTTTAATGCAATGTGTATTCTCTGTTTCTTCATCTTCAATGACTTCTGCATTTATGGTCTTCAAGCATTTAGGATCCGTTAGAGACATTCCCTCAGATGTTGGCTTCAAACAGAACTTCATTAAATACAATAGAGTCGTTCTGGGCAGCCATTAATGCAATAGAGTTGTTGGTTGTACTCTAACATGAAGGATCATGGCTTTATGCATCGTGATACATCCATATCAGAGTTATGCAAAAAGCTTTTTGTATTTTGCTGAGCACACTTCCCTTTTCGTGTAAAGACCAAAGGTACTAGGGAATAAAGCATGTTGGAAGCATTCTTCAACTGGTCTTTGGTTCTGATTATCCAAGGTTGCTTGAGAGAGTAACTTCTGACTTTTCTTGATAATCGTGAAACTGAGTAAGAGAGAAGGCTTCAAGTCTCTTTCTGGTTCTTGAAATACGATTTTGATAATCCTTATAGAATTCGCGTCTATAAGATAAGTGCTTCCATCTTGAAGATAGCCGCGTCTGTCTAGCCATTTGAGTTTTCATTCGGGCTAGTAGACGAGCTCCATATTAAGGACTCGGCAATTCCAAAGACTAGTGTGGACGAGGGCCTCTTGCACTTTAGTGGACGAGAGCCTCATTCTTTAGCATTTAAGAGCCTCTGTTACTTTAGTAGACAAGCTCATATGCCACGTCATTAGACGGACCATTCTGATTCCTTAATGGACGAGCTCCATCTTCCACGTCATTGGTCGAGCGCTTCTAATAATTTAATGGACGGGCTCCATCTTCCACGTTATTGGATGAGCCATTCTGATACTTTAATGGACGAGCTCCATCTGCCACATCATTGGACGAGCCATTCTGATACTTTAAGTAGACGTTGACTTTCATCACTTTAGTGGACGCTGGCTTTCATCACTTTAGTGGACGTAAGTTTCTATCTCTTGCGTTTTGGACCTGCGCTTCAATCACTACAGTACTGGACGTTTGTTTCAATCACTTGTGTGGTGGACGTGAGCTTCTATCACTACACTGTTGGACGTGAGCTTCTATTACTTGTGTTGGATGTGAGCTTCTATCACTACACTGTTGGACGTGAGCTTCTATTACTTGTGTTGGACGTGAGCTTCTATTACTACACTATTGGACGTGAGCTTCTATCACTACAGTGTTGGGCGTGCGTTTCAATTACTTGCGTTGGACGGATGATTCTCTTATTTAATCTTCACACTCGATAGACAGGTTAGCAACCAATATGAAGGTTAATTAAATCATTAACCAATGTTTAATTCTCATAAAAACTTAGAGAAATGCACATCAGACATTTTAGAGACTTAACAATCTCCCCCTTTTTGATGATGACAAACATTGAGATGATTTAATGAACCTCAGAAAATATCAACAAATAAAATAGCAAATATAGACAGGTTGAAATTTTCTTAAGCGAACAGGTCATATCATATTCATTCTCCCATTCTCCTATAACACATTTCTATCACAAATCTCAATTTCTCCTATTATCCCCTTTTTGTCAACATCAAAAAGGGTTATCAAGTTTTATTTATGAGATATGTTAAGGGCAAGATAACATGTTAAGAAAATCATAGTAATGCAGCAAGCATATTAGACATACTCCATTTAAACTATTGTATCATTACTCCCCCTGAACTAATGCTTAGTTAAAAGAACATGTATATAGGAGTAATGACAGATTTAGCATAGACATGTTAACATTCATACATGTCATTCAACAATGCAATGCATGTTTAGATTATCTCCAATAAATAAAAACCTTTCTTCTGCGAGGGGTTTAGTGAAAATATCAGTCCATTGATTTTCAGTTTTAGCAAACTTAATATCAAAGATGCCTTTCTGAATATAATCCCTAATGAAATGATGTTTGATTTCAATATGCTTAGCCTTAGAATGCTAAATTGGATTTTTAGTTAAGCATATAGCATTGGAATTATCACACCATATAGATATGTTATGTTCATAAATAGAGTAATCCTCAAGTTGATGTTTTACCCATAAGAGTTGAGAGTAGCAACTAGCAGCAGAGATGTATTCTGCTTCAGCAGTAGACAGGGCAATGTTTGTCTGCCTCTTGCTTGACCATGAGACTAAACTTGCTCCAATGAAGTGACATCATCCACTTGTGCTTTTTCTTTCTATTCTGTCTCCAGCAAAGTTAGCATCACAATATCCCACTAATCTGTATTCTTTTGATCTTAAATACAGCAAACCAAGATTAGTAGTTCCAAGCAAATATCTAAATAATCTTTTAACAGCCTTAAGATGAGATTCTCTAGGATCATATTGGAATCTAGCACACATACAGACACTAAATTGAATGTCAGGTCTGCTTGAAGTTAAGTACAGTAGAGAGCCAATCATACCTCTATAGACTGTTTGATCTACCTTTTTACCTTCATCATCTTTGCTTAGTTTTGCATTGGGTTGCATAGGGGTTCTCATGAGCTTTGCATTTTCCATTTTGTATTTCTTGAGTATCTCCTTGGTATATTTTTGTTGATGAATGTAAATTCCATCAATTGTCTGCTTGATTTGTAATCCAAGGAAGAACTTCAATTATCCCATCATGCTCATCTCAAATTCAGCTTGCATTAGACTTGAAAATTCCTTGCACAACTTTTCATTAGTTGCTCGAAAAATAATATCATCAACATATATTTGAACTATAATAAAGTTCTCTTTAGAACATTTTTTGAACAGAGTAGTGTCTACTTGTCCTCTAGTAAAACCATTATGCACGAGAAAAGAACTGGGTCTATCATACCATGCTCTAGGTGCTTGTTTCAAACCATATAATGCCTTTTTAAGTTTGAAAACATGATCTGGTTTATCAGTATCCTCAAAACCAGGGGGTTGCTTAACAAACACTTCTGCAATTATACCATTTAGAAAAGCACTTTTTACATCCATTTGAAACAGGGTAATTTGGTGTTGTGCAGCATATGACATTAAAATGCATATGGATTCTATTCTAGCTACAGGTACAAAGGTTTCAGTATAATCAATACCTTCTTGTTGGTTATAGCCTTGAGCTACTAACCTTGCCTTATTTCTGACAACTTTACCATCTTCATCCAAGTTGTTTCTGAAGACCCATCTTGTTCCAATAACTGACTTGTTTTTAGGCTTAAAGACAAGAGTCCAGACATCATTTCTGGTGTACTGGTTAAGTTCTTCATGCATAGCAAGAATCCAGCTTTCATCCTCAAGAGCTTCTTCAATGCGTTTAGGCTCCAAATCTGAAATAAAGACCACATTTCTTGATTCTCTTAATGTGGATCTGGTTCTTACTCCTTCAGAAGGATTTCCAATAATAAGATCCTTAGGATTATAAGTGTTGAACTTCCAATCCCTTTTGAGATCATCATGAAGATCTTGACTTGTCTGTTGACTCGTCAGTTCCACTTGTCTTTCAGCCTCAGGCACAGGTTCTGTTTTGGTTAGATCGGGTTGTTGACTTCCTAGCTTGTTTATATCAAGACCTGTAAGATCATCTTCTAGATCTGATTGTTCTTTATCAGTCTTTAAACCATCATTGAATTTAACATGAACAGATTCTTCAATAATACAAGTTCTTGAATTGTATACTCTAAAAGCCTTAGACTTTTCAGAATATCCTACGAAAATACCTTTATCTACCTTAGAATCAAACTTTCCAAGATTATCTCTGGTATTCATAATATAACATTCACATCCAAAAGCATGAAAATAAGATATGTTGGGGCTTTTTCCTTTCCATAATTCATAAGGAGTCCTTTTTAGAAAAGGCCTAATAAGTATTTTGTTTTGTACATAACAAGCAAGTTTACAAACACGCCGCCTGTAGTACTTAGGAAGATTATTTTCATTGAGCATAGATCTAGCCATCTCTTGCAGAGATATGTTCTTTCTCTCAACCACTCCATTTTGCTGTGGAGTTCTAGGTGCAGAGAAATTGTGAGAGATTTCATTCTCCTCACAGAACTGTCTAAACAGCTCATTTTCAAATTCTCCCCCATGATCACTTCTAAGGGTAGAAATACAGAAACCCTGCTCATTTTGTACTCTTTTCCAGAATACTGAGAAAGCCTTAAAAGACTCATCCTTGTGTGTTAGGAAGAGTACCCATGTGTATCTAGAATAGTCATCAACTATGACAAATCCATATTTTCTTCCAGCCAGGCTGCCAATACTAACTGGTCCAAACAGATCCATGCGTAACAACTGAAGAGGTCTAGAGGTTGATACTTGGTTTTTAGATTTGAAACTTGATTTTATCTGTTTACCTCTCTGACATGCATCACACAAGACATCTTTCTTAAAGCTAATATCAGGCAATCCTCTCATGAGATTATTCCTTTTTAATTCAGAAATTAGTTTCATACTAGCATGTCATAGTTTCTTATGCCATAACCATCTCTCATCCTCTTTAGACATCAGACAGGTTACACTTTGATCTGAGAGATCAGACAGTTCAATCTTATAAAGATTTTGTTGTCTTTTAGCTGAAAAGAGGGTTTTGCCACAACAGTCTTTAACTATGCATACATCCTTGGTAAAGGAAACATCAAAACCACTATCACATAATTGACTTATGCTGAGAAGAATGTGTCTTAATCCTTTAACCATAAGAACATTAGATATAGAGAGAAGAGGGGGTTTACCACCAATAGTACCAATTCCTATAACTTTCCCTTTCTGATTCCCTCCGAAGGCAACGTGTCCTCCTTTCTTAAGTTGGAGGTCTAGGAACATAGACCTTTCTCCTGTCATATGACGCGAGCAGCCACTGTCCAGGTACTAGCAGTGGTGTTTTCTTTGTCCTGTTGAGGACATCCGCAACAAAAATTATTTTATCTTTAGGTACCCATATTTTTCTGGGTCCTTTTCTGTTAGTTCTAGGAGTCTATAAAGACTTCCTTCTCTTCTTATGGATATACTTAGACATAACATGCCCAGTTTTTCCACAGAAGTTACAAATAGGTGTCGATTTGGTTACAGTTGACTTAACAAATACTGTAGGAGCTTTAGTTGATACTTTATGATGTGTCTGATGGACATATCCAATACCTTCTTTGTTAAGAGAGTGCTTCTGACTGCCAAGTAGCTTAGTCAGATTGTCTCTACCATTATCAAATTTGGCAAGATCAGAAGTGAGCTCTTCCACTTTCTGTTGAAGTTTTTCAACTTCTTCAGATGGTGATGTTTCACTTGAGATCTTAGCTTCATTAGATTTTTCAGTCTTCAGCTCACTGTTCTCTTTAGCCAGCTTCTCGCACTCTTGAGATTTCTGTTTATGCTCACTGGTGAGATTTACATACTCTCTCTTGAGGGATTTGAAGGCTTTAGATAAGCAGTTGGATTCCTCCATCAACTCCTCATAGGCATCAAGTAATTCCTCATCGTCAGGATGTACCTCATCATCAGAGTCTGAGTCAGTGTTGGCCATCAAACAGAGATTGGCTTCTTCCTCTATTTCTTCATCAGAAGATGTTGACTCCAGATCCTCCCAAGTAGCCATCATTCCCTTCTTCTTCTTCTTGAAGGATTTCTTAAAAGGGGTCTTCTTGAGTTGAGGACATTCAGCCTTGAAGTGATCGGGCTTCTTGCACTCATAGCAAACAATTGGACTTTTGTCTGTTGAGGTGGATTCTTTCAAGTTCTTGTCCTTGTTGAACCTTCTGAATGACCTATCCCTCTTGAACTTCTTTTTCTGTAGGAGAAGCTTGATCTTCCTGGTCAAGAAAGACAATTCTTCATCACTCTCAGAATCCTCGAGTTCTGATAGGTCAGCATCACTGGATGACTCATCTGCCTTCAGAGCCTTGGAAACTTTTGCTGACTTTTGATCAGCTTTCAGAGCGATTGACTAGCCCTTCTTTGGTGCAACTTCATCTCCAAGTTCTTGCTCATGAACAGTGAGTGTTCCAAGAAGTTCATCCATAGTCAAGGTAGTGAGATCCTTGGCTTGAGAGATAGCAGTGACTAAAGGTCTCCACTGTTTGGATAGACTTCTCAGAATCTTTCCAACCTTCTCAGCATTGGTATAGACTTTGCCAGGAGATTTTAAACTGTTGATTATAGTTTGAAATCTTCCAATCATTTGAGCAACAGATTCTCCTTCCTCCATGACGAACAGTTCATACTTTCTGACAAGTATGGCAATCTTTGACTCTTTGACTTTGGTTGTATCTTCATGTGTGACAGCTAAAGTGTCCCATATTTCTTTGGCAGAGTCATAGGCACATACCTTCTCAAACGCCTCCGGACTGAGAGCACAAATGATGTTATATCTAGCTTTCTGGTTCAGATCCCATTTTGTCTTTTCTGCGGTAGTCCACTGAGCTTTTGGTTTGTCAGTGTTATCATCATTATTGGGAATGAATAGACCATCTGTAATGACATCCCAAATATCAGAGTTTGCAGATAGAATGAACCATTGAAATCTATCTTTCCAATAGTTGTAGTTTTCTCCATTGAAGTAAGGAGGTCTGGTTAGGGAAGCTCCTTCAGTCTGATGACTTCCACTTGAACTAGCTCCAGCAGTCATGTCTATTCTTCAGGACCTTTTACCTCTACACTGTTAGATGCTCAACCTAGAGGCTGAGCTCTGATACCAACTGAAATAGATAAGTATAAACACGAGAAGGAGGGGTTGAATTGTGTTTATCAGAATTTAAGCAAAGTTGAAATCTTTTCGTAAACAGAAGCTAAATTTGGACGAGTGGAAGAATACAGGATAGACGGGTGACTTTTGCAAACACACCACTTGATAGACGTAAGAAAACTAAAGCAATTAAAGAGTTTAAGGAAGGAGAGATTGACACAGTTATTTATCCTGGTTCACTCTTCAAAGCAAAGAGCTACGTCCAGTTCTTGGCAGCACCAAGATTTATCCACTATAACTGATCAGGTTATAGACTCAAGTATTATTTGCACACCTAGCCTCTTCAGGCTCAAAGACAAGTATTCTTTGCACACCTAGCCTCTTCAGGATCAAGACAAGTATTGTTTGCACACCTAGCTTCTTCAGTCTCAAAGACAAGTATTCTTTCCACACTTAGCCTCTCCAGGCTTACTCAGGTTTGTTTGAGAGATTTGGTTTGTAATGAATACAACTTAGACAGGCAGAACTTTCACTAACACTCAGAGAGTGGTTTAAATGTAAAACTTAGGAAAGTCTGCGTAATAACTTCAAATGATTGAAGAATAAATAATGAAAGAAATGAAGAAATTAATGCACAAAGTAATGGCTTTTTATTGCAATGTGTATTATGTGTTTCTTCATCTTCAATGACTTCTGTATTTATGGTCTTCAAGCATTTAGGATCCGTTAGAGACATTCCCTCAGATGTTGGCTTCAAGCAGAACTTCATTAAATTCAATAGAGTCGTTCTGGGCAACCATTAATGCAATAGAGTCGTTGGTTGTACTCTAACATGAAGGATCATGGCTTTATGCATCGTGATACAGCCATATCAGAGTTATGCAGAGAGCTTTTTGTATTTTGCTGAGCACACTTCTCTTTTCATGTAAGGACCAGAGGTACTAGGGAATAAAGCATGTTGGAAGCATTCTTCAACTGGTCTTTGGTTCTGATTATCCAAGGTTGCTTGAGAGAGTAACTTCTGACTTTTCTTGATAATCGTGAAACTGAGTAAGAGAGAAGGCTTCAAGTCTCTTTCTGGTTCTTGAAATACGATTTTGATAATCCTTATAGAATTCGCGTCTATAAGATAAGTGCTTCCATCTTGAAGATAGCCGCGTCTGTCTAGCCATTTGAGTTTTCATTCGGGCTAGTAGACGAGCTCCATATTAAGGACTCGGCAATTCCAAAGACTAGTGTGGACGAGGGCCTCTTGCACTTTAGTGGACGAGAGCCTCTGTTACTTTAGCAGACGAGAGCCTCTGTTACTTTAGTAGACGAGCTCATATGCCACGTCATTAGACGGACCATTCTGATTCCTTAATGGACGAGCTCCATCTACCACGTCATTGGTCGAGCGCTTCTGATAATTTAATGGACGAGCTCCATCTGCCACGTTATTGGACGAGCCATTCTGATACTTTAATGGACGAGCTTCATCTGCCACGTCATTGGACGAGCCATTCTGATACTTTAAGTAGACGCTGGCTTTCATTACTTTAGTGGACGCTGGCTTTCCTCACTTTAGTGGACGCAAGTTTCTATCTCTTGCGTTTTGGACGTGCGCTTCAATCACTACAGTGTTGGACGTTTGTTTCAATGACTTGTGTGGTAGACGTGAGCTTCTATCACTACACTGTTGGACGTCAGCTTCTATTACTTGTGTTGGACGTGAGCTTCTATTGCTTGTGTTGGACGTGAGCTTCTATCACTACACTGTTGGACGTGAGCTTCTATTACTACACTGTTGGACGTGAGCTTCTATCACTACAGTGTTGGACGTGCGTTTCAATTACTTGCGTTGGACGGATGATTCTCTTATTTAATCTGCACACTCGATAGACAGTTTAGCAACCAATATGAAGGTTAATTAAATCATTAACCAATGTTTAGTTCTCATCAAAACTTAGAAAAATGCACATCAGACATTTTAGAGACTTAACAGTATGTTGATGGTTCATCGAATACGAAAGGAGGCGGCGCGGGGGTAGTACTGGAATGGCCTGACAACCTCATACTCGAGCAGTCTCATAGATTGAATTTCCTCACAAGAAACAATCAGGCAGAATATGAAGCTTTGTTAGCCGGTTTACGGTTCGCATAAGAAGTTGGGGTCAGGAAGCTGAAAGCATACAACGATTCCCTCTTAGTAACAAAGCAAATCACGGGGGAGTACGATGTAAAGGATGAGCTGTTGGCTAAGTACTTAAAAAAGTGGAAGCTTTGGGATCCGAGTTAGCAGAGTTTAGCGTGGAACACATTCGTAGGGAAAACAACTCAAGAGCCGACCTCCTTTCGAAGTTAG
This sequence comes from Sophora flavescens, assembly GCA_030762895.1. NCBI lineage: Eukaryota > Viridiplantae > Streptophyta > Magnoliopsida > Fabales > Fabaceae > Sophora > Sophora flavescens. Next base: position 12,562,628 of record CM061065.1, on the reverse strand, counting down.
CAAGTACGAAGAAGCCTGGACAGTGAAAGACCGTCATACAAGAAACCATTCACACACCAAGAACAGAATCGAACGAGGCCATGATCACTGAAGAGGAGATTCCAAGTTGGATAACCCCAGTTCGGGATTATTTAAGCCAAGACATCCTTCCCTCTGATGAAAATCAGGCGCGAAGAATCAGAAGGCAAGCCACTCACTATGCCCTATACCAGGGGCAGCTATACAAAAGGGGATTCTCCACACCGATGCTCAAATGCCTGAACCCGACCCAAGCAGAATACGTCATGGCCGAGATACATCAAGGAATTTGCGGACTACATGACCGGGGAAGGCCGCTGGCGGCAAAGGTCATTCGGGTCGGATATTTCTGGCCCACACTCCAGTCCGATTGCATGAATTGGACCCTGAAGTGCGAGAAATGTCAGCACTTTGCGATGATCCCACACACCTCCCCGGAGTCACTACACAGCATTTTCTCTCCTTGGCCGTTTTCAAAATGAGGGATGGACATACTTGGCCCATTTCCTTTGGCCAAATGACAAGTTAAGTTCCTCATTGTAGCTATCGATTACTTCACCAAATGGATCGAGGCTGAACTTGTAGCCAAGTTCACGGCAAAGCAAGTTGAGAAATTCACATGGAAAAATATCGTGTGCAAGCATAGTGTCCCTCATTCCGTCATCACCAACAATGGGACCCAATTCGGGGACCGTTCTTTTCAAGATTTTTTGCAAAGGACTCGGCATCACTCAACACTTCGGTTCAGTTGAACATCCCCAAACTAATGGGCAGGCCGAGGCAGTCAACAAGGTTATCCTCAACGGACTCAGAAAAAGGCTTGATGAATCAAAAGGATTGTGGGTCGAGGAGCTTCCTAGTGTGTTGTGGGCCTATCACTTGACCCCGCAGTCGGCCACCAATGAAACCTCTTTCAAGTTCACTTAAGGCGTCGAGGCAATGATCCCTGTTGAAGTCAGGGAAGTCAGGGAAATGACACATATCAAGAATGCGGCTACAAAGCAAATAGCTGAAAGGAAGTATAATTCCTGGTTGCGCCCCCGGAGCTTTGTCGAGGGGGATTTGGTCCTGAGACTTCAGGCTGGACCGCAAAGAGACAGAACCGAGTGGAAGCTTGCCCCGAACTGGGAAGGGCCTTTCCCCGTAATGCAAGACATCAGAAAGGGAGCTTATGGACTCGAAACAATGGACGGAAAGGCAGTTCCGAGGACGTGGAACGCGACTCATCTTAAGTTCTTTTATGCCGAAGAGTGTTGTAAAAGGGAGAGTACTCTTTTTCCTTACTAACGTTTTTAGCCCTAAGGAGGGTTTTTCGTTTGGAGGTTTTAACGAGGCTCACCCTAAATCAAGAAAGCAATGAAAAATGATTTGAACCTATATTGTCTCTTTATCAGAAAAAACCACTAAGTCATTAGCATGAACCAAAGTTCCTCTCAAAGATAACATAACGGACTTAGATCCGAGATACCAAAGCCGAGTTGAACCAAGTTTCCTCGCAGTAAAGCCGAGTTAAACCACGTTTCCTCGTACTAAAGTCGAGTTGAACCACGTTTCCTCGCGGTAAAGCCGAGTTGAGCTAAGTTTCCTTGCAGTAAAGCCGAGTTGAGCCAAGTTTCCTCGTAGTAAAGTTGAGTTGAGCCAAGTTTCCTCGCAGTAAAGCCGAGTTGAACCAAGTTTCCTCGCACTAAAGCCTAGTTGAACCAAGTTTCCTCGCAATAAAGCCGAGTTGAACCAAGTTTCCTCGCACTAACGCCGAGTTGAACCAAGTTTCCTCGCAATAAAGCCGAGTTGAACCAAGTTTCCTCGCACTAAAGTTGAGTTGAACCAAGTTTCCTCGCACTAAGACCGAGTAGAACGAAGTGTCCTCATGACAAACGGACTCAAGTCCACAATAAAAATAAAAGTCAGGCCAAAGCCCTAAAAACCCAAAGCAAATTAGAACCAAGTCTCCTCGCACCACACGGACTCAAGACCAAAAATGAAAATCGAAGTCGGGTCAAAGCCCTAAAAGAAAAAGTCGACGGACTCAAGTCCGAAATTGGGATTGACCCGTGACCACTTAAATGGACTTAAGTCCCAAAAACAACTTATGTAGGCTGAAGCCCTTAAATGGACTCAAGTCCGAAAAATAAATCAAGAGGGCCAACGCCATTGGATGGACTCAAGTCCAAAAAAATTTCAAGTGAGGTTGAAGTCATTGAACAGACTCAAGTCCGAAATGTCAAAACCGTGTTGAACCAAGTTTCCCTCGCTCTCAGGGAACTCAAGTCCGAATTGAAACTAAAGTCGGGCTTAAGTCCGAAATTACAGCAAAACCGGGTTAAAAGCCCCTAAGCAAGTAGCACCTAAGTCCAACGAGACAAACAACCCGAAACCGAGATCAGGCAATGCAATTAACACAAGGCAGAGTCGACACAAAAGATTAAAGAAGCTAAAACGAAAACCCAAGTAAAAGGTCGATCCAAAACATTAACATCCAAACTAAAAGCAAAAAGGCCAACTCGGTCATCGAGTCATGAAGCTCAAAAGCATAAAGAACTAAAAAGCGAAAGGTCCAATAAAGGGTACAATCAAACCGGGGCATTCCCCGGGGCTTCGTTATCAGCAACTTCTTCCCCGGCGAGGGGGACAATTTTTCCATCCTTCACTTCTCTGTGAAGACTGAAAGGAGATAAGCCCAAATCCGGGCAATAGCACACCAACTGCTCGCGGAGGACTTCAATCCTTTAATCAGACGCCCAACCGATTCGGCTCTCACCACAACATTCTCATCCTCCAAGTTCAGAACTTTCTCATGGAAAAAGTCCCGGGAAGCAAGCAAAGCCGCCTTCTCCCCTCAAGCTTCACAATACCCACCTTAGCTTTGACAACGTCCGCCTTGGTCAAATCGAGATCTTTCTGAAGCTTCTCCACCTCTTTACAAGATTTCACATACTCGACCAACAATTACTTGTCTTCAGATATCTTCCTTTTAAGCCTATAGATTTTCGCCTACAGTGAGGTCACTTGGCTCTTAGAGACAGAGGCATCTAACACTGAAAATCTGGCCAAGCTTGCCAACCGGAGGCCCAGAACCTCGACAACCTTCGCCATCTGAGACCGAGTCAGCCCTTGATACAAGTCGGTGTCATACTTCAATTGCAGAATCTTGTCGGGTGCCCGACCCAATTCGAAAGAGGGGTTCCAAAGGGAAGCGCTATCGGAAGAAACAGGGACATGGCTCCACAGCATCTGGTGCAAGGGTCATTAGAAACCCCAGATGCCCTTGGTTGAGTGGGGAAGTTCATCTCGGTCCTCCGTTGGGAGACAACTGCTCCCTCCTCTTCCATGCACTCTAAAGCCCTTTTCTCATAAATAGGCCGCTCTCGGTTCGATCAGACGCATCGCCAAGATTGATCACGACTTTCCCTTTCACTTTGGGATGACCTTCGGACGAGGCAGCCGCATCCCCGAGCTGTTTTCCGGCTTGATCCAAAAACTCAGGAGGGTCTTTCTCGACATCTTAGGAGCCATGGATGTTGAAAGGAAACAAGAGGCAAATAATAAGACAATCGCATATAAGCAAATCAGTCAAGAACAAGTAATAAATTAAATACGTTCACCCATATTGTCATCCAGATCAGTCGGGTTATTTTCCAACTTGATTAAACGTTGGCAACTCACATCTACAAGTTGCTCGAGGTACGACACCTCCAGCTTCTCACAATGGTTCAACCGAGAATACTCAAAATGTTTAACTAGATGAGGGGCAGGGGACCAAGCCAAGGGAAATTTCGTATTTCTCGAGTCGGAAAGAAAAAGGGACGTTGAAGGGCCTTGATGCCTCACCTTGAAAATTTTGGATTTGAAACCCTTCCACGAGGTCGAGTATAACTCGAAGATCTTGCGGTTTTGAATTGAACATATTGAAACCCATCCTAATGAGCCACTTTGCCTCACACAAAAGAAGGAGAAAAATTTCCTAATACTAGGTGAAATCCCGAAAAATTCATACACGATTTCAAAGGTTTTAACAAAAGCCCAACTATTGGGGTGCAACTGAGTCGTAGCCACGTTTAAACAGTTTAGAATGGCGCACTGAAAATCTGAGAAAGGAAATCGGATCCCCGCCCGAGTTAAAACCCGTTTGTACATAAAGAAGGTATCCCAAGAGGGACACGCATGACAAACTCGATCTTCATCGCCACAGGGAAGCAACCCCACCCTGTTCAGACCCTCGTAATCAATGGCACATTTCCTCAAATCTATTAAAGATTCAGTGTCTTGGAACACTGAACGGATGCTCAACACCTCGGAGTTAACCTAAGAGTAGTCTTGGTCAGTGTTCGCGGCATCTGGGGTAGCCATTTACCACCACAAAAGATGCAGGCAACCGCACACCATCGCTAATCGTCGGAGCAGAAGCAAGGCAGAAAGGGAAGGTGAAACAAGGAACGAGCAAAAAAACTTAACGAAACCAAGGGGCCCTACAATGAAAGGGAAAAGGGAGAAGAGGAACTTGGAAAATTCAGAAAAGAAATGGTGAACAAAGAAAGACTTACCTGAAACAAGAAAGAAAAGGAACTGTTTGAGGGGAGGCACTAGCGATCAGAGGAAGTTCAAAGGGGGTAGAAGACAAGGAAAAGCAAGAGGGACAAGGAAAGCAAAGAGGGCCTTAAATAAAAAATAGTAACTGAGGGCTTTCCACCTTCCCTCGATGACCGCGCAACACGCGTCATACAGGGAACTCCTTGGGCAACAAAAGCTAAGCACGTGGGGAAGGATCAAAGACGCATTAATGAGGGCATACGAGCGCATAGAAAAAAGAGGGGCAACACTCAAAAGGACACACCTCAAGCAGAACGATACAACACGAGCGACGAGGCCTTTAACCCAGGGAATTGATGAGACACGAGCTCGAAGTACGTGCCAACATGGAATGGCAGAAAAGGCAAATAAACATCGAACACGACTCAAGACTTGGGGGACTCATGTTCCTGCCGGATTTGGGCCATAGGCCCAAAATACTAGAGGGGAACTCGGGCATCAACAAAGATGGGCAACCAAATGTCAAAAGAGGACATCTCAAAAATAGCCCGTGAAATCTACTCAAGGCCTAACCCGAGGCCAAGTTGAGAGGGAGAAGTCGAGCATGGCAAACGGGAGTGTTTCCAAGAACCTTCTAGAAAAACGGCCCGACGCTCATGAGGAGGCATGTGTGAAGAGATTCTCCAGGGATTCGCGGAACTGAAAGGGCAATCAGGTACAACGGTATCACACCATGGACGTGAAGAGGGGCCTATAAACGAGGGGGAGACCTTCAGAAGAAGGCAAACTTTCATACCCGACTATCATTGTATCGAATTAATTAAGCTATATTCATAGTTATTGTTCTCTCTAGAACAAAATCATCAATACATCATCAATCAATATCAATACACTTTAACAATTGGCATGGTTTTTTTTTATGTTCTTGTAACATTTATTAGTAGTGTTGAGATATAGATTTTTTAGCATTATTATATCATTTACCTTTTTTTAATATTTATATATTTTGTTGGTTTTAAACTATTTGAATTAGCAAAGTGAAATGTCTAATGATGTTGATGAGTTTGCTGTTTTCAAGCTCCTAAATGTGTCAGGCCACCCTCTTAGAGCTCCAAAAATTGTTGAAGTTAAGTGGCTGCCACCTAGATGTGGTTGGATAAAATACAATACTGATGGCTCAGCTATGGGTTCTCCTGGGTTAGCTGGTGGTGGTGGTATTTTTCGGGATAGTAATGATATTTTGGTGGGTTGTTTTGCTTCTGACTTTGGTATTTCTACTGCTTTGCACTCAGAGATTTTAGAACCAATTGTTGCTGTGGAGATGGCTTATAACAATGACTGGAAGAAGCTATGGTTAGAATGTGACTCTTCTTTAGTAGTTCAGTCTTTTACTAGCTTTGAGCTAGTTCCTTGATCCCTTAGAACTCGTTGGATCAACTGTATAAGTCCCTCTAGGGGTATGTCTCTTATTGTTACACACATATATAAGGAGGGGAATGTTTGTGCAAATAAGTTAGCTGCTCTTGGTTCTGCTTCTCTTAGTTTCACTTGGTGGAATAGGGTTCCTGATTTTATTTGGGAAGACCATAATCGTAACAGACTTGGTCTTCCTAATTATAGATTTAGATAACCTTGCACATGGGTTTTGGCTTTAGTCCCCATGTCTTTTTGTACTCTCTTTATTATTTTAATTTTATTTGGGTGTGCTGCAAATGATTGGTAGGGTTTGCGAAGCCAACTTAGTTGGAATGTCTTTTCCTATAGTGATGTTTTTGCATACCTTGTTTTATTTAAAAAAAGAATTAGCAAAATTGTAAGTGTGTTAGCAAATCAAACATGACAACTTTATATTCATCGGGAAAAAAAATGACAACTTTATTCCGAGTGGACATAAAGTGAGTGAACGTACAAGGGAGAGGTAGGTTTTGTAGGTTTTTGTGTGGCGGAAGTAGTAGTAGTAATAATAATAATAATAATAATAATTTATAAAATATGAAAATTCATTTTCGTAATCTGTAATAAAGATATCCTTCTTGTATTTTTCCTACAAAATACAATTTTCTATTTATTGTCTTGCTATGTCAAATTTTTTTTGGTAAGCTCTTGCTATGTCAAATAACGATCATATTTTTATTAAGGCTAAATTAGAGTTTTCGTCCCTTATCTTTATTTTTGTTTTCATTTTGGTCCCTTATCTTTTTATTGTTTCGTTTTGATCCACTATCTTTCAACCGTTAACCTATTTTGGTCCCTTTCGTCAGTCCGTCGCCGGAAACTGCCGCTGTCGTCGGAATCTGAGTTTTAGAGAGAGAAAATTTCGTTTTCCTTTCTCTATATTCTCCCTTCTTCCTCCTTCTTCCTTCTTCCTCCATCAATATACTTTAACAATTGGCATGGTTTCTGTTACTGTTCTTGTAACAGTAATTAGTAGTATTGAGCTATGGATTTTTTAGTATTATTATATCATTGACCTTTTTTAATATTCATATATTTTGTTGGTTTTAAACCATTTGAATTAGCAAAATTGTAAGTGTGTTAGCAAATCAAACATGCCAACTTTATTCCGAGTGGACATAAAGTGAGTGAACATACAGGGGAGAGGTACGTTTTGTAGGTTTTTGTGCAGCAGCAGCAGCAACAGCAGCAGTACTAATAATAATAATAATAATAATAATAATAATAATAATAATAATAATAATATTTGTGCAGCAACAGCAACCGTAGTAGTAGTAATAATAATAATAATAATAATAATTTTTTATAAAATATCATAATCATTTTTGTAATCCATAATAAACAGGCCTTTCTTGTATCTCTCCTACAAAATATAATTTTCTATCTCCATTGTCTTGCTATATCAAATAACGATCATCTTTTTATTAAGGCTAAATTAGTGTTTTGGTCCCTTATCTTTATTTTAGTTTTCATTTTGGTCCATTATCTTTTTTTTTATTCCGTTTTGGTCCGCTATCTTTCAACCGTTAGCCTATTTTGGTCAATTCCGTCAGTCCATCGCCGTCAGTCACCAAAAACCACCGTTGTTACCAGAATCTGGGTTTTAGAGAGAGAAAATCTCGTTTTCCTTTCTCTCTCTTTTCCCTTCTTCCTCTTTCTTCCTTCTTCCTCCCCTTCCTTCTTCCTCTCCCCTTCCTCAAATCCCATTGATGTTGTCACTGTTTCGTGGAGGAAGAAGGGTGAGGAGGAAGGAGGAAGCAGGGGGAAGAAGGAGGAAAATGGAAGGAGAGAGAGAGAAATGAGATTTTCTCTCTCTAAAACCCAGATTCCAACGGCGGTTTCCGACGGATACCTAACGCCGTCAGTGCAAAACTGACGGAAGGGACAAAAAATGAAACCTAAAAAAAAGATAAGAAACCCAAACGGAATAAAAAAAAGATAAGGGACCAACATAAAAACTAAAATAAAGATAAGGGACCAAAACACTAATTTAACCTTTTATTAACTATTAACAAGAAATGATTTTAATGAAAAATTTACCCGTGCAACAACGGGTATATTACACTAGTTAATTACAATGCACCACCATTGTAAAAATATTTGTATTTTTTTTACGGAAAAATTATTTGTATTTAATAGTAATTATCTTAAAAATGACATATGAGATGATATATAATTATTTATAAAAATATAAAATAGCTAATAAGTTAGTTTTTCGCTGATAAGCTAATTTTTAGCTAAAAATTTATAGCTCATGGCTTAAAGTTATCCAATTTAATTGAAGCGTTTAATAAAATTAACAGTGAAACTAACTTATAAATGAACAAATTCTTAATTTTTGAAACAAACTTTTTAAGATTTGAATCTTCTTATATAAATTATTATATGACAATTTCATATAAAAGAAATCACAAAAAATTAGAGTTTAATTTTTATATACTATTCTGACATCCAATAATATTTCAATAAATCAATATTATTATTATTTTTAAAAATAAAAACATACATATTAAAATATTAATAAATATCAATATAAAAATTTTAATACTGACAATATACGCAACTTTATTCCTAAAAATTATTAGCTATTGATCCATTGTTATTGACATAAGGTCTACTGTTTTAATTTTGTGTGATTCTCTTACTCAACATAATATAATCAAGCAAAAATTTCAAATGAAAAGATTGAAACCTTTTTTTTTTTAATCATTGTCAAGTGTCATAATTACAGTTGTTTGCAAAACTCTTAAAACTATCAAAATCCGAAGTCCAAACAAGTAACAACAGTGTCAGCCTTTTTTTTTATATATATAAAAATTTAGGTGACTTGGATTGGGACTCATCAAGGTGAGGACAGATCTCACGACTTAAAAAATATTTATAAAGATAATATTCATTAATCATATCTTCGTATCAGGAGTTAGATTTGAACTCATGATCTTGTATGTTATGAACAATATCTTTACCAATTAGACTAACCCGTGTAGTTTGTTTCTATCTCTAACAACAGTGTCAGCTGCGTACATACATTGTTGTCACAGGAGGGGAGGTGGCGGCCAGGCTACCCAATCTGCGTGTCAATTATACCATATTACCCCTCTGGCTCCTCTTATGTGCGTTGCCCTGTCTCTGGCTTTTGGGTCAACCGAAAAGCTATACCCACTTTCTCTACCAACTTTGTTTCTCCAATAATCAAATATATATACTAAACTTGGAAAATATATATAGAAATCGCATCCACCACCCTTCTCTCTCTCGCACACACCCCATTCCAAATTTCCAATTTCCAATACCAAATCCCGATGGCTTCCATCACCAACCTCTCAACGCCAAATCCAGCTGCTTCTTTATCAGAATCGCTTCGGCCCAGATCTTCCCAGAAGTGCTTCTTCCTCGCTTTTCAGCCTTCCGCCAATTCTAAAACCAACCTCTCTGCTTCCCTACGAACCCATCACCGTCACCCTCTTAAAACCTCTTTGGTGTAAGTTTTCTCTAATCTCCGTTATAACTCTTATTTTTTTACCTTTACCTTTCACCAGATCACGATTAACGTGTATTTCGTTTCTGATCTCTATGATAATCTCTCACATCACAACATGCAGCGTTTTTTTTTAAATGTATCCTTTTTTATTTTATTTCTTTCCGGTTTTCTTTTTTGGTAAAGTTTTTCCGTTTTCTTAAGCTAACCTATAAAATTGAAAGAACTGCGATGGTCATCGTAACTATCGAAGAAACTTGTAAGGGCGTGTTTGGTCGGTTGACTCGCGGTAAGTTGGTAGGTAAAAAACAAAATACAAGTTTTGAACTTTTGAGCATGCCTCGTTGCGGTATGCATCTTTAAACTTTACGATTTTTGTACTATGAATTACAGATACTTCAAAATAGTTGCCGTGATCCTTCTAACTGTTTTTTTTTTTTTACAATTTTTGCTTTGACTTTATGAAATTTCTATACCATTATACATGAGCATTTTATTATTTGAGTTTAATTTTGATATACTATAAAGCTTTTTACGCTATTAACTAACCAATTTTGATTTTTAAGCTAATTACGATCGGAGTCAAATATTTTTTATGATATTATAATTTATGATTGATCTCGGATCCGTGATTCCTAGTTGTTTCTTTAGTTGCATTACTAAATACTAGGGTTTATAGCAATCTATACATGTTAACATATTATAGAGTATGGATATAATAGAAAATTATAAATGTTTAAAAATTGAAAGATAAAGATATTATGAAATTCAGTTTTTGGATATATTGTCAAGAATCGGTTCAATGGTTCATTATGAAACCAAATGTATAGTGTAACAAGACGCATGTTGCATACTCTATACAATTTTGTTATCAATCTTTCTTTTTGTTTGCTAAACAGCTCTAAAATGAGGCAAATCCTTGTTGCTATTACTCTCTCTTACTATTATTGTGTTCTTGCAGAATTAGATGCTCCCAAACAGATGGAAATGGAAGTCCTGCAAAGAGGACAGTACTTCATGATCTTTATGAGAAAGAAGGGCAGAGTCCATGGTATGATAATCTCTGCCGACCTGTCACGGATCTGCTTCCTCTTATTGCAAATGGTGTGAGAGGTGTAACTAGCAACCCAGCGGTAATCACTTTTTTTAATTATTGTTCTCTTTGTGTGAAGATATATTAACCGGAAATAATGATGCAGAAATCAATACATATTACATTTTCATGTCACTTATTGTAACTTGTTACTTTCTTTGTTATCAGATATTAATACTCTAATTGGTTTTCTATATATGTGATTGCAGATCTTTCAGAAAGCTATATCATCTTCAGATGCTTACAATGATCAGTTCAGGTACCATCAATATCTTTTACTAAGACTGAAATTTCTTTTAGCAAATGTGAACAGCAGTGTGGTAGACTAAACCATGCAAACTGATCATGCTTGTCTATTTATAGTGTGTATATGTGTGCATCATTACTTGTGGCTGCCACTCTCTTCAAAAAGTATGTTTTTCTTAGTAAACTATACTAATACTAATATGATGCTCCTTGTTCCTATTTTTGAGAGGAAGGGCAGTTCTTTGCTGCCCTAAGTATTCTATTATGTTTTCTGAAGTGCTTATATTCCAGTGAGTCTAATGGATGCTGTTATTACAAGGAAAGATAATAAAAGGGGGGAAAATTCAGTGTTATCAATATGCTATTATTAATGGTTTTGGTATAAAATTGTGATGTAGGGGAAGGAGTCTAGAGACTCTAGTCGGAATTCTACCAAGGAATAGAGGGGGTTGAGAGAAGAGTGAGTTAGCACAGCCAAAGGCTGGTTCTTCTGGTATAACAAGCCAGGAAAGAAGAAATTCTTTTTGATAGTTTTGGGTTTAATATCAATTCAAGTCAAAGATCTGGCATACAAAGGGAGGTTTATGACATGCTAAGATATTTTAGATTTCATTACTTTCTAGCTTAGGAACTCCAATTATTGAACCACCACTTTGTAGGCACAAACTTATCAGAGAGCAACTTATTAGAAACAACTTCCAAATCCCAAACTGTAATTATTGGCAGCTACTACTACTAATCCAAGCCCATTAGAAATCCTTGGGCCTGAAACTAAGACACTAATCTTTTAATTAACATAAATCTGACCTAAAGTACGACCTGACAACCAAAAGTACAAAAATTAATTAAAATATTTTGAAATTGCAAACAACAATCTGCTATAAATATTTCTTTTTCTACTGCTCCTGCTTCAAATTGCACTGTGGCTCTAGTGATTACCTTTTCTGCTCGTATAGCTAAAGATAAATGACTCAATCATGCAGAGGACTTGTGCAAGCAGGGAAAGACATTGAAAGTGCATATTGGGAACTAGTAGTGAAGGACATTCAAGATGCTTGCAGACTATTAGAACCAATCTATGATCAAACAGACGGCGGTGATGGCTATGTTTCTGTTGAAGTATCTCCCAGGCTTGCCGATGATACCGAGGGAACCATTGAAGCTGCAAAATGGCTTCATAAAGTTGTTGCACGCCCCAATGTGTATATAAAGATCCCAGCTACAGCTGCATGTGTGCCTTCAATTAAGGAAGTAATTGCAAATGGGATAAGTGTGAACGTGACTGTAAGTCCATGCTACATCAGTGCATTCTTTCATGTAGCCTACAAATTAAGTTAATAATTTAATATCATATCGTGTTGTGGTTTGCTATTCTTGGTTGGGTGGTGTGTTACTTAATAAGTAATCCCAGATATTATCCACAGCACAATATTTAATTGTACTATTATTTTAAGCTCGTGCATGTAAGAACTCAACAGTTAAAAAGTTTATGGAATGAAGTTGAAAAGCTCAGTCTTCAGTTGTCATGATGAGTGTCATTTGATTTGTTCTCATTTACACTGTGGCTGGAGTCTAAATACATGTTTCTTGCATTTGTATCCACAGCTGATATTCTCTCTTGCAAGATATGAAGCTGTAATTGATGCTTACTTGGATGGTCTTGAGGCATCTGGCCTAAATGATCTCTCTAGAGTCACAAGTGTTGCTTCTTTCTTTGTCAGCCGAGTGGACACTCTCATTGATAAGTTGCTTGAGAAAATTGGCACTCGAGAGGCCCTTAATCTACGCGGGAAGGTAATTGCTTACTCCGTGCCAATTCTTTCTTTTTGATTTATATATACCTCTGATTATGAATATCAAATATGCTCATGTCATGTCGCATTGAATTTTATAGGCAGCAGTAGCCCAAGCAGCCCTGGCTTACCAGCTTTACCAAAGGAAATTCTCCGGTCCAAGGTGGGAGGCTCTGGTTAAGAAGGGGGCCAAGAAGCAAAGGCTCCTCTGGGCCTCAACCAGTGTCAAGAATCCTGCCTATCCTGACACCTTATATGTTGCTCCTCTTATTGGACCTGACACTGTAAGCCATTGTATTTCTATCATCATGTTGGCTTTAATGAACTTTTGGTTTGGTCTTGCTTGTTTTAACAAAACATGGAGATGAAAGTTCCTTTGTCTTTGAACTGAACTTATCTTTGTTATATTTGTGTATCTCATAGCATTCATTGCCTTCTTCCCTTCCAGGTATCAACCATGCCAGACCAAGCCCTTGAAGCATTTATCGATCATGGTACTGTATCCAGGACAATAGATTCAAATACATCTGAAGCTGAAGGGATATACAATGCTCTCCAGAAATTGGGTATTGACTGGAGCTTTGTTGGTGACCAGCTTGAACTTGAAGGAGTGGACTCATTTAAGAAGAGTTTTGACAGCCTCCTGGACACCCTGCAAGAGAAGGCAAGCACTCTTAAGTTGGTCAGCCAGTGAGTGTGAACTTTATGGTTTGTAATGTATGATGCCATCCATTTATGGATTAATAAAGGCAGTGACTCTGGGTTGTATACTGCTGTAAATGTGCTTCATGGAATCATTTAAAAGTCAGTGATACAGTATAAATTGGAAATTGTTTCTTTCCATGTATCATGTATGCATGAGTATGATCCCATTTATGTTTGAACTTTGAAATCTTATATTTTAGTTCTTTCAATATTGGAGTTTATATGAGTTTTGGTTTAAATCGATAACATACGCATGTTTGATTAATTTGAGTGTAGTGTGTTCATTTGAAGGGTTAGACACTTAGACTGCATCTTGGATTGGAGTTACTTGATAAGATTGGTTTCGGGGGGCAGGCCGCATCTACAAGACTCGAGCCTTTTGGGTATTGTGGCCAAAAAATACTCAAGAGGCACTAAATCTTTGAAAAGGAGGTTCTAATGTAGGTCTACATTTTAGGCTACCGATGTTCACATTTTAGGCAAAGACATCTTTATGCGTTTGGCTCAAGAAGTTTTTTTTTTTTTTGGTGATAGGCTCAATAAGTTTTTTGAATAAAATTAAAAACAACTTATTTTTATAAATTTATTTGACGAATTTATTATAATAAGTTAAAATAAGCTTATATAAATATCATAAATTATTTATATAAGTTTATTTTTATAAGTTATTTTCATAAGTTTAAATAAACTCTTTCAAATGTACACACCGTCTCTTATTTGTTTCTCTGATATACAACATTAACAAGCGAATGTATTTTCTGAGAAGGATACATGCCATCTTTAAGACATCTTAGAAGCTACTCTTTGTTTACTTGACATTTTTGGAATTATCGTGGGACAGGCAAAGTAGCCGCTAGAATTGTTTTTATAGTGAGCAACATCGATGTAGTTGATCTACAGATATTATAACCCGTGAAACAGGCAAGTTCCGTTTCTTTGGCAAAAAATTCAAAAGATAAAATAGGAGCAAGCGTGGCAATTGATAGATGATCCATTATTTGGTATGGGGTAGTCGTTCCCATGCATGTTTTATGTTTATGAGCATGACAATCTGGTGGTCTCTGAATAGATATTTTAATCTGATTTCAATCTTGAAGGAAATGTGTTACAACAGGTGAAAGTAAAAGAAACCTTATTTCAATATTCAATTATAGGCAATGACGGACCTTGACTATTTTTTCAGAAAGAGTCACAAGTTACTAATTAAAATAATATAATTAAAATTCATATAAATCACATATAAGGTCGACATTTGCATGAGACTTTTTTTTATTAAAATGGATACAAGAAGTATCACAACCCATATTTTCAACTTCTAACAATTTATTCTAGTTATCTAAGACCTAAGCACCTAGAATCCAAAAGATTAGAGTGAGAAAATAATCCTAGCTTCATTTTGAATAAGAGGCCGAACCTTATATTAAAGTGAACCTAATGGGAATTGTTTGATTAATCATTGTTATGTGATGTTGGCAAGGTTTTGAAAACCGGACTGGACCGGCCGGTCCGACCGGGAACCGGGACCATGGCCGGTCCGGTCAGTAGCAAAAACCGGTCATGCATTGAACCGGTGAAAAAATCGGAAAACCGGTTCAAAACCGGTAAAACCGGTCATAACCGGTAGTGAACCGGCCTGAATCGGTTTTCTTAAAAAAAAAAAATAGTATAAAAGGATTTGGATCATCCTAGCCAAAACCCAATTCTTTTGTTTTCTAACATATGTGGGCTGGTTGTAGATTTTGGGTTGGTTTTCCTATGAAGATGATTTTAACATATATCTTTATATTTATTTAGTTTAATTTCAAAATAATAAAAATTGTGCTTAATAATTTTAGTTGTTATGTTGTTTTTTTGTTTAATATTGTTATAAATATTATATTAAAAATTAAAATAATATTATTTAATTATAACCGGTTCAACCACGGTTCAACCTTGGTTGGACCATTGAACCTCGAACCGCTGCCTTCACCGGTTCGATGACCGGTCCGGTTTTGTAAACCTTGGATGTTGGTTGAAGGACATCGGATATTCGTGACATAGTTACGAAGATCGGGAAGTTCGTGAATCTGGTGTTAGCTCAGGTGAGGGAAAGAACCAATCTATCGTTGGAATGGATAAGTAGTTGATTATATAATAATTGTGTAGGGCGACCTAAACCCTACTAGTAGTCGAGTAATCGACAAGACCAAAATCACATTGGAAACCTTTTCTGAAAAACCAATGGCGATTCGGGGATTGTAGGTTTATCAACATTAGGTTGATTTTATATTGTTGATGGTTGATTTGAGCTTATTACCTTTATTGAATTGATTTTGTGCTATGTTGGTGATATTGGAATACTTTGATTGATATTGTGTTATGCATGATCTGCCTGGTTTTTATTATTATGCTTAGTGGATTTTAAGCAAAGATATATATGTTGTCTAAGAGATGATTGTTTTGGGTGTGAGGATAATGATGATTTAGAAGTACCTAACTTAGATGAGGAATGTTAAAGAGGTGTTATGACATATAATATGTGTCAAGTTCTAATGAAAGGTTAAGACACTAAGATGTTGTTAAAACGGGTTGGTGAGATTAAAGTATATGTGTTGTTGTCCACAACCGTATATTGGTAATATAATACACAAGGATAAAAGTGTATTGGTAATATAATACACAAAGACAAAAGTGTATTGATAATATAATACACAAGGACATCTGTGTATTGGTAATATAATACATCGTGTATTGGTAATATAATAGACGTAAAACACATCTGTGTATCGGTAATATAATTGGTAATATAATACACCGTGTATTGGTAATATAATACACGTAAATTCAAGAGTTCTCACGAGACCACTTTCACCTTAGAAATAGGTGTGAAGCTATGGTGTCCTTGAGTAGCATGAGATTGAGGGTAGATGATGATATATTAATTTGAGGATGATTTGTTAGTTAGGTGTGTTGATTGTCCGTGACAATTAATGTATAATTTATTACGACTCTTTTCCACTTTTGATGATAGAACTGTTTCTTATCCCTTGTATATTTCTGTATGTTGTATTTTATCTCCTTTTGGAATCGTATGAGAAGACCCTGTGGATGAGCGTAACCAGGAGGAGTTGGATGGAACTCCCTATGAACCAAAGGCTGGAGGACGATCTGCGACCCTTGGTGATTAGGGTCTAGTTAGTTATGGCTAGTGCGTCTCGTGAGGTGTAATTTAATATGTTTCTGCTTTATTTAACTTTTGTTTAAGTATATGCTTGTGAGGGATCTTACTGAAAGGATACCCTCAACAGTGTTTTGTAATATGTTTAATATACTTATATTGTGATGTGTATTCTATATGAAGTTGTATAAGTCATAAGTTAAGTTTTTAATTTCTATGTATTTTCATATTAAGCGCACAAGTAAGAAATTAATTAATGAGGTTTTAGTCTAATAAAACACAGGGGCACAACGGGGTGTCTCATTTGGTATCAGAGCAGTTTGGTTCTGACTGTGGGGTTATGTCCGATCAGAATCAAGGGCTGCGAGGTTTAGGATGTTGTTACTGGCCGTGTCTAGTTGAATCCACATCGGATTTTGACTATGCTTAGAAGTTGGGTAGTGTGTCCGAATCTGATGTGAAAGGTTAATATTAGTATGGCATATGGTATTTATATACTTGTCTATGTGGTATTATATGTCATACTAATGAGAGCGGATGATTTCTTTTAACAGAATCATGGCTCGCGGAAGAGGACATCCAACTAACAATGGTGACGGAACTCCATAAAGGATTATTGGAGCTGTCAATGGTAATGCCGACAATACTGAGAATGGAGGAGGATCATCTTCGACTCCAAATGCAATGGAAACCCTAGCTGCTACTATGTTATTGCAAACCCAGCATAATGCTGAGATGCTGCAGATGAACAAAGAGCAGCTAGAAATTAAGAATCAGAGAAGGGCGGTAGCAGCTGAAGATGCCGGATTGACTAATTTTATGAAAGGAAAGTCACCTCAATTCAGAGGAGAGTATAACCCAGAGAAGGCGGAATGGTGGATACAAGAGATCGAAAAGATATTTTCTACTATGCGCTGTAGCGAGGAGAAGAAAGTGACCTATGCTGCCTTCATGTTAACCGAAGGAGCAGAATTCCGGTGGAAGGGAAAGAAAAGACTGTTGGAAGCTGAGGATAGGAACATTAACTGGAAGTTATTCACTGATTGTTTTTTCAAAAAATATTTTCCGCGTCTGGTTCGACGCGAGAAGGAAAAGGAATTCACAAACCTAAAACAAGGCAACATGTCTGTTGGTGAGTATGCATCACGTTTTGAGGCTTTGATCAAGTTTTTGGAATTCTATCAGAGGTTTCCAAGTGAGGACTGGAAATGTAGAAGATTTGAGGAAGGACTCAGATGAGCTGCAGAGGGTTGTAGTATCTCTGGACATACAATATTTCCCAGAACTAGTCGAGAGATGCAGTGCCATTGAAAGTATAGACCTAAGGATGGCCAATGAGCAGAAACAACTGAGGAGTGGAGGTCCTAACCGATCAAGTTTCCAGAGGCGCGGAGGAAGTGGTTCTCAGTGGAGACAAAGACCATATGCGAGACCCGGGTAAACGCTGACACCAGCACCAGTGGCTAGAGTGGGTCAGCAAATGCAAGGCTTAGTTTGCTTCAGATGTTGAGGATCGCATTATGCTAGAGACTGTACAAATAGGCCCGGCTATTTCAACTGTGGGAGACCAGGTCATGTGGCACGAGATTGCAGACAAAGGGTTATGCAACAGCCGACAGCTGCCAGAAGAGGAACTGGAGACAATAGAGGTGGAACTGGAAGAGGAGTACCAGTAGCAAGACCACAAGTGGCCAGACCTCAAGCCACTAAACGAGTGTTTATCGTGAGAGGAGCTGAATCCTCTCAATATGCTGATCTTATACAAGGTATGTGTTTGATAGCTGGTAGACTCTCGAATGTATTGTTTGACTCAGGCGCCACGCATTCTTTTATCTCGCATGAGTATGTGGATCATTTGAACTTAATTCTTTCCAAATTACCGTATACCCTTACAGTATCTACTCAAACCAGTAATCCTTTGACTACTATGTCTGTTTGTTTACAGTGTCCTATCGTTGTTGAGAATAGGACATTTATTGTAGACCTTATCTGTTTGCCTATGCAACAGATAGATGTTATTATTGGCATGGATTGGCTTTTGGCTAACCATGTAGTGCTAGATTGTTCTAGCAAGACTTTATCATTTCTTGAACCTTATAGTATAGCATCTGCCAATGAAGGAGTTTTTATGATGAGTGACAACTCTTAACAATTTTTGATGCTTTTCGTAGTGGAGGCTAATGAGACTCCTAGCATAGATTCTATGCCTATTGTGAGAGAGTTTCCTGAATTTTTCCCTCCAGACGTTCCAGGTTTGCCACCGGAAAGAGAAGTGGAATTCACTATAGATCTCGTACCAGGGACATTGCCTATATCTATAGCACCTTATCGGATGTCACCGGTTGAGTTGACAGAGTTGAAGGAACAATTGGATGACATGTTAGGAAAAGAGTTTATCAGACCGAGTGTTTCACTGTGGGGAGCACCGGTGTTATTTGTTAAGAAGAAGGATGGAAGTGCGAGGTTAAGAATAAGTATCCGTTGCCTAGGATAGATGATTTGATGGATCAGTTGAAAGGAGCAGCAATGTTCTCTAAGATTGATTTAAGATCTGGGTACCATCAGATCAAAGTAAGAAAGGAAGATATACCCAAGACGTCTTTTAGGACGAGGTACGGGCACTATGAGTATTTAGTTATGCCTTTCGGTGTAACTAATGCGCCAGCCGTGTTCATCTATTATATGAACATGATTTTCATACCGTTCCTCAATAAGTTTGTTGTTGTGTTCATCGACGATATTCTTATCTATTCGTGTACGCGGGAAGAGCATGAGGAACATTTGAGATTGGTGTTGCGAGTTTTGAAGGATAGGCAGCTTTATGCCAAACTTTCCAAGTGTGAGTTTTGGTTGGAAGAAGTACAATTCCTAGGTCATGTGATTAATAAAGAAGGAATAGCCGTATATCCAGCTAAGGTTGAGTCAGTTCTTAAGTGGGAATGGCCTAAGTCAGTAAGTGATGTACGGAGTTTCCTAGGACTGACTGGATATTATTGTAGGTTCATAGAGGGATTCTCGAAGATTGCGTTGCCTATGATGCAGTTAACGAGGAAAAATATAGCTTTTGTATGGACGGACAAGTGTGAACAAAGTTTTCAAAAGCTGAAGGACAGGTTGACTATGTCACATGTGTTGATCTTACCAGACCCACTAGGACAGTTTGACGTATACTGTGATACGTCATACCAAGGTTTAGGCTGTGTCCTGATGCAAGAGGTAAGAGTTGTGGCTTATGCTTCCCGACAGTTGAGAATTAATGAGAAAAATTATCCGACTCATGATTTGGAGTTAGCAGTAATAGTGTTCGCATTAAAGATATGGCGACACTTTTTGTATGGAGCAAAGTTTAATGTCTTCAGTTACCATAAGAGGCTGAAGTATCTATTCGATCAAAAAGAATTGAATATGAGACAGCAAAGGTGGATGGAGTTTATCAAAGATTATGATTTTAAATTACTGTACCATCCAGGGAAGGCAAATGTGGTAGCGGATGCTCTAAGCAGGAAGTCCTTGCACGTGTCTGCGATGATGGTTAAGGAGTTAGAATTGCTTGAACAGTTCAGGGATTTGAACTTAGGAATGGAATTGGTTGAAAATAAGATTTGCTTAAGTATGATCACTATTAGTAGTGATTTTATGAAATATCTTAAAGATAAACAAGTTCGGGATCTATACCTCCAAGAAGTAAGTAAAGGAATCGATGAAGGTAAATTTTGAGTTTAGTAGAGGAACAGATGGTGTGTTAATTTTTAGAGATAGAATATGTGTGCCAGAGGATGCAGAACTTAGGAAGATGATTTTAGAGGAGGCACATAAGAGTAAGTTGAGTTTTCATCCTGGATCCACAAAGATGTATCAGGATTTGAAGAAAATGTTTTGGTGGACAAGGATGAAGAAGGAAGTAGCAGAGTATGTTTTATCTTGTCTGGTGTGTCAGAAAGCTAAGATTGAATATCAGAAGCCACCAGGATTACTACAATCTTTAGATATCCCAGAGTGGAAATGGGATAGTATAGCTATGGATTTTGTGGTCGGATTACCATGAACTCCTAAGAAGCATGATGCGATTTGGGTTATCATTGATAGGTTAACGAAGTGTGCTCACTTCTTATCTATTGGTGAAAGTTATAATTTTGAAAGGTTGACTCATATTTACATCAAAGAAATTGTTAGATTGCATGGTGTGCCATCGAGTATTGTCTCAGACGGAGATCCTAGATTTACATCTAGATTTTGGTGACAATTGCAAAATGCCTTGGGAACAGAGTTGAGGATGAGTTCTGCTTATCATCCCCAAACCGATGGACAGTCAGAAAGGACAATTCAGTCATTGGAGGATCTATTGAGAGCTTGTGTGTTGGAGCATGTTGCTTCCGTAGATGTGATGTGCAAGTGTACACAGTCAAACAAGTAATAAAGTGTGAGTAAAGATCGTTCCCACGAGGATTTAAATGAATTGAATACAAATTCTAGTTTTAACTTTGTCTACTTAGCTCAATAAAATAAAAAGTAATTTTAAGCATGTAAAGTAAATGGAGTAATTGGGTATCAGAACAGTACGTAATAAATGCAAGGAATTAATAAAAGCAATAATTGGGAGTTTTAAAAACAGAGATGAAAATAGCTAGGATTCTAATCCTTTGTAATCTTAACTTCAGGGTAATCGATGCTTTAGGATGCTACAACATTTAGTCTAGGAAATGAAGTTTGCTTTCCAGCAGTAAAACTGAGTTCATTAAAAGCTTTTTATTCCTAAGTTCATATTAATTTCCCCCAGCTGTCAGATAATTGCGTCCATCTACTAAAAGACTTGAAGGCTATTCCTAACTCATTCAATACAATTAATTTTCCAATTAATTGTTCTATCTTTATCTTCAATTCAAGTCCACTAACTTGGTTTTTCCAAACTAGTTAGCTAATAATTCAGCTCAGTTGATCAGGCTAAACAAAATTTAACGTTAAATCAGAAGATAAGAAAATGAATAACATCCATAACATTGATTAAACCTTCAACACAATCATAAGTTCATAGAATCCTAACTAAAGGAAATTAGCTCATAATGAGCTTGCAAACAGAACAAATAAAAGAAATGGAAAATAAAGGCATGATTAGAAAACGAGATTACAGAGAGGACGAGGAAGCTGACGGCTGCTACAATACGAGCTTACCCTAAAAGGAGGCTAACTCTCACTATATGTACTAGTGTCCCCCAAATAGGGTTAACATCTTCTCTCTCATGCCTCACTTTTTGGGCTTTTACAAAAGTCAAATACTAAAATATTCCTTGGCCCAATTCCCAAGTACACACAGCTGCTGCATTGCATTCTCTCTCTTCCTTTTTGCACAGCGTAGCAGGTATATTTTCTTCTAGCGAGCAATAGCTGAGCTGGAAATGATTTAATCTTGTAATAACATGCTTCCCCGAAGCTGCAGCAATCCAAAGAATCCCAGGGCAAATTCTTCAGCAATCACACCTTTGCAACCTGCTTAAAACTAAATCAAACCTTCAGTAATAACATATCAGAATTTACAGCTCTTCGTAAATTAATCCTATTAACACATATATTTACTCAATCAAACCAAACTTGAAGTTCTTTTCCAAAATTGATCAAAACAAGAACAATGATTATGTTAAAAGGATAGTCATAACTCTTATTTCTAAGAGTTATCACACCCCCAAACTTGAACCATTGCTTGTCCTCAAGTAATGACATTCAACAAGCATTATCAAAACAAAATCAGAACGGCATAAGAAAAATCCAAGGCAGTCCTCAGATGCATTTTTTTTTCCAGAAACATGCTCAACACAAATACCCTTTTCTTAATCACTTTCCATAGGGTGTGTGTGCATTCCCTAAGCTTTCAACTCAGTTTAGCAAGGAACTCCAACCAAATCACCTCTCAACGGAGTCTTAGGTGCATTTCCCTAATATTCTTTGGATGCAAGGGTGAAGACTCACCAGATTATCTTCCTAAGAAAAATGGCTTAAACATACTTTTGGATTTGTCACATCACTCTTTTCACTCTCTTTATGATCTTTTCGGTGTTTCCCTCAATCATCATTCACATGCCACTCTATCATAGGCTTGACAAATTTCTATCAATCAAAAGCACAAACACAAATTGCACACAGCAAGAGGACTTTACTGGGTTGTAATGAGGCTAAGGTTCAGGTGTGGAATTTTTGGAAAGTAGTTATTTTAGGTGGAGTTCAAGATCTCTTGCCAAAATCACCTACCCTCATACTTAGACATTTCTATATTCCTTCCCATATTTCTGTTGACAGAGAGGAAACTTATTTTATTTTTAATTCTGTTTTCTGTTTTTTTTTGTGAAGAAAAATATTTTAGGAGGAAGTCCAGCAACTTCAGGACAAACATATTCTGCAGTTTTTCTGCAGCTTTTCAATTTTCACATTGTTCCCTAATGATAGGTTCTATCCTCCTTTTTTCTACATATCCCCCAAAAAAAAAAAAAAAATTATACTGATGGTTGTCCTCAACCATTGTGGTCAGGACCCATATGTAGATGACAACTTAGAAACAATATTAGACTCCACCTAAATAGGGTAGTGCATTGTTTTGCAAGGAATTTGAGCTTGTAATGTGGCTTAATATCAATAAGAAAGGTTTAGGCTCAAAGGGGTTCACAAAGGATAATACTTGAGGGTTGGCATTTTAAGTCATAGTAGGTAAAATCAATAAACATGCCTCAAGCTATATTTTGTGTGCAACAGTGAAATATGTAATTAATCATAGAAATAAGTCAAGTTCTGCAGAGAAAACACATGAATGGAATGCATGATGAATAAAAATCTGTTGAAGCCCAAAAGCTCACAGGATTGATGCTGTAGAGTGCTACAACATCTCATTTAATCTCACCCCCCAAACTTAGGTTGATATCTAGTGCAGATCTCACCCTCTCTTCCTTGGATAAGGGTCCTTGCAACCCAATTCCCCCCAGTTGATGGTGATTTTGAATGAAGTCCTTCTTCTAAGTCCATTTTAAGCTAGGGATTTTGTGTTGAGAAAGGATTAGTTCATGGTATTCATGTATTTTTCATGCATTACAACACACAGAAACAAAGGGTCTTCATCAGATGCACATGGGCAGCTAAACCATCCATTCATTCATTTCTTTTTTCTTTCAAAAAGGCCCCCACTTTCCATTAATCACAATTCTTTTTGAAAGAGTGGGGGCATGCAAACCTCAAACTAACTACACAAATGATAATCCACTGTCTTATCATGTTTTATCTATTATTTTAGAGCGGATTTCATCAATTAAATTTTGTTGAATGCTTGATTTAGTCCAAATTAGACTTTGTTTTCCTATTTTGGTTATCTTAGAGTCAAGATGTGTATTTAATTAATTTTAATTAGATTTTGATTAATTTTCTGATATTATTCTTATTTTTTGATTTTTAGGAAAGTATCATGAAGAAAAGAATGGAAATCAATTAAATTGAAGATTGCCAAGTAAATTGCAAGGTCCCACATGATGGATTTGAATCCAAATCAATTTGGATTTGAATTATTATGATTAAAAGATAATTCAATTAGTATTGAGATAAAATATTGGATCCAAATAAAATTGGATTTGGATAATAATTGCCTATCACAACAATAAAGGATATGATAAGATCTGGCAATTAATTTGGAGATATTGATTTGGATATGAAGATTAAAATGCTCAGGACCAATTATGTTGGAGTTTGCATGAAGACGAAGCTTGAAATACAAGAAAATTGAGCCAAACAGAGTCCATCATGGCCATGATCGAGCAGGGCTGAAAAAGAAAGAAGAACGAAAAAGTCAGAAGCTGTCATGACCAGGCCGTGATGGCCATCACGACCATGATGGCCATCAGGGCCAGGCCGTGATGACCATCACGGTCGTGACGCGCAATATTTGGAATTTTAAAACTGGATTTGATCTGATTTTGTAATTGCTTGGGATTCAAGTTACCCTTCTCTACAAATAGAGCAATTAGGCTCGAAAATATCAAATGGGATGTTACCTTAGACAAAAACTAGGATTTCTCTTCTTCTCTTCTCTTAGGTTTTATTTTATGCTTTTGTTAATCAAGCTTGCTATGACCATGGCAATGCTTGAGTAGTCTTTTTGCTTCTAGGAATTGGGGCTATGCCCAAGATTTGTTTTGTGTTATGAATTGACGTTTTACTTCTTGTTAATTTTGATTTTGCTTTCGATTCGATTCCTATTGCATGAATTACTTGTGAATCTGGTGCGCACTTATTTGCATGTCATAGATACTCTAAGGACGAACTTAGCGATGAACTTAGGTATCATAACTATAGGAATCAAACTCAGGACTTAAATCACGAGAGTTAGAAGCGGTCCTTCGAGGGTTCACGAATTGTCACAAAACTTAAAGGGTTCAATTTAAATTCAATTACCACGAGAGTAGAGGTTGGTTTAATTGGGCACGGTTCTTGTAACCCGAGAGGGAGCATTAACTTATTTAGGATAAATTCGCCTTCAAAGCAAATTTCAATAATTAACAAGAGGGGTAGTCAATTTAGTAGCATAAGCGGTCTTGTCGGTAACCCAACTCCTGGAAATCTCTTTTCATATTTAAAAACCCGAAAAATATTTTATTTCTTTTATTGTTTCTTTTATTCTCTTTAAATCTTTTCAAACCTATTTCTCAGCCTAAATAGTTGTTTTATTTGTGAAGTTGTACTTGGTTTCCCAATCCCTGAGTTCGATACTCGGTTTCTCACCGTTTTGTTATTACTTGCTTCGATCCGGTACGCTTGCCGGAGCCCATCAAGTTTTTGGCGCTGTTGTCGGGGATTGGCAATACCAATATCATTAGTAACAAAGGAGGCAACTGCTTTAGACTTTTTAATTTTTAATTGTATATATTTGACCTTTTCTTTTGAATTTTGTTTGTGCAAGGTTGATGAAACACATGGACTATCGTTACCATCCAACTTGGAAATATCAACTTGATTGGATCGTGTTTGATGGTACCACTGATAAGCACGTGAAGATATACTCCAAAGAGGAATGGAGATCCTATTTGTCATCCTTACAACCACCACAAGACATTAAGCTGGATCCCAAGGTGCTGGAATCACTTTGGGATATAGATGCTCAACATTTGATCCAGAGCATAGAGCGTAGCAAGGAGGAATTTAGTGGCATGATTCAAAGGCATAAAATGCGTAAGAAACGTTCTCAATTGGTAACGGAGATGCTAAGTGACAACTTTAAGAAGTTAGAAGAACAAGCTAGTGAATTTTCTAAATTGCTAGCAGAAAAACAACATGGAATTCAAATTGAAGAGAGTTTATTTGCTAGCATGGACGTGAATGAAGATGAAGTGATGGTGGAAGATGATTCAAGAGGAGAAGATCACGAAGAGGAGTGCAAGGAGGAAATATCTCCTATTGTTCCTTTGCAAGGGACAAAAGAGACCAATCATGTGGAAAATACTTCTCTCACCATTCCTATTGAGGAGCCTAGAAATCCCGAGTTAGATAAATATGTTGGTTTGCATGCATGTGTGGATGTTAGAAAGTTGGTGCCTTCAATTTGTCTATCACATTACTTAGTAAAAATACCAGCTTTGGAGATCAAGTCATTGCCTGAGAATTGGGAGTTTTCATCAACAGCGGCAAAGGCTCTAAGATCGCCTCAAGAAGTTATGGTTCTAGCACTTCATGGAGAAACTAATTACATAAAGGCCGTTCATGGAGTAGGGGACTTACCATTTGACCCCGGAGGAAGTGAGCTCATCATATCACTTAAAGAAGTCAATGAAATCTCATCACACTTGCTTCTTCCATCTCCACTTCACAAGTCATGGGATCCGAGAGGAAGGTCTTACATCTTGGGCATCTCTCGTCTTTTTACCACAGGCTATGGGATCCAGGTGGAAGCGTCTTCAATGAGTTTTTCTAAACCCTTCTCTTTTTAATTATTTTGCTTTTCTTTACTTGAGTCATATGTGCATAAGTCTTGTGTTGGTAAGCTTGAAGGAATTTAATTGAATTTAACATAGATGGGTTGCATGATATATGTTGATTTTTGATGATTTCCCCCTAGGTTTTGAAAATCTGAAAATTGATCCCCATGAAAAATTGAAAATTGAACTTTGAGAAATTTTATTGTGATTGCATAATTTATGATAAGTTTGGGGTGAAGGGATGCATACATTATGGATTGTATCTCGGTCAAACAATTTGCGAAAAAAGTCCAGGTGAGGAATTTGAGCCTCCAACAAAGTTTTTGAATTGTGTGAATCACTTTTAAGTTACACTTTCCCGGATTTGCTTGAATCTCTTCATGATTTGCATGGTTATATGTTTGCGGCAAATGATTTAGGCAATTTTTTTTGAAATATCTACTTGGCCTAAAAAGAACCATCCCTAATGCACGTTCCCTAGTAAGCCACATTAATCCTAATAGCCTATTGTTTCTTGATGACCTTATGTTATAAGCCAAAAATCCGGAAAAACCATGTTAACCAAATCTTAGGATTTAGGAGAGCATGGAAGCTTAGCTAGACAAGGGTTGTAAGAAACTAAGTTTGGGGTGGCTACAAGGATTCAATATGTTATTTTAAGATGAGAAAAAGAAAAAAATAAAGGTTGAAGCCAAAGGCAAAAAGAAAAAGAAGAAAAGTTCAAAAATGTCAAAAAAGGGTATTAAAAGGAAAAGGTTGTAGCCACCAAAAAAAAATTTGAAAAAGAAATATGAGTGGAAAGTCAAGGTAAAAAGTTTCATGCTCACTTAATTCCTAGGAATGTAAAGCCTATCACCTTTATATATCCTACCTTTAGCCAGGCCACATTACAGCCTATGAAAGACCTTTTAATGATGCATGCATGTTTTCGTGGGAACTTTGTTTGAGATGGAAATCAAATTCATGGAAAGTGCTCTTGAAATGTGAAATTGAGTGAAAGTTGATAGCCTAGACAAATTGAGCGAATGAGTGAATTATTAAATGTCCTTGTGAGGAAGGCAAATGTTTGAAATTAGTGATCTCCCTTTTGTGTGTAACTCGAACCCTTTTGCTTAGATTAATAATTGCATGAATGATTAAATTCTCAATTGTTTAAAGTAAATGAATGTGGGGATTACATTGATGTAAAGGGGGAAACATTGAAGAAAAATTGAATGGATAAAATTGCATGAAATTTGAACGAAATTAATTGAGTCCATTGAGCTTACCCAATTCTGAGTCTTGTTTGAGTTTTAGTTTGCTTGAGGACAAACAAAGTTTATGTTTGGGGTATTTTGATAATCCACTATCTTATCATGTTTTATCTATTATTTTAGAGCGGATTTCATTAATTAAATTTTGTTGAATGCTTGATTTAGTCTAAATTAGACTTTGTTTTCCTATTTTGGTTATCTTAGAGTCAAGATGTGTATTTAATTAATTTTAATTAGATTTTGATTAATTTTCTGATATTATTCTTATTTTTTTATTTTTAGGAAAGTATCATGAAGAAAAGAATGGAAATCAATTAAATTGAAGATTGCCAAGTAAATTGCAAGGGCCCACATGATGGATTTGAATCCAAATCAATTTGGATTTGAATCCAAATCAATTTGGATTTGAATTATTATGATTAAAAGATAATTCAATTGGTATTGAGATAAAAGATTCGATCTAAATCAATTTGGATTTGGATAATAATTGCCTATCACAATAATAAAGGATATGATAAGATTTGGCAATTAATTTGGAGATATTGATTTGGATATGAAGATTAAAATACTCGGGACCAATTATGTTGGAGTTTGCATGAAGGCGGAGCTTGAAATACAAGAAAAATGAGCCAAACAGAGCCCATCACGGTCATGATCGAGCAGTGTTGAAAAAGAAAGAAGAACGAAAAAGTCAGAAGCTGTCATGGATCACGGCCGTGATGACCATCACGGTCGTGACGCGCAATATCTGGAATTTTAAAACTGGATTTGATCTGATTTTGTAATTGCTTGGGATTCAAGTTACCCTTCTCTATAAATAGAGCAATTAGGCTCGAAAATATCAAATGGGCTGTTACCTTAGGCAAAAACTAGGATTTCTCTTCTTCTTTTGTCTTAGGTTTTATTTTATGCTTTTGTTAATCAAGCTTGCTATGACCATGGCAATGCTTGAGTAGTCTTTTTGCTTCTAGGAATTGGGGCTATGCCCAAGATTTGTTTTGTGTTATGAATTGACGTTTTACTTCTTGTTAATTTCGATTTCGCTTTCGATTCGATTCCTATTGCATGAATTACTTGTGAATCTGGTGCGCACTTATTTGCATATCATAGATACTCTAAGGACGAACTTAGCGGTGAACTTAGGTATCAGATCTATAGGAATCAAACTTAGGACTTAAATCACGAGAGTTAGAAGCGGTCCTTCGAGGGTTCACGAATTGTCACAAAACTTAAAGGGTTCAATTTAAATTCAATTACCACGAGAGTAGAGGTTGGTTTAATTGGGCACGGTTCTTGTAACCCGAGAGGGAGCATTAACTTATTTAGGATAAATTCGCCTTCAAATCAAATTTCAATAATTAACAAGAGGGGTAGTCAATTTAGTAGCATGAGCGGTCTTGTTGGTAACCCAATTCCTGGAAATCTTTTTTCATATTTAAAAACCCAAATTTTTTTTATTTCTTTTATTGTTTCTTTTATTCTCTTGAAATCTTTTCAAACCTATTTCTCATTCTAAATAGTTGTTTTATTTGTGAAGTTGTACTTGGTTTCCCAATCCCTGAGTTCGATACTCGGTTTCTCACCGTTTTATTATTACTTGCTTCGATCCGGTACGCTTGTCGGAGCCCATCAACAAACAAGCAAATACTTCTAATAACAAAAACTAAAAACAAAATCAAATAAAACTAAAGAGAAATTTAAAAAGGGTCCTGGTCATCTGGTACTGCAGCAAGCTGCAACACCTCGGGGTGGAACTTCTGCTCAAGGCTGAGCTAATCTTGCACTACTCCTGATGCCTCCTCCTCTGGCCATCTGCTTCATGGTGATGTGATCAGTGATGGAAAGAACAGAAGTCCCTTTTGTTTGAAGGCACATGCAATGATCTCCTTCTCTATTAGCTTTCCCAGATTGATTTTCTTTCCCTTTAAGATGCAATAGAGGAGAACAAGAGTCTCCTTGTTCACTGTCTCCAAGTATGCAATAGGGAGTATTTTGTGCCTTATAATGTCATACCAGACTTTCGCTAATGGTGTGTGTTGATGTCACCGGCAAGTGTACCGGGTCGTCGCAAGTAATAAAATAAACACGGTAAGTAATTACCGAGGTCGAACTCAGGGATTGGGCTACCAATTCGACTAATCCGCGGGAAATCCGATACGTTGGTCAAGTTACAGAAGGTGGTTGAGGGAGAGAGAATAGGATTAAATTCAAATTAACAAATCTAATAAAATAATTTGCTAAAAATCTGAAATTAAAATGTCCAAGGTCACAAATCCACCAACCCAATCATGTATAGTCCCCAAGTGATGATGTTTCCTCCCTAAGTTCAATTACAATGTCAACCGGGACCCCCAAATTCTCCTAAATCCACTTTCGTGCTCATTAGGACGTATTCGACGATTGGATTAATTACTTACTAGGTCTCATAATCCTAATCTCGAATTTGATTAATTCTTGTTCCCTACAAGGTTGCACTAATCTCCTACTCACTCTTGTGCAATATTCGATTAGTGATCCCAATTCAAGTTCTAAAACGCGAATCGCCGTTCGGCCTCAAACACGTTTAACTAGTTAATCACGCAAAACATATGATCAACGCAATCATATCAGAATTGGAAAACAAGAATTGAATTAAAGGAGAGAAAAACATACATCACATCGAATCTACACCGCCATGGGTGGCTTCATTGTTCCCTCAGACGAGGGGATTAGTTCCTCATGCTCATAGACAAGCAATCCGACATAACCACCATGATAAAATAAAAAGAAAAGGGAGACGCAGCTCCAAAGAGAAAACAAGGATTCGTAACTACTGATCTAAACAAGTGGAAAAAACTCCCCTCAATCTGATCTGAAACAACCTTTAAATAAGGATTCTGAATCTTGCTCGCTCGCGGGGCGAGCACTCCTTCGCGAGGCGAATTTTAGTATTGGCGCGCTTTCAAATTTGGATTTTCGCGAGGCGAGGGTGTGTTCGCGGGGCGAGTCTTCCAACTTCAATCTGTCACAGCCGTGACATTCATCACGGCAAGGCCGTGATGGTCTCTGTCTTCCAGGGTCTTCAGGCTCTCGAGAGGCGAGATGTTTATCGCGGGGCGAGACTTCAAACCTAAATCTATCACAGCCGTGACCTTCATCACGGCTATGCCGTGATGGTCTCTGTCTTTCAGGTTTCAGACTCTCGCGGGGCGAGATGAGTCTTCGCGTGGCGACCCAGGGTGATGACTATTGCTGCTTCAGTTGATGTTCAGGCTCGCGAGGCGAGCTTCAACTCGCGAGGCGAGTATCTCCAGAAGTGCTTTTTCCATTGCTTCTTGACTTTCCTTGACTCCCGGAGCTTCACTTCTAACCTGAAACAATAAAAAGACACAAAAAGCATAATTCTATTCAAAATAGACTAAAAACTACTAAAAATGCCTAGAACGAGTAAAAGTCTACTTAGGAACAAAACAAGGCCAAATTTGGGCGAAAACGAGATTGAACTCGAATAATTTGCACAAAAACCATAGTCCATCTAGTTATAAAACTAGATAAGCCAGAGGCTTATTGATGAGTGTGATTTCACCTCATTTTCCATGTACATTTCTGCATGCATTTGTATATAGCTAGGTCAATTTAGTGTTGATTTTGTTTAGTTTTTCCTTTGGAACGGATAAGGTGGTATTGTGTGTTGTTTTGCAGATATTCATGATTAAATGCCCAAGAATTAGCCAGTAATGAAGCTTGGAGGACTTAGAGCCTGAAAAGAGAAGAAATTGAGCCAAGCGGAGTATCACGGCCTGGTCGTGATGGCCCTCACTACCGTGAGGGAGCGATGGAGTCAAGAAAGAATTGAGCCAAAAGTCGAAAGTCAGTCACGGCCTAGCCGTGATGGCTATCACGGCCGTGACCTGCTAGTTGGAAAAGTCAGAAACGATCACGGCCTGGCCGTGATGGATTTCACGGCCGTGATGAATCATTAAATGAAGGGGCGCCCAAGTCAGAAACCATCACGGCCTGGCCGTGATGGCTGTCACGGCCGTGACGGGCGACGGACCTATAACTAAACCTGCACTGAACAGAATTAGGGATCTGCACTTGGAGGCAGGCTGTGGCTGGCGGCTGGAGAGGGTTTCTACCCAAATAGGGGGGCGTTTTCTCTGCTCTTGGATGGGGAGAAGATGGAGAAAGCTTGTCTATGAGTGTTCTCCTTCCCTTTTCTCATTCTGTTTTGTATTTCCTTTTATCATGAGTAGTTAAATCCCCATTGTTGGGGTTAGATGAAACTTGTCTGAACTTGTTGTATTTGAATTGGTGTTTTAATGCAAGTCTCTATTTTCTTATGAGCATGTGATTCTGTTCTTAATGCTTTCCTTGGATTAGCTACCCATAGGAATGATTTGTTGCTTTGATAGATGACTGGAAGGTTGGTGTTAAGGCATGCTCATGAATCACATGCCAAGTAGTTCAAGAATCTAGGAATAGGTGTTGAATGCTTGCAATCTTATAAGTCTTGACTTAATGCAAAATCACAGGTTAATCCACCTAAGGAATTAGGGTTTAATTTGGGGTTTTAGGCTCAATGCACCTAAGGAATTAGGCTTGAGTATTTTAGAAAAGGCTTGATTGTCATAATTGAATTAGGACTTGTGTTGATTACCATTTCATTGCAATTAAGGGAGGATTAGTGTAGTCTAACCCTAACAATCTTAGCCACATCTCTGTTTGCCTTCCAAGTGTTCGATATAATTCCTAAAAGACCAAAAATATTGTTTTGCTTTCTTTATTTTCTGTTTAATCCCTCACACTTTATTTTAGTCTAGATAGTTGTTGAATTTGCGAATTGGTAATTGACAACCAATCCCTGTGGATACGATAACCGGTCTCACCACCGTATTACTTGATTGCGACGAGGTGCACTTGCCTTTATTTATTTATATCTTAAAAATACACGCATCAAGTTTTTGGCGCCGTTGCCAGGGATCGGTTTTGTCAATATCAGTAGTAACAAATGAGACAACTAGTTTAGACATTTTTTATTTTATTTTTCTGTATATATTTGATATCTTTCTTTTGTTAGTTTTGTATATATTTGTTTTTGTGTTTCTTTGATCTTGGGCTTAATTGTTTGTGAGGTGAAAATTGGTTTGGTAGGATCATGGACTACAATTGGTATCAACCACCTGATGCAGAATTGGAGATATCTGAGTTGCAGCTGCGGGTAGATATGCTGCAATTAGCCATAAAAATCCAACAAGTGAGTAATGAGCTGTCAAGGGCACTAATCTCTCCTCCACCAATGGTAGGTTGTTCTGAATGGGGAAATCAATTTCCCAACACTTCTACTCCATGGTGGGGGAACCCTCCAAACAATACTTTGATGGATGAAGAGGAACATTGGGAATCTTC
Source organism: Sophora flavescens (assembly GCA_030762895.1). NCBI lineage: Eukaryota > Viridiplantae > Streptophyta > Magnoliopsida > Fabales > Fabaceae > Sophora > Sophora flavescens. Next base: position 12,529,577 of record CM061065.1, on the reverse strand, counting down.
CACACCTTGGTATAATGAGCCATCCCCATTGGAAGTTGCTTGGGAGAACTTCAAATCCGCATTCCCAGTCGAGGTTGAGCAACCTATCCCGGATAGTCAACCTCACTTAGAGGCTGTTTTGGAGAACTTCATGGCAACAACAATGGAAGAATTAAAGAATCAAGAAGATGCCATTCGAAGTCTCGGGGTACGTATTGAGGAACTCTCTAACCTACTATCCAAAATGCCAAATGAGGACTTGATGGATGATGATGAAGATGATGCAATGATGGAGGAAGAAGAAGTGGGTGCAACCGAGTCAAGAAGTGAAGACCCTGTTTTGGAGAACATAGTTGCACCATTCCCCATTGAACCCTTGACTAAGGAGCCTGAAAGGAAGAGGCAATTGGAGGACATCTATTTCACCATGCTTGGAGATGATGAAAAACTTTTGGAATTAGATGGTGCTATTAGTTCCAATGCATGTGTGGAATGTGATGGGAGAAACACTTGTGTGGTTTGTGCGGAGATTTCTGCATATTTGGAAGGTGATGAATTTGGCAATGCTGAGAGTGAAGATTGTACAGAAGCCAGAACAGCACCAATGATCCTCTCGAATTGTTTGCCACCTCACATTTTAAAGCAGTCAACAATGGAGTTCATGCCTCTACCTGAGGTTGAACCCCATTTTTATTGGGAAGATTTTGTAGATGAAGGGGTCAATTTTGACCCAAGAGGGAGTGAGAAATTCAACACATTTGGTGAGGTCACCATGATTTCCAAGCACTCACTCCCATACTTTTGCTACAAACTGTGGGATCCAGGTGAAGGATCTTACATGGTTAGCATTCCTTGGTCCTTATACCACAGGTTATGGGATCCAGGTGGATGCTTCTTAATAAGTCAAGCTAGTGACGTTAAAGAAGCGCTTATTGGGAGGCAACCCGACTTTTCTTAACCCTTCTCTTTAGTTAATTTTGTTTTTGCTTTAACCTCTTGAATAATTTGAGAAGCTCAAGAGGTTTGTTAATAATTTTTGTTAAGTGTCTTCAGATTTTGAATAAAGGAAGGAGAAAAAGAGCAGGGAGAAACAAAGCCAAAAAGCATGTGAACCAGCACCCGCTACCGCCTCGGTAAGCCGTTCCATTTTTCCTTTGTTTTATTTTATTTTTCTTTCCCCTCTCCAACTTGATTGTTTACATTGGGGACAATGTAAATCTTTAAGCTTGGGGTAGGGGTAATCTTTTTGCTTGCATTGTAAATATTGCATTCATATAGGCTTAAGTTTGCATGATCGCATGATTCAGTTACCCCTGCTTAGATTGAGCTTATGATTGTTAGAGCTAAGTGCCAATTTTTTTTTGTGATAGTGAATTCTTGAACCCAATTCTGTTTATTCTTGTGATATGGCTGCAAATGAATATGCTTGAGATGATCTTGGATAGTTGATGATTAGCATATGTTTCTATAGACTTGTGTTTTTCACTGGTTCTTGAACTGATAAATGTGAGCTTTTGAGCCATTAAGGGGTACTCACTAAATCTGCCCCCATTCTTTGTGTAGAGTGTTATTCCTCTTGGTTTGTTTTCTCTAGAACTTGACTTAAAACCATTTTAAAGCTTAACATTTTTCTGAAAACATTTTTGAAAATGATTGAGGCAATAGGTATTTTTCTGGCCTTCTGAGTTTTGAATGATGAAATGTTACCCCTTAGTTGCCCAATTTTGAGCCTGAATGAATAAAATGCTTTTCTTGGTACCCTGAAATGTTTTGATAAATATGTTTGACAAGGGACCTTCTAAAGTATTACAAAAGGGTAAAAAGGTAGTTGAAAGTTTGGGATGAAAGAATCAGAAAAAATAATTCTCTTGAGTTGAAAAAAAATAAAAAATAAAAAAAAATCTCCCCTTCTCCAAATAAAAGAAAAACAAAAGAAAAAGAAAAATAAATAGAGAAGGGGATGACAAAAAGAAAATAAAAGAAAAAGAAAGAAAAGAAAGGTGGAAAAATGTATTGAAAACCCAAGAAGGTATTTTAGAAGGTGTCTTGTGTTGAATTGTTGATACTTGGTTTAGCCTTTTGAAATATCCTTTTCTTGTTATCCCCACCTAAAGATTAATCCCATGGCCAAGTTACAACCAAATAAAGACCTCTTGATTCTTAGGTGTTTTCATAAATAAAGTGGAGATTTGGTTGATGGTCAAGCATATGGTAGGAATCATTCCTTGAGGAAAATGGAGCGAATTGTTATATATACTTGAACACTTGAGTGAGTGAGGCAAGAAAGAGAGCCAAGCAAATAAACAAGCTTGGGGTGAGCTTCATGTGAGCAAGAGTGCCCGAATCAGTGAGAATGTGAGTCTAGGAAACTTAAGCCCTAATTGGACTTGAATTGATTGTCTCTTGCTGAATTGTTTGAATTGCCTGTTACTTGGATCATTTTACTCGGGTTCTTGGTTCACTATCCATGCTTTAACTGTTTATCTCTTCTGGCCTTAGTTGTTGCTTGAGGACAAGCAAAGTCTTAAGCTTGGGGTAATTTGATGAGTGTGATTTCACCTCATTTTCCATGTACATTTCTGCATGCATTTGCATATAGCTAGGTCAATTTAGTGTTGATTTTGTTTAGTTTTTCCTTTGGAACGGATAAGGTGGTATTGTGTGTTGTTTTGCAGATATTCATGATTAAATGCCTAAGAATTAGCCAGTAATGAAGCTTGGAGGACTTAGAGCCTGAAAAGAGAAGAAATTGAGCCAAGCAGAGAGTATCACGGCCTGGCCGTGATGGCCCTCACGGCCGTGAGGGAGCAGTAGCTGAAGAAAGAATTGAGCCAAAAGTCAGAAGCTGTCACGGCCTAGCCGTGATGGCTATCACGGCCGTGACCTGCTAGTTGGAAAAGTCAGAAACGATCACGGCCTGGCCGTGATGGATATCACGGCCGTGATGAATCATTAAATGAAGGGGCGCCCAAGTCAGAAACCATCACGGCCTGGCCGTGATGGCTGTCACGGCCGTGACGGGCGACGGACCTATAAATAAACCTGCACTGAACAGAATTAGGGATCTGCACTTGGAGGCAGGCTGTGGCTGGCGGCTGGAGAGGGTTTCTACCCAAATAGGGGGGCGTTTTCTCTGCTCTTGGATGGGGAGAAGATGGAGGAAGCTTGTCTATGAGTGTTCTCCTTCCCTTTTCTCATTCTGTTTTGTATTTCCTTTTATCATGAGTAGTTAAATCCCCATTGTTGGGGTTAGATGAAACTTGTCTGAACTTGTTGTATTTGAATTGGTGTTTTAATGCAAGTCTCTATTTTCTTATGAGCATGTGATTCTGTTCTTAATGCTTTCCTTGGATTAGCTACCCATAGGAATGATTTGTTGCTTTGATAGATGACTGGAAGGTTGGTGTTAAGGCATGCTCATGAATCACATGCCAAGTAGTTCAAGAATCTAGGAATAGGTGTTGAATGCTTGCAATCTTATAAGTCTTGACTTAATGCAAAATCACAGGTTAATCCACCTAAGGAATTAGGGTTTAATTTGGGGTTTTAGGCTCAATGCACCTAAGGAATTAGGCTTGAGTATTTTAGAAAAGGCTTGATTGTCATAATTGAATTAGGACTTGTGTTGATTACCATTTCATTGCAATTAAGGGAGGATTAGTGTAGTCTAACCCTAACAATCTTAGCCACATCTCTGTTTGCCTTCCAAGTGTTCGATATAATTCCTAAAAGACCAAAAATATTGTTTTGCTTTCTTTATTTTCTGTTTAATCCCTCACACTTTATTTTAGTCTAGATAGTTGTTGAATTTGCGAATTGGTAATTGACAACCAATCCCTGTGGATACGATAACCGGTCTCACCACCTATTACTTGATTGCGACGAGGTGCACTTGCCTTTATTTATTTATATCTTAAAAATACACGCATCAAGTTTTTGAGCCAGAGGCTTATCAAAACACCCCAAACTTAAACCTTGCTTGTCCCCAAGCAAGCTAAAACTCAAAAACGACTCAAGACTTGGCAAGCTTAAGGGAATCAATCGATTTCGCACAAATTTCATGCACTCAAAACAGTTTTTCTCCAATGATTCCCCCCTTTTACATCAATGTAATCCCCACATTCATTTTCTTTAAACAATTGAGAACTTCATCATTCATGCAATCATTAATTCTAAGTTGAGGATCAAAGCTACACACACAAAGGAAGATCACCTATTTCAAACAATTGCCTTCCTCACAAGGGCATGTAAAATTTCACTCATTCGCTCAATTTCGTCTAGGCTATCAACTTTTCCCTCAATTTCACATATCAAGAGCACTTCCCATGAATTTGATTTTCACCTCAAAAATGGTTCCCACGAAAACATGCATGCAACATCAGAAGGTCTTTTAAAGGTTGAAATGGGGCCTGGCTGAGGGTAGGATATTCAAGGATACTCGGCTTAAGTCCCTAGGAACTAAGAGAGCATGAGCATTTGACACATATTCCACTCAGATTCCTTTTTCCATTTTTCTTTTTGCCTCGGGTGACTACAGCCTTTTCCTTGTCATTTTTTCTGCTTTGCCCTTTTTCCTTTTGGCAATTTTTTTTTCTTTTCTTTTTGCCTTGGGTTTCAACCTTTATTTTTTTTTTTTCTCAACCCAGAATTACATATCAACCTTGTAGCCACCCCAAACTTAGTTTCTTACAACTCTTCTTTCACTAAGCTTCCATGCTCTCCTAATCCTAAGATTTGGTTAACATGGTTTTTTCCAGATTTTGGCTTATAATTTAGGGTCATAAAGAAACAATAGGCTAATTAGGCTCAATGTGGCTAACTAGGGAACATGCATTAGGGATGGTTCATTTTAGGCCAAGTAGTTATTCAAAGAAAATCGCCTAAATCATTTGATGCAACACATAATCATGCAACCCATGAAGAGATTCAAGCAAATTCGGGAAAGTGCAACTTAAAAGTGATTTCACACAATCAAAAACAGAGTTGGAGGCTCAAATCCTCACCTGGACATTTTTCAAATTGTTTGACCGAGATACAATTCCTAGTGTGTGTGCACCCCCTCACCCCAAACTTATCATAAATCAAGCAATCACAATAAAATTCTCAAAGTTCAGTTTTCAATTTTTCAAGTGGGGATCAACTTTTCTACTATCAGAACCTAGGGGGAAAAATCATCAATGGTCAAAATAATTCATGCAATCAATCTATGCTCAATTTAATTAAAATCCAACAAACTTGCCGACACGACATTCATACAAAAACTCTTGATCTTCTCAAATTATTCAAGAGTGACAAACAAAAACAAAAATAAAAACAAACAAAGGTGAGGAAAGGAGAGGGATACCTAGCTTGGGTTGCCTCCCAAGTAGCGCTTGTTTAACGTCCCGAGCTTGACTTATTAAGAAGCATCCACCTGGATCCCATAGTCTGTGGTACAAGGGCCAAGAGACGCTCATCATATCAAATCCTCCACCCGGATCCCATGGTTTGTGAAGTGGCCCTTGCAGAAGCAATACGACTCTATCCTTGATTCCATCTGGCCCGTGTGTGGAAACTCCATTGACCTCTGTAATTATGAACTCACTTCCTCTCGGGTCAAATGGTGTCTTCACGAGGAAGTGTGCCAGACAAGTGGGAGGGTCTAACTTACCGGTGTCCACACATGCATGCAAGCCAACATATTTATTTAACGCATCAAAATCAGGTTGCTTGGCAAGCATGGTGAAATCCTCTACCACTTTATCTTCATTTTTCTCTCTACCCCCTTGCTCTGGTGCCTTGTCCCTTGCCAACTCCTCTTCCTTAGGTTGCTCTTTCTCAACATGTGGTTGTTCCGGGGCCTTGTCGCTTGTCAATTCCTCTTCCTCCGGTTGTTCTTCCTCAACATGTGGCAGTTCTTCCTCAACTTCCTGAGAACTAGTTGCATCCCAGTTAGATCCCAACACCCCATTGCTTCTCGTTGTTGTGGCGTCGCATTGGTTCTTAGGGTGGTTCTCAGTATCACCTGGGAAAGTGCCTGGGAGACGCTCATCTAGTCGCTCTACGAGCTGAGCCAACTTGTCAATGGCTGTGCTTGTATTGATTGCAAACTTCTCAACTGCCACATTCATCTTCTCCAGAGCCAACTCCCAAGGTTGTGGTTGCCAATTCTGTTGAGGTTGTGGTTGCCAAGCTAGACCACCGCCATCATTACTCCAAACAAAATCCGGATGGTCTCTACTCATATAACCCCAATACTGATTCTGACTCTGATAGATGTCCTGGGGCACGCTGTTATAGAAATTATGGCCTGAGTCCACATATTCTTGAGAGGAGTAGAAAGGACAACTCCAAGTGTCATGGTCTCCATTACAATATTCGCAACCCGGAAGCATTCCCTCGTGTACCTCGCACACAAAACAAGGCAAGACCAAGTGGAATCAAAGAAGTAGAGAGAGATAATATCAAATAAAATAAAAATAAAAAATAAAAATGAAAAGAAAAATAACTTAACCAAATAAACAAACTTCCCTAAAATTAGGAAAATTGGTTGTGTCAATCCCCGGCAACGGCGCCAAAAACTTGTTGAGTCACCGGCAAGTGTACCGGGTCGTCGCAAGTAATAAAATAAACACGGTAAGTAATTATCGAGGTCGAACTCAGGGATTGGGCTACCAATTCGACTAATCCACGGGAAATCCGATACGTTGGTCAAGTTACAGAAGGTGGTTGAGGGAGAGAGAATAGGATTAAATTCAAATTAACAAATCTAATAAAATAATTAGCTAAAAATCTGAAATTAAAATGTCCAAGGTCACAAATCCACCAACCCAATCATGTATAGTCCCCAAGTGATGATGTTTCCTCCCTAAGTTCAATTACAATGTCAACCGGGACCCCCAAATTCTCCTAAATCCACTTTCGTGCTCATTAGGACGTATTCGACGATTGGATTAATTACTTACTAGGTCTCATAATCCTAATCTCGAATTTGATTAATTCTTGTTCCCTACAAGGTTGCACTAATCTCCTACTCACTCTCGTGCAATATTCGATTAGTGATCCCAATTCAAGTTCTAAAACGCGAATCGCCGTTCGGCCTCAAACACGTTTAACTAGTTAATCACGCAAAACATATGATCAACGCAATCATATCAGAATTGGAAAACAAGAATTGAATTAAAGGAGAGAAAAACATACATCACATCGAATCTACACCGCCACGGGTGGCTTCATTGTTCCCTCAGACGAGGGGATTAGTTCCTCATGCTCATAGACAAGCAATCCGACATAACCACCATGATAAAATAAAAAGAAAAGGGAGACGCAGCTCCAAAGAGAAAACAAGGATTCGTAACTACTGATCTAAACAAGTGGAAAAAACTCCCCTCAATCTGATCTGAAACAGCCTTTAAATAAGGATTCTGAATCTTGCTCGCTCGCGGGGCGAGCACTCCTTCGCGAGGCGAATTTTAGTATTGGTGCGCTTTCAAATTTGGATTTTCGCTAGGCGAGGGTGTGTTCACGGGGCGAGTCTTCAAACTTCAATCTGTCACAGCCGTGACATTCATCATGGCAAGGCCGTGATGGTCTCTATCTTCCAGGGTCTTCAGGCTCTCGCGAGGCGAGATGTTTATCGCGGGGCGAGACTTCAAACCTAAATCTGTCACAGCCGTGACCTTCATCACGGCTATGCCGTGATGGTCTCTGTCTTGCAGGTTTCAGACTCTCGCGGGGCGAGATGAGTCTTCGTGTGGCGACCCAGAGTGATGACTATTGCTGCTTCAGTTGATGTTCAGGCTCGCGAGGCGAGCTTCAACTCACGAGGCGAGTATCTCCAGAAGTGTTTTTTCCATTGCTTCTTGACTTTCCTTGACTCCCGGAGCTTCACTTCTAACCTGAAACAATAAAAAGACACAAAAAGCGTAATTCTATTCAAAATAGACTAAAAACTACTAAAAATTCCTAGAACGAGTAAAAGTCTACTTAGGAACAAAACAAGGCCAAATTTGGGCGAAAACGAGATTGAACTCGAATAATTTGCACAAAAACCACAGTCCTAGTTATAAAACTAGATAAGCTAGAGGCTTATCAGTGTGAGATCAGGCCTAGCAATATTCCAATTATCATCTTGCTTAATCCATTAGGCGCCTTCTAAAGTTGGCACAGGAAAACACAAGAGGGGGGGGGGGGGGGTTGAATTGTGTTTGTTAACTATTTTCGCAAAAACCCTTTTGAACAACTTTTTCACAAGCAGAAGATAAAAAGATTAAGCACACAAGAAATCCTTTTTAAAAGATTAACAAAAGCAACATCAAAACCCCACAGTTAGTATAAGCAAATAAAAACTGAAGAGTTTAGGGATAAAAAATTCACATAAGAGATTTTATCCTGGTTTACTCTCTTCCAACCAAGAGCTACGTCCAGTCCCTTCAACTTGAAGGATTTTTCCACTATTTCTCCAAATAGATTACACAACAAGTATTCAACACCTCTTCAGGCTACAAGTATTCCTTTCTTACCAAGCCTCTTCAGGCTCTAACTCTATCACAGATTTAAAAGTTGATCTTCTTAACTCACTAAGTGTGAGAGTATGACAGTTTAAGATCAGTTGAATATTACAACAATATTCAAACTAAAATATTACAGACTTTAGCTTTTGAAAGAATGAAAGAATAAGAGCTTGTTTTAACAAGAATTGTGTTGGCAGAAGTTGGGCTCGCAAAAGTTGTTCTTCAGTATCTGAGGTCTTCTACTTATATAGTGACCTTCTTTTTCTCTTGTAATTCTTCAACGGTTACTTTGAATAATCTCGTTTAGAGATAGCATTAAATGCATGATATCTGTTGAGACTGATAGCTTGATTTTTGCGAGTTGAAAAGTATCCTTGGTTATTAGAGAATCACAAAATGGAGACTCACAATTCTGAGCAATTGTACCTTAAAAACTTTCTTTCCTCCTTTGTGTATAAACCAGCTTTTGTTCAGTAATAAAGTTGTCATCGTACAGATCGTTTTTCAAATCCAATTGTACTATTTGCTTTTTGTATTACCTTGATAGTACTATGAATTTTCTCACAAGGAACAAGATGTTAATAATCATAAAGAACATATATTCCTTTGAAATAAATTCATTGTGGACCAGATTGCATTAAATCATATTCAAGGTAGTAAAGATATAAAACATATATAGCCGTCTACTTAGTTTTAAGAATGCATCTATACAAGATTCTAATTATGCTCGTCCACTGATATGGCAGAAGCACTCGTCCACTAAAGTGGTAGAAGCGCTCATCTACTAAAGTGGTAGAAGCGCTCGTCCACTAAATTGACAGAAGCGCTCGTCTACTAATATGGTAGAGGCGCTCGTCCACACAAGTCTTTGGACTTGCTAAGTCCTTAGTGAAACTCCGTCCAGTGACGTGGCACTGTGGACGTTTACTGAATTTTAGTTAGACATTATGAATGTATACTTGAGTTTTAAGGATAGCACTCGTCTGCTGACGTGGCAGGATGGACGCTCTTATTTTAAAGTCTTTGGACTTGCTATACCTAACAAGTTATTTAGGTATTCATTTATAGCCTTGTCCACTTTAGAAAAACCAGTCTACTTATCATTTAAAATATAAGCAGTTTAAATAACTTTTGGACGGGTAATTCTATGCACGAGTCCAAGCATTGTATACCTTGTATTATTTTGAATATTCCTGCATAAACTGAGCTCACTTGTTATATCTCAACTAATACTTTGCCAAGCAAATTTAATCCTTTTGTTAGCATCACAACTTAGAGATTATTAAATCCAAAACCACATTGGTTCCAACACCATCCACCGTGACCTCCTTCATCATATCATTGAGAGTGGTTTCTTCGACTGCTGCTAACTCTGTGCTGTACTCATATTCAACTTCCTTAAAGCCCCAACGTCTGTTCAGAGTGGGAGCAGAGAACGAGACTTTGGACCTACTCACCATAACATGTTTCTGTTAGGTGAAGTGATGTTTGCGTAGAACTCCCTCGCAAATGAAGCAATGGGGTTCCTAGGGTGAGCAGCGAATTTCTTCCATTGATGGGTGTCAATCAAAGTGGACACCTCTTCAGTAAGGCCGTAATGGTCAGTGTCAAGAAGGAAGAAGCCTTTTTCCAAATGGAACCTCCTTTTAAACACTTCTTTTTCGTATTTCAGTCTGCTCTCCTCATCCACAAACGTCTTATCCACATCTTCAGAGGACGAGGATGGAATGATAGTTGCGTGTTTCTTGGAAACTCGAGTATTGGATTTCCCCATGGTATTTCAAGTAGGAAGGGGTAGTGTAAGCTGATATTGACAGAAAGGGATGGTTATGACAGAAACAGAGAGTGGTAGGTTCGATTGTGGGGTTAGGACAGATAGGGTTGAGTCTTTAATAGCGAAGAGTGGGTTGAGGTGAGAGGTTGAGGATGGATGTCAGTGGTGGAGAGAGAGTTTGGTAATTAATGGGTGGTTAATGACAAAATGTACTCCCCACGTTTTCCTGTACTTCATCCCCCAAAACCCTTCACCTTTTTGAATTAGAATTTCAAAATTCTTGCAGTTGAACTTGGGCCTTAGAGCTATCCAAACTAACACAACCCCCAACACCTGAACAATGGGCTTGAACTGATTTGACCCAACTCCCAGCACAACCCAACGACTATACTTCTACAGCCTGCAATTACAGGGGTTAACAGCATATATTTATTGAAAATTAAACTAACTAAGTAAAACTAAAAGCTAAAATAAACTTAACTAATTAAAGGATATAAAACTGGGTTGCCTCCCAGGAGCGCTTGGTCTACTGTCCTTCAGCCTGACTCCACACTGATAGCTAAGGGTCAGCAAGATGAATGGCGGCCTTCAATTTTGCACCAGGCTCACCCCAATATTTCTTCACCCTTTGGCCATTTACTTTGAATACCCTTCCAGAACTTTCATCTAACAAATCCACAGCTCCATGAGGGTACACTATGAACACCCATTTTTGTCCGTCTTCATTTTATTTTATTTTATTCTAATTTTATTATATTTCAGGGAGACTGGAAATAATGGTGAAGAAAGAAAGAAGAAAAAGAAAATAATGATTGGACGAGGAAGTTCCATCCATTGCATATTTAATTTTGTGTTGGATGCCGAGGTTCCATCCGTTGCATACTTAATTTTCTGTTGGACGCGGAGGTTCCGTCCATTGCATACTTACTTTTCTGTTGGACGGGGAGGTCCCTTCCATTACATGCTTACATTTCTGTTGGACTCGGAGATTCTGTCCATTGCATACTTAATTTTCTGTTGGACGGGGAGGTCCCGTCCATTGCATACTTAATTTTCTATTGGACGCGGAGGTTCCGTCCATTGCATGCTTACTTTTCTGTTGGGCGGGAAGGTCCCGTCCATTGCATACTTAATTTTCTGTTGGATGCGGAGGTTCCGTTAATTACTTAATTTTCTGATTGGACGGGGAGGCTTCGTCCACTGTAATTTTATTTTCAGACTAGAGACTAAAAAATAAAGAAAGAAGAAGAAGAAAATAATGAAGAAATGAGGAAGAAAAGAAGGAGAAAAGAACAGTCAGTAGTAAGAGAAGAAAGAAGGTTAAGTTACCACTCTCTAACCACCCCCACACCTCCTCTACTCATTGGTCCTTCTTCTTCCTCATCTCCCTCATTTTAACCTAGCAACCCTACTCCTAACCCTAAAAAACCCATTTTACATATCAGACAAAACCTCTCTTCCACCTTCCACACCTCCAACCGCCCCTACACCTCTACCCATTGGTCCTTCTTCTCCCTCATCTCCTCCACTATCTTAACCTCACCACACTTCCTTCTCTTTTCAAACATGCAACCTTCACATCAAATCACCTCCATTCCTCTGCTCGTGCCACCTCCATCTGGACACACGTGATCTCTGCTCAGAACTGCCCAAGCTCCTGATTTCGTGAAACCAACCTTGAAGCCGCTGGGTAAGGAGAAGCATGAAGCCCTTTCCTCCATCTATAAAAGGAGAGAGGGGAAAAACGGAATGGGGGATTAAGAGAAAAAAATCAGAGAGGAAAAAAAGGAGGAGATACGAAGGAAGGATACGAAGACAGAGGAGAGAGAGATTTTTATCTGATGTTTTCTTTGTGAAGAAAAAGAGATAGGGTTTGAGTTTCTTTTTCTTTTCTTTGTCATTAGAGTGGTTCCAAGTTTTCAGAAGAAGGGAGGGTTAAAGAGTCAGTGAAACTGAAATGTAAGGGTTTTGACCTTTAATTTCTACTACTGGGAGAAAGCAAAATCATTGTTATTCTGCTCTCATTTGGTAATCCTCGTTTTCTTTGTTGATATTATTCATGAGTTTCTCTTGACATTATTATTTTTGTGTTTCTGCTTATGATGAAAAGAAAATCCATGGAAATCGAAACTGAATGAGTTAGTATGATGTTTGCTATATGCGTTCTTATATTTGTTTCAGAAATGGTATATCATAGGGTTCCTATTTCATTGTTTGCCATCATATGCGGAAGTGCATGATACACTAATAATATTCATATGGCTATACCGTTACTAAACACTTAAAATGTTTCATTTTTGTTCTATTTTCATGAGGTAAAACTATTTTTTTTACATAAAAATAAAAGATGGGATCATGAAATAACATTTCTCTTCCTAATACCTATGTGACTTTTTTTTTTCTAAATAATTATTTAAATCAATGTTATTTTTGGGTTGCTTTATGACAAGTGTCATGCTCTATCCTTTAGATTTTGAGGTTGCCCTGTGGACTTACGTGCCATGTTCAACCTCATTAGGTTAATCAAAAATTTTCAGAAATATAAAACCGATAAAAAATACAAAATATCTTAAGATCAGAAATGATTCTTTTTCCTTTAAATGATTTTTGGGGTAAAACAAATATTTTCAAGTTACTAATAATTTACACAAATAATTTTGGGTAACCATTTTTATGGATGTTTTAGGGTACCGTGGGGATAAGTCTCCATGCCTTCCCAAGACATAATCGAATCCCGAACCCAAAGTTCTTTTTAAAGGGTTTTTCAACTTTCCCGAAATCAAATAAAGTTGGTGACGACTCTGTTTATTCTCAAAAAGAAAAACATGTTTTCTTTTTGGTCGCGATAGGTGGCGACTCCACTGGGGATACTTTTAAGAGATTCAAGCCTGTAAAAATTAGTTTTACAAATTTTTAATAACTTGTAGCTTATTTGTTTTACCTCCTTTTTATTGCTATATCTTGTTTTTTTTACAATAATTAAATAACAAAAACAAAAAAATGTTTTTTTATTTTTAGTGATGTTTGTTTGGATTGTCCTTTTGTTTGGGTTTTCCTTTTATTTAAATGAGAAAAATTAGTTGTATATACATTTTAACCCACATTATTTTTGTATATGTTTCACTTACAATGTTTTTGTTTCCTCCTCATTTCTTTTCTTTTTTCCCTATATTTTAACAATAGGGTAGAGGACTTATAACCATTTTTATATGTACCTATGTTTTTATTTTGCAAGTTTTTCTTGCCTTTTCTTTTCTTTTTATTTTTAAGTGTTACAGGTTTGTATGCCCCCTTTCACACACATCACTATCACATAATGCACACACTCTTGGCTCTATACCCGAGCTTGCTCAAAAACCCAAGGATTAGGCGGTGCTCCGACATTGTCATTGAAGAGGTCTTGTACCTCCCTAATACTTATCGGTTCACCACTCATATTGTACATGAGATCATGGAATAGTCATATTGAGAGGGTTAATCCCTACTTGTGGCTAGATTCGTGAATCAGATCGTTATAAGGGCAATCTGGGGACCATGACTTTTAAAGGTCTAGACCGGTCCCAATTTTCACTAATAGAGCAAACTTAGTGGCGGACCTGTTTAGAGTCCTAACTTAGGGTGTGTCCATCCTTAGGTTTTACCTGGCTTAGGACAAAAGGGGGCGTACTTTTCTTTTCTCTCTCTATCATCATAAGCATAAATTGTTATGCATGTTCATTGTGAATATTCACAAAACTAGGGGTGTCACATTACTACCCTACTAAAAAAAATTTCGTCCTCGAAATTTCGTCACTCGAAACTAAACAGAATTTTGTAATCTCATCTTAACCTTACGATTTTACATTACTCTTCACATCACTTCATTCCTCTTATTCCATATTCCATAACACAATTCATTCTTATGTCATTTCTACATATCCGTACTATCCTCAAAATTGCATCAAAGTCTATCACTGACCGCGCTGTCGCCACGCGCCAAAAAGAACGAGCGATTATAAAATAATGTAGTATAGAGCGACAACTCGGATCGTCTCTCAAGGACTCTTTAGGTGTTGTTATTATTAACAGAAAATTAGTAAAAGTTAGAAATGGGGGTTTTGAGATTAAAACTAAATTAACAAAACAAATCAAAAACAGAGAAAAGAAACAAAGCAGTTAAGAAACTAGCAAATAAACAAAAGCGATTATCCTACTGTTCTCAGTTTCCCACTATCATTGGTTCATGCAAATCCTAAGCAGATACTAATCCCCTCCCGGTTGTAGCAACAATTAACAAACGAAAACCGCTACTACAGATGTATGTTCCTATTCCCGAAATAACAAACGGGGTTAAGCTCTCATGAACAAACGAACATGAATGAACACACGCGAAATAACAAACGCGATTATATATAGGAACATAGCATCACCGAAATGAAACAATACAACACTATATATTCCTGAAATAACAAACAGAAACATATAATATGGCATTGAAAAGAGAAAAGCAACTAAACATGAATCACAGACCTCAAGTGTTAACAGAAACCAATTACAGTAGATTAATCTAGGAGACTAATTCTCCATTACAGAAATAAAACAAAAGAAGAGAAAATAAGACTAAAACTAATTAACTACTAACTGAGACTTAGCCAAAACTGACTAGCCACAGCCTCAAAACTAGCTAACTTATCATTCTGCCATAGAGCAGTTTATATACAAATTCTGGAATCCAAGTCCTCGCGAGGCGAAGCACTGCTCGCGAGGCGAATAACATGAAAGGTCTGCAACTCTTTGTCTTCTCGCGAGGCGAGCATAAGCCAGCGAGGCGAACGCTTCAAATTCCCAAACTGCAACGCCCGTGACCTTCCACACGGGCAAGCCGTGATCGTCTCTGACTTTTCATGGTTGGATGACTCGCGAGGCGCGCCATTTATTCGCGGGGCGAACCAGAGACTTTGTATTTTCTTGGAACAGTCAGCTTCGGGGTCGCGAGGCGAGCATCCTTCTCGCGGGGCGAGAAACTCCAGAATTATTCCTTTTTATTAACCTGAAAATAGAAAATAAAAGTAAATACTTTATTCACTCTAAATCAACTAAATTAACTTAAAAACAATTTACAGACTCAAAATATTACTTAGAGACAATCAAGTCTAATTTGGGTAAAAATGATATAAAATTAGTACAAAGCCAAGGTCTTGACTAGTTATAAAACCAGTCAAACAGAGGCTCATCAAAATACCCCAAACTTAAACTTTGCTTGTCCCCAAGCAAACTACACTCAAAAACTTAAAAAGACTAAAGACCTGGCAAGCTTAAGAATTCAATCAACTTTCCATAGATTTCAAGCAATTTTTCAAAAGAATTTTTCTTTCAATGTTCCCCCCTTACAAGCAAAACAATCCCCACATTCATTTATTCTAAACAGTTGAGAAGTTAATTATTCAGACAATCAGAAATCTAAGCAGGGGGTCAAAGTTACAACACAAAAGAGAGATCACCAAAATCAAACAACTGCCTTCCTCACAAGGGAAATTTGTGTTCACTCAATCGCTCAGTTTGTGTCAGGCTATCAACATTTCACTCAATTTCACTTTTCAGAAGCACTTCCCATAAATTTGATTTTCATCTCCTAATGGTTCCCACAGAAAACATGCAAGCAACATCAAAAGGTCTTTTATGGGTTGTAATGGAGCCTGGCTAAGGGTAGGATATATAAAGGGACTAGGCTGAAGACCCTAGGAACTAAGAGAGCATGAAACATTTTTACACTTTGAAATTCACTCAAGTTCCTTTTTCTTTTATTTGCATTGGGTGACTACAGCCATTTATTCTTCTTGGCATTTTTGAACTTTTATTTTTTTCTGTTTTCCTTTTCTTTTCTTTTTTTTCTTTTCTTTTTTTTTTCTTTTCACAATTTTTTTTTTACATAAAATTTTTTCTCAATCCCAAACAACATATTACACCTTGCAGCCACCCCAAACTTTAGTTTCTTGCACCCATTCTAAGATTCCATGCTCTCCTAATCCTAAGATCGGGTTAACATGGTTTTCCAGATTTTTTTGGGCTTATAACATTAGGTTATCAAGAAGCAATAGGCTAATAGGCTCAATGGGGCTAACTAAGGAACATGCATCAGGGATTGGTTATTTTTAGGCTAAGTAGCTATTTACAAAGAAAATGCCTAAATCATTTGAAGCAAACATATAATCATGCAAACCAAAAAGAGATTCAAGCAAATTCAGGAAAGTGCAACTTGAAAAGTGATTTTCACACAATTTAAAGAACATGTTGGAGGCTCAAAACCTCACCTGGACATTTTTTTGCAAATTATTTGAAAGAGATTCTATCCCTAGTGTGTGCTTCCTATCACCCCAAACTTATCATAAATCATGCCATCATAACAAAATCTCAAAGTTCAGTTTTCAATCATATGGGGATCACTTTTCAAAAAAATTTCTCAAATCCTAGGGGGAAAACAGTCAACACTATCATGCAATCCATCTATCCAAAATTCAATCAAATCCAATAAACTTGCCATAACCAAGACACAAACACAACTCCTGAGCTTCTCAAATTATTCAGGAGCTTTATTGAAAATAAAACAGAAATAAAGCAAGAAAAAGAAAATTAAAAAGGAGAAAGGGTTAAGAAAAGCTCATTCAGAGGCGGTTCCACCAGGATCCCACTGCCTGTAACATAAGTCCCACGTGGTAGCCAAAGGACTGAAATTTGTTCCATGCCTCCCTGACTTGCAGCTTTGATGCGGAGGTGAGCGTTTGACAACCATGATAACTCCACCCAGTGCGGCGGACTTCTCACTACCTCTCGGGTCACAGATGACCTCTTTCTCAATAAAATCTCCCCAATAGAATTGGGGTTCAACCGCTTGGACTGGCCATGGTGCAGAATCCAAGGGTGCAAAATCTATCACTGGTTCCTCAGGGGGAGGTGGCAAACAGTTAGAAACGGTTACCGGTGCTGCTTCAACTTCTGCAATGTCTTCATCCACTGCATTAACAAATTTTTCACCTGCTATACACGCAGAAATTTCAGCACACACCACACAAAGGTTAGAGTTAGTACATATATTACAAGAAAATGAATCAGTAAAATCTACAATGTCTGGAAATTCAGCAATTAATTCATCATCCACCCCATTACTCTCAACACATGCATCTAAGACCAAAGATTCTTCTTTATCCTCAAGCACGGTGGAGCAAATGTTCTCCTGATCCTCCTGATCTAAGTTTCCTGAAAAAAAATAAACCTACAAAACGATCTGCATTTTCTATTTTTCCTGAAAGGTATAAACCTGCAAAACATTCCACACACAAAGCAGTTCCATCACAATAACAAGCATTAGGATCAGGGGATTCAACACATAATTCATCATCAGAAGAAACATTATCATCAGAATTATTTTAAAAAATAACCACTTTAGAATCTGTATGTTCCTCAAGAGGCTGTGGAGTTAGCATTGCAGCTGAGTTGGCGGTGACTTGATCAAATTGCATGGCCAACTTCTGAGATTCAGTTTGGCTCCTCTGGTATTCAGCCTCCATCTTCTGTTGGAATTCAAGAAAGTTTGCTTCTATCATCTGTTGAGTTTGCTCGGCCATTTGTTGCATCATTCCTTCCATATGTGCACTTATCTCATGCGATCATCTGTTTGCACAGGTCCTCTAGGGAAGGTTCGGAAGGTGCAGAGGTGGTCACTTGGCTAGGATAGTATGGTGGTGGCTCACTAAAATTAGGATAATACATGCATGGTTGCTCATAATAAACATTAGGCACATAATTTCGCTTATAATTATCCATGGGGCAAATTCACAACCAGACAATGCAGACAAAACTAATTAGCAAAGAATTTTTTTTTTTTTGGATGTAACTTTCTGCTAATAACAACAAACAAGAGTCCCCGGCAACGGCGCCAATTTTTGACCGCGCTGTCGCCACGCGCCAAAAAGAACGAGCGATTAGAAAATAATGCAGTATAGTGCGACAACTCGGATCGTCTCTCAAGGACTCTTTAGGTGTTGTTATTATTAACAGAAAATTAGTAAAAGCTAGAAATGGGGGTTTTGAGAATAAAACTGAATTAAGAAAACAAATCAAAAACAGAGAAAAGAAACAAAGCAGTTAAGAAACTAGCAAATAAACAAAAGCGATTAACCTACTGGTCTCAGTTTCCCACTATCATTGGTTCATGCAAATCCTAAGCAGATACTAATCCCCTCCCGGTTGTAGCAACAATTAACAAACGAAAACCGCTATTACAGATGTATGTTCCTATTCCCGAAATAACAAACGGGGTTAAGCTCTCATGAACAAACGAACATGAATGAACACACGCGAAATAACAAACGCGATTATATATAGGAACATAGCATCACCGAAATGAAACAATACAACACTATATATTCCTGAAATAACAAACAGAAACATATAATATGGCATTGAAAAGAGAAAAGCAACTAAACATGAATCACAGACCTCAAGTGTTAACAGAAACCAATTACAGTAGATTAATCTAGGAGACTAATTCTCCATTACAGAAATAAAACAAAAGAAGAGAAAATAAGACTAAAACTAATTAACTACTAACTGAGACTTAGC
Organism: Sophora flavescens; assembly: GCA_030762895.1. Classification (NCBI taxonomy): domain Eukaryota; kingdom Viridiplantae; phylum Streptophyta; class Magnoliopsida; order Fabales; family Fabaceae; genus Sophora; species Sophora flavescens. The sequence continues at coordinate 12,510,734 of CM061065.1, read as the reverse complement.
CAAAACTGACTAGCCACAGCCTCAAAACTAGCTAACTTATCATTCTGCCATAGAGCAGTTTATATACAAATTCTGGAATCCAAGTCCTTGCGAGGCGAAGCACTGCTCGCGAGGCGAATAACATGAAAGGTCTGCAACTCTTTGTCTTCTCGCGAGGCGAGCATAGCTTCGCGAGGCGAACGCTTCAAATTCCCAAACTGCAACGCCCGTGACCTTCCACACGGGCAAGCCGTGATCGTCTCTGACTTTTCATGGTTGGATGACTCGCGAGGCGAGCCATTTATTCGCGGGCCGAACCAGAGACTTTGCATTTTCTTGGAACAGTCAGCTTCGGGGTCGCGAGGCGAGCATCCTTCTCACGCGGCGAGAAACTCCAGAATTATTCCTTTTTATTAACCTGAAAATAGAAAATAAAAGTAAATACTTTATTCACTCTAAATCAACTAAATTAACTTAAAAACAATTTACAGACTCAAAATATTACTTAGAGACAATCAAGTCTAATTTGGGTAAAAATGATATAAAATTAGTACAAAGCCAAGGTCTTGACTAGTTATAAAACCAGTCAAATAGAGGCTCATCAATCACCCTCGAAAAACAAAATCAAAACTTAATCACTTTTCTTATCAACATGGTTCCACCATAAATCTTATTCCAATCATCTAACTCTGAATATTATCATTAATACTAACAATTTCTTCACAGCACCACGCATCAACTCCCTACTCAAAATATTTAATCATAGTCTTAGTTCCTCTTGATTATAACTCACCACTTCAATTCGATATCACCTCACACATCTCATCCTCAAAATAACTTCATTGCATATCCTCATCCTCAAACTTTTTTATCAACTTAATTTTTTTCTCAAGAACTTTTCTTTTCCACTCACATTCAACTTAGGTAAAACTTACCATAGACACTTTTCTGTAATTCCTTACTCATTTATTAACACTTATTACTTCTAAAAAGTAATTCAAACAAGTCTCACTTCCGAAAAAACACAACATCGTCTCACTTCAGAGAAAACACAACGTCAACACAACAGACCTATTTCCCAAAGATCCCGAAAGACTCGACCAGCTCTGATACCACTAATGTGACACCCTAATCTCGGGTCATCACATGGTTACCCGTTTGCGGAAATAAAACTTAATTTGCTGGTTGCTTTCGGAAAATCATGTTTTCTCAACGTTTATCTTTTCAAAATATGGTGATAAATTTTTTTTCCTTTTCTCCTCATAACCAAAACAACGCAATCAAGTGCCACTTAAATACATAATGTATATAAGTCCTCTAACTATACTGCCTCATATGTTTTCTCACATAAAACATTATCACCTTAATTCTAACAACATAATATAACATAATCGTACCTACGCTGGTCGTAACTAACAGACACTACACCCCTTAAAAACAGCAACAACATGCCTCGAACTAGACAACCTTCATCTCCTTGTAGATATCATACCCCTCGTACAACTCTGATATGGTTGTAAGGGTGAGACGCCAATATATGGATTTATCACCATAACTAAATGCACAACACAAAATATTGCACATACACATATACATGTCTATAACAACGTACTCATTCATATTATATCACATCATTTATCAATGGGTTTCACACCCCAAACATCAACGTTGGAAAACTATGCATGAACCCTTCAATACATCTTCTAAACATTCATACTTAATCTCATGAGATATCTCCAACCTCTTGATGAGTTGATCAGACTCAATTGCCACAGGCACACCGCCACAGGCACTCCCATCGCACACTGTCCAACATCGTGGCACAGTGATAACACTCTGAGATGGGGCCTCATTGTCCAAACCCCTGGCACAATGAGAACATCTTTGTATGATCTACCCTGACGCCGCAAGGTAATCCCTCTTCTAATCATGGCACGTCTGCCAAATGCATGCAAGAAAACATTTTGTTCAACACTTTTCTTTATGCTATATCTTTATTTGTCAAAGCTCTTAAAAGCTTACGACTTAACATCTTTTGAAACATTTTTACATCTTTTATTAACAACACAGGACCTCAAAATCCGAGTGCTCAATCACGAAGCCCCTAGACCTTGCAATCAGTCTTAGGTTCGTGGTAATAGAAAACATCTTACAATGTGTTAACTTCTTTTAGTAGATACCTAGTCTACAACACAACGAACCTTAATACCCTGACGTCTCGGTTATTAAGTTCCATAACATCATTTTACATCATTTTTACATCTTTTTACATCTTCTTACATCTTTTTACATCTTACATCGTTCTAAATCTTTTTACATCTTTTACATCTTTTTACATCTTTTACATCTTTTTACATCTTTTACATCTTTTTACATCTTTTTACATCTTTTACATCTTTTTACATCTTTTTACATCTTTTACAAAATAACGTCAAATCATCAATAACTTCTTTATATAGGAACTTCAACTCTAATAAATCAATTCAGATTAAATCCCTTTTTAAATTAAGTACTGCTGTTTTCAAACTTTCCTCTTAAATAATTTCAAAACTTGCCGTCGTTTAGCATTTTCAAAGAAAATGTTCTTAAAGTCAAACTTTGACATTTCTTCTAAAATAATTTTCTTATATAATAAATAAGGTCTTTTCGAATATTACTTTCACAAAATCACTTTTTATAATATTTCGGAATTTCTTATGTAAAAATTTGCAGCACTAAAAAAATTTCACGGTTACGCTCTCACTGTGACTCATAAATTTCTTTTCCACTAATAAATCATTAAAATAATAATATTTCTCAAAACTCATTATTTTTCCAAAAATATATTTTCCTCCATTATTATATTCCAACATTTCCCATAAAACGTGGAATACAACTTTCACAGCTTATTAAATCTTTTATCTGATTAATCGGTTGTGCACTGACCACCGTCAGGCCTCTCAAACAACACTCACAAACAACATTCAACAACATCATCATAATTATATCCTCAGGCAGATCATGCATCATAACAACATATTATACTACTGAAGATAATTAAAAGCAGATCAATCATCGATACACAGATAAACAACACATTGTAAACAACATAAACAATTAATCACCAACCACATATAAATCATATAAGCCACACTAAAAGCAAATAGTTATAGAGAAAATCCCTCAGGTAAGCTCCCCTTACCTCTTGAAGACTCAACTAACATTTTCAAACAACCTCCCGATTTAATCCGGTTTCCTCCGTCGGCTTTAGGTCAAACCAACCCGATTGATTCCTTCAAACGAATTGCAACCAAAATAAATCAAATCAAACCACAACATACTTAGCTCATGACGGTTAGGTTTCGGTCAAAGGCTGACTTTTAGGGTTCAAAATCCTTAAAATTGCTGATCATGATTAAATCATAGATTAATGGTTCTTAATTAACCTAAATCATGGATTAGTGACTAAACAACTAAGTTTCAAACTTAAAACTTCCTAACTCTTCTATACCAAGATTCGGCCTCAACATGTTCATAGGGCTAGGGTTTTTAATTTAATAAACCAACTTGGATTTATTAAGCATACATACTAATAGCCTGATTACTAAGATCATTAATGAAAACTTTGAACAAAACTCATCTAGTTCCAAGAACTAGGGTTTCGGCCTTGATGAAATCAATATGTGAGAGTTTGATTTTTGATCTTCTATATACTTGGATACAAGAGCTATCAAGGTATTTGAAGATTGAATCATGAATCAAGACGTGAAAATGAAACAAAACCTATGAACATGATATTGACCTAGGTTCGGCCAAGTCCAGAAATTAGGGAAAGAAATTTCTCATGATCTTATGCTTCTAGATGATGAAAATAGAGATGATTATGAGATCATAGCAATTGGTTTCATGTCAAAAGGATTTTTCTAGGATTAGTTATGACTTTTCAAAGTTCTAGGGTTAGAAACTTTAAAGTGATGAACAACTATGATATAAGCCTTGAATCAAGAAACTTGCTAAAGAACATAGGCATGATTAAGAAAGAAGATTAGGATTTACCTCTTGAAGATCAATGATAAAGGAAATCCAAGAAACTTGCTTCACAAATCTATGACTAAAGAACTCATGAACTTAGGGTTTTGAACAAAAAGGCATTAGAAACTAAGTGAAAAGTGAGAGTATGGTATTTATAGAGCTTGCTTGCGCCACTCTTGGAAGTATCTAGAGATTATGAGTTGTCTTGCTTAAAGGACTCAAATGCAATTAAGTTCTAAGGACCAATTTGAAAAGATTCCAAAAGTATAAGGACTATTTTGCAAATTGCTAATAAATTGTCATGATGACCATTTGCCACATTTAATGTGGTCTTATCTTGACTAACTTTGGCTGATTTTTGTCATAAATATCTTAGGAAAACCTAGCTTGTTGAAGAAGATTTGAGAAAATAGTAGAATAATGTGGAAGAATGTAGAATGGTGTGGAATGTAGTAGAAAATTCTAGAATGTTCTTTGCTCATCCAAGATGAGGGCAACCTTCACTCCATATTGGGCTTGCGCATGGGCCTAGGGAATTTGGGCTTGGTTTCATTTTTGTGGGGCCCACTTGAAGATTTAAGCATTAAGCTTAAGATAGGAAACTTATATGGCTTCAAATGGGCTTTATGAAACTTAAGTCATGGGTAAGGAATTTGGGCCTCAAATCCACGGTCCTCTATGGATTTGGATCAAGGATTCTAGCCCAATTCACTTGAAAAAACTTAGAAACTAACTCAGGGACAAAAGGGTAATTAACAGAAAGTTCAGGGACTTAAGCGTAAAATTCATAAATTTTCACTTTAACCCTGAAAAACCTTCTAGACTTAAAAATATGATTCATCCCCATGAATCATCTCAAAATCCTAAGATAAACTCTTTATCGGCTCTTAGAAACTCCAAAATCCCCTCCGTCGTCTACCCGATTACGTATTCCGCCCGTAAAACGTAAATTATTTTATTTTTTCTGAAAAAATTCTAAAAATACACACTTGTAGGAAATAAAATAAAAATCTTAAGTCTTTCGTTCACGAATTAAAATTAGGTTTTCTGAGCAGTAAACTTTTACTGTCAGTGAAAACACAGAAAACGGCAGACCGGTTTCCGTCTGAATTTTCAACCCACATACTTCCCCGTAACTTATGAAAATAAGTATAACAAGGAAATGACCTTGGTTTATCCAAAATCATTTTCTAAGTTTCGGATAAATATATATATTTATATATTTATTACCGATATCACGAAGCACCGAAAATCGGGGTGTTACACAACCCCTTTCTCTTTGGTGTACGGGATGGAGGCTGTCTCACCTATCGAATTAGAACACCCTTCACTAAGAGTCTTGATGGCAAGACTGCCAGCTATCTGTCACGGGCAATTGTATCAAAGCAGAATGGCAAGAACTTTTAATAAAAAGGTTCGTCCTAGAGAATTTTGTGCGGGAGACCTGGTTTTAAAGAAAATCCTCCCCAATCAGGAGGATGCCCGAGGAAAATGGGCGCCGAATTATGAAGGTCCTTATATTGTCAAACAAGCATTCTCAGGAGGAGCTTTGATTCTATAAAACATGGATGGGGAAGAGTTACCAAGGCCTGTAAACTCTAATGCTGTGAAAAAGTTCTATGCTTAAAAGCCCGCTAGGTTGAAAACCCGAAAGGGCAACCTAGGCAAAAGTTAGGGCAAAGAATAATGAAAATAAAAGAGAAAAAGAGCCCGCTAGGTTGAAAACATGAAAGAGCAACCTAGGCAAAAGTTAGGGCAAAGAACAATGAAAACAAAAGAAAAGAAAAGGCCCGCTAGGTTGAAAACTTGAAAGGGCAACCTAGGCAGAAGTTAGGGCAAAGAACAATGAAAACAAAAAAAGAAAAGGTCCGCTAGGTTGAAAACCCGAAAGGGCAACCTAGGCAAAGTTAAGGCAAAGAACAATGAAAACAAAAAGAAAAGAAAAGACCCGCTAGGTTGAAAACCCGAAAGGGCAACCTAGGAAGAAGTTAGGGCAAAGAACAATGAAAACAAAAGAAAAGAAAAGGCCCGCTAGGTTGAAAACCCGAAAGGGCAACCTAGGCAAAAGTTAGGGTAAAGAAACCTTAGGCCGAAAACCTGTAAAGGCGGCCTAGGGGGAGGATATGGTCCAACACTTCTGCAAGCACTCACCACACCGGGGCAATTTTATCCGACTGAGTATACTGGGGCAAGATTGTTAAGGAATGATTGAAGAAAGTGTGTTTGAAGAATCAGAAACAGGAGCCAAGATCTGTGTCATCAAAAGGCTGTGGGGAATCAATTAAATGAAAATCAAAGGGCCAACACTGGGGTAAATTTTATGTGATTCTCGTAATTTTTCTTTGTTTATCTTTGCTTTTAACCTTCATGATCCCTTCTTTAATTTTGTTCTCATGTTGTTATTTTCTCTTAACAAACTAAATTCTCATATTAAGGCAAGAGGCTTTTCCTTCATACTCCCCTGTCGTGTTCACTCTCATCATGGTCATGTCTTAATAAAAGTAAATATAAGTTTAATGGTATGATTTGATAATTCTAATGCTAGCACCAATGAATGGTTTGAACCAAAAGGACTCAATATTTCAAATTCAATGGAAGAGATAGCATGCACTGGACAACAATGGTGCAAATAAGATTGAGAGAATAAACATAATATTCACCTCATATCTTATCTGATTCTTGGGTGACCCATGTTGTTAGAAGATTGAATGATACCTCGGCTCAGAGTGGTCGGTGAACAAGGGTTTGTTGGTGGAGGTTTTTCCATGGAACATTTGGTTCCGCTGTCCTCAGAAGAAAGGGATTTTTATTAGTTCCAGATTAATAATTGAATTTTATCGAGCTCCGAGACTCACTGTAATTCTATTCTCGAGCTCTAAGGCTCACTGCAATTTAATTTTCGAGCTCTAAGGCTCACTACAATTTTATTTTCGAGCTGAGGCTTGCTGCATATTCACTTTCCTGTTGGACGAGGAGGTTCCGTCCATTGTATATTTAATTTTCCGTTGGACGAGGAGTTTCTAACTATTGCATATTTAATTTTCTGTTGGACGACGAGGAGGTTCTGTCCATTGCATATTTAATTTTCTATTGGATAAGGAGGTTCCGTCCACTGTAATTTTATTTTCGAGCTCTAAGGCTCACTGCAATTTTATTTTTGAGCTCTGAGACTCACTGCAAGTTTATTTTCAAGCTCTAAGGCTCGCTGCATATTTACTTTCCTGTTGGACGAGGAGGTTTCGTCCACTGCAATTTTATTTTCGAGCTCTGAGGCTCGCTGCATATTTACTTTCCCGTTGGACGAGGAGTTTCCATCCACTGCAATTCTATTTTCGATCTCTAAGGCTCACTGCAATTTTATTTTCGAGCTCTGAGGGTCACTGCAATTTTATTTTCGAGCTGAGGCTCACTGCAAGTATATTTTCGAGCCAAGGCTCGCTGCATATTTACTCTCCTGTTGGACGAGGAGGTTCCGTCCACTACAATTTTATTTTCAAACTGTGAGGTTTTATTTTGAGCTCCTCATGTTTTGACGGAAAAAATATGTGTTCATTTTCTTTACTTGTTCATTACTACAATACATGAAAAGTGACGAGTAATCATGTCTTCTAGTATGCAACAAGTAAAGAGGGGCAACAGTGAACACCCATTTTTGTCCGTCTTCATTTTATTTTATTCTAATTTTATTATTATGTTATTATATTTCAGGGAGACTGAAAATAATGGTGAAGAAAGAAAGAAGAAAAAGAAAATAATGATTGGACGAGGAAGTTGCGTCCATTGCATATCTTTTTTGTTAGACGGGGAAGTTCCGTCCATTGCGTATTTAATTTTGTGTTGGACGCAGAGGTTCCGTCCATTGCATGCTTAATTTTCTGTTGGACGCGGAGGTTCCGTCCATTGCATGCTTACTTTTCTATTGGACGGGGAGGTCCCGTTCATTGCATTCTTACTCTTTTCTGTTGGACGGGGAGGTCCCGTCCATTACATACTTAATTTTCCGTTGGACGAGGAGGTCCCGTCCATTGCATACTTAATTTTCTGATTGGATGGGGAGGCTTCGTCCACTGCAATTTTATTTTCAGACTGGAGACTAAAAACTAAAGAAAGAAGAAGAAGAAAATAATGAAGAAAGGAGGAAGAAAAGAAGGAGAAAAGAACAATCAGTAGCAAGAGAAGAAAGAAGGTTAAGTTACGACTCTCCAACCGCCCCTACACCTCCTCTACCCATTGGTCCTTCTTCTTCCTCATCTCCTCCCTCATTTTAACCTAGCAACCCTACTCCTAACCCTAAAAAACCCATTTTACATATCAGACAAAACCTCTCTTCCACCTTCCACACCTCCAACCGCCCCTACACCTCTACCCATTGGTCCTTCTTCTCCCTCATCTCCTCCACTATCTTAACCTCACCACACTTCCTTCTCTTTTCAAACATGCAACCTTCACATCAAATCACCTCCTTTCCTCTGCTCGCGCCACCTTCATCTGGACACACGCGATCTCTGCTCAGAACCGCCTAAGCTTCGGATTTCGTGAAACCAACCTTGAAGCCGCTAGGTAAGGAGAAGCATGAAGCCCTTTCCTCCATCTATAAAACAGGAGGGGGGAAGAACGAAACGGGGGATCAAGAGAAAAAAATCAGAGAGGAAAAAAGGAGGAGATACGAAGGAAGGATACGAAGACAGAGGAGAGAGAGATTTTTATCTGATGTTTTCTTTATGAAGAAAAAGAGATAGGGTTTGAGTTTCTTTTTCTTTTCTTTGTCATTAGAGTGGTTCCAAGTTTTCATAAGAAGGGAGAGTTAAAGAGTCAGTGGAACTGAAATGTAAGGGTTTTGATCTTTAATTTCTACTACTGGGAGAAACCAAAATCATTGTTATTCTCCTCTCATTTGGTAATCCTCATTCTCTTTGTTGATATTATTCATGAGTTTCTCTTGACATTCTTATTTTTCCGTGTTTCTGTTTATGATGAAAATAAAATCCATGGATATCGAAACTGAATGAGTTAGTATGATGTTTGCTATATGAGTTCTTATATTTGTTTCAGAAATGGTATATCGTAGGGTTCCTATTTCATTGTTTGCCATCATATGCGGAAGTGCATGATACACTAATAATCTTCATATGGCTATACTGTTATTAAACACTTAAAATGTTTCATTTTTGTTCTATTTTCATAAGGTAAAACTATTTTTTTTACATAAAAATAAAAGATGAGATCATGAAATAACATTTTTCTTCCTAATACCTATGTGGCTTTTTTTCTAAATAATTATTTAAATCAATGTTATTTTTGGGTTGCTCTATGACAAGTGTCATGCTCAATCCTTTAGATTTTGAGGTTGCCCTGTGGACTTACGTGCCATGTTCAAACTCATTAGGTTAATCAAAAATTTTCACAAATATAAAACCGATAAAAAATACAAAATATCTTAAGATCAGAAATGATTCTTTTTCCTTTAAATGATTTTATGGGTAAAACAAATATTTTCAAGTTACTAATAATTTACAAAACTAATTTTGGGTAACCATTTTTATGGATGTTCTAGGGTGTCGTGGGTTTAAGTCTCCATACCTTCCCTAGACATAATCGACTCCCGAACCCAAAGTTCTTTTTAAAGGGTTTTCCAACTTTCCCGAAATCAAATAAAGTTGGTGGCGACTCCATGTTTATTCTCAAAAAGAAAAACAGGTTTTCTTTTTGGTCGCGACATACACCTTGACCAATTTGAAAGGTCCAGACCACCTAGACTTCAACTTCCCAGGGAACAGTTTCAGTCTGGAATTGAACAAGAGCACTTGCATGCCTTCAACTAGTTCCCTAGGTTGAATTTTCTGATCATGGCAGGCCTTGACCTTGCTCTTGTATGCTTCAACATTTTCATAGGCAAAGAGCCTAAACTCTTCAAGTTCATTAGGCTGCAACATTCACGCTTCTCCAGCTGCTTGTGCATCAAAATTCAATTTCTTTATGGCCCAGAATTCCTTGTGTTTCAACTCATTTGGTAAATGGCAAGCCTTGCCATAAACCAATCTATAAGGGGACATGCCAATAGGAGTCTTGAATGCTGTCCGATAGGCCCAGAGAGCATCATCTAGGTGCAAAGACCAATCCTTCCTGGAAGGATTTACCATTTTATCAAGAATTCTTTTGATCTCTCTGTTGGACACTTCAGCTTGCCCACTCGGCTGAGGGTGATACGCAGTGGCCACTTCGTGCTTCACTCCATATTTTGAAAGCAGGTTAGCAAACAGCTTGTTGCAAAAATGTGTCCCTCCATCAATGATTATAGCTCGAGGAGTGCCAAATCTGGTAAATATGTTCTTATGCAAGAACTTTGTGACTACTCTAGCATCATTGGAGGGCAAGGCTACTGCTTCTATCCATTTGGAGACATAGTCTACTGCAACTAAGATGTAGGCATTCCCATAAGAGACAAGAAATGACCCCATAAAATCTATTCCCCATACATCAAATAATTCAATCTCCAAAATGGTGTTGAGTGGCAACTCTTGTCTGTTGGAAACATTCCCTACCCTCTGACATCTATCACAATTCTTATCATACTCTTAAGCATCTCTGAATAACATGGGCCAAAAGTATCCTGATTGCAGGGCCTTGGCAGCTGTTCTTTTTCCTCCATAGTGACCACCATAGGGAGCAGAGTGGCAATCACCCAGGATATCTTGCATTTCTTCCTCAGCAGCACATGTCCTCATGATCTGGTCTTGGCATCTTTTGTACAGAAAGGGTTCATCCCAGTAAAAGTGTTTAACCTGATGCAGAAACCTCCTTTTATGTTGAGAATTCATCTCCACTAGAATTACCCCACCGACCAGAAAATTCACAATGTCTGCGTACCAAGGTGCTGCAGCATCTTCAAGCATTAGCAGGTGTTCATCAGGAAAATTTTCTTTGATTTCTCCTTGAGACTCAAGTTCCCCTCCTTCAACAATTCTGGAGAGATGATCAGCTACCTGATTTTCAATACCCTTCTTATCTTTGATTTCCAAATCAAATTCTTGAAGTAAAAGTACCCATATGATAAGCCTTGGCTTTGCATCCTTCTTGTCAATGAGATACTTAATGGTTGCATGATCTATATATGCCACTACTTTGGTTCCCACCAGATAGGGTCTGAACTTGTCAAAAGCAAACACCACAGCCAACAATTCTTTTTCTGTAGTAGTGTAATTGATATGAGCATCAATGAGAGTCTTGCTAGCATAATAGATGGTATGGAAGACTTTGTTATACCTTTGGCCTAGCACAACTCTTACTGCAAAATCATTGGCATCACACATCAACTCAAATTGTCTCTCCCAGTCAGGAGCTACTATTACAGGTGCAGTAATCAAAGCATTCTTTAGTAGTTTAAAAACTGATAAACACTCATTTGTGAAGTCGAATGCACTATCATGCTCCAGAAATTTACACAGTGGCTTGGAAATTTTTGAGAAATCTTTGATGAATATTCTATAGAACCCAGCATGTTCCAGAAGACTTCTGATGTCCTTGACAGAGTTAGGTGGGGGAAGTCCTTCAATCACCTCAATCTTAGCTTTATCCACCTCAAGGCCTTTCTTTGACACTTTATGGCCTAACACTATGCCTTCCTTGTGTTGGGAATTTGCATATAAAAAACAAAATAACGCAGCGGAAAAATTCCCATCGAAGGATCCTTGGGAATGGTCACGATTCATGGTTAGAAGATTTACCTCTTGAAGCGATGACAGTTGATTAAAAATCGTCTATCACGAACACCGCACGAACGATGTCTCTAAGGTATCCACACCAGCAGATTCCATGAACGTCCAACGTCACGAACCCGAAGCGTCTCTGTCTCACAGTGCTAGCTTCGAAAACCGAGACCTGCTGCTCACTATCACTCTCTATGTGAGGCTAGGGTAAAACAAAAACCGTGTAGGCACAATAGCTTAAGTGGTCTACTTATAGCAGCACCTCCTTAAGTGAGTTAGTGAGCAGCGTTTGACCTAAGCCCCATGTACTATGCGCTAGGCCCAATAGAAAAGTCCAACTCTCCTTTTAATGCTTCTTTTAATCCGCTCTTATGTGTGTGACCCTATAGGTTCCCAAAACGTTAGTAGTAATATTAAATCCCATTTAATATTACAAACGATGTGAGCTATCTAGCAATACATCACTGCTACCTAAATAGTGAGAAAGTCAGTGATTTGACGAAACCTTTCTGTGACAAATATTCATGTGCATTATTATCCCTTTGTCCATATATCTATATTGAACACAAGACATAGAATGTGTCACCCTTGTATGGTTCAATATCATGTTCCCTGATACCCGAGTAGACTTAACAACAAATGAGGTCAATATCTCATATTGACTCATTTCAGCACGACCATGCATTTTACAGTCTCACTCTATCAAGGGGCCCACGGATATTACTCCTGTTATGTAGGAGGGATAAATTCCATCTAGGTCACTCACATCCCTCTACATGGCTCGTGGTATGCCCAATGACCGTCTTTATAATCATCCTATTACAGATGACGTTTGACAATATTAAAGCACACGACTCCTCATGTAGGGATCGTAGCGATTTCAGGTTGAAGGATTGCATACACCATTGTCACTATGAGAACTACTTATGACACTCACACAACGCTCCATGTAGTGTTCTCATGGTGGGTCAATCCAGTACATCATTACTCTAATGTGTACCTATGTGGCGACTCGATATCTCATATCCATGACCCGTGAGATATGGTCATCAATCTGCACACATAATAGTCTCAATGTATTATTATTATCCTTATTAATAAAATACTTGACTACGGATATTTAAGAATAGGATTTCATTGTTCAATAGTGTCTCACGATCAAATCATATACTTGATATTCGATTAAACTGAAATTTCTATTCTAAGGACTTTATTATGTTTAAACAAGTAACACAATAAACTGGAATGCCTCATATCATATATATATATATATATAATATCAAGATACAAATGTAAGTCTAAGAAATACACTGGCCTCTAGGGCTTACACCAACAATCTCCCACTACCACTAGAGCCAATCAGGCATAAATCTAATGCCCATCGATCTAGTGTGACCTTCATGCTTCTGTTGAGCAAGAGGTTTCGTAAGTGGGTCAGCAACGTTATCAAGTGTTGGTACTCTGCATATTTTCACATCTCCTCTATCGATAATCTCTCGAATGAGATGGAAGCGCCTAAGTATATGTTTGGATCGCTAATGAGATGTAGGTTCCTTAGCTTGTGCAATGGCCCCATTGTTATCACAATAGAGATCAATGGGGTCCACAATACTAGGAACTGTACCAAGCTCAACAATGAACTTCCTGATCCAAACAGCCTCCTTTCTTTGCATTGGAGGCGGCAATATACTCAGCCTCTGTAGTAGAATCGGCGATCTCCTCCTCGCTTGAACTTTTCCACTCACCACCCCGCCATTCGGGAAGAACACATAACCAGATTGCGATCCGGAATCATCCTTATCGATGCCTGGAAGCTAGAATCGGTGTAACCTATTACAGCAAGCTCTTCCTCGCCTCCATATACCAAGAACGAATCCTTAGTTCTTCTCAAGTACTTAAGGATGTTCTTGATAGCGGACCACTGACTTTCACCGGATCGATCGGTACCGCTCGTTATGCTTAAAGCATACGATACATCCGGTCGAGTACATAACATGGCATACATGATAGATCCAATTGCGGATGCATATGGAATCTTACTCATGTGATCCCTTTCTTCTTGAGTGGAAGGGGATTGTGCCTTTGATAGGCATATACCATGTGACATAGGCAAGAGTCCTTTCTTGGATTCATGCATGTTAAAGCGTCTCAACACTTTGTCTATGTATGTACTCTGACTTAGGCCAAGCAATTTCAGCGATCTATCCCTATAGATCCTGATTCCCAATACATAGGTAGCTTCACCCAAATCTTTCATAGAGAAGCAATTCCCTAACCATGTCTTTACATTTTGTAGTGTAGGGATGTCATTTCCAATGAGTAATATGTCATCTACATATAACACCAGAAAAACAACAATGCTCCCACTAACCTTCTTGTAGACACAAGGTTCATCTTCATTTTTGATGAATCCGCATCGCCTTACAAAGATCATCAAAACGAAGGTTCCAACTTCTGGAAGCTTGCTTCAATCCATAGATTGATCGCTGCAATTTACATACCTTTCCGGCATCCTCTGAAATGTCAAAGCCTTCAGGTTGTGTCATGTACACATCCTCAAGAAGCTTTCCATTAAGGAAAGCAGTTTTGACATCCATCTGCCATATCTCATAATCATGGTATGCAGCAATAGCAAGTAAGATCCGGACGGATTTAAGCATCGCAACAGGTGAAAAGGTCTCATCATAGTCGACACCATGAATTTTCTTGAAACCCTTAGCCACCAATCACGCCTTAAAGGTATGTACTTTACCATCCATGTCAGTTTTCTTTTTGAAAACCCACTTGCACCCTATGGTTTTTACCCCTTCAGGTGGCTCTACCAAGGTCCATACCTGGTTGGTGTACATGGAATCCATCTCAGATTTCATGGCCTCAAGCCACTTCTCGGTTCTCGGGCCGCTGATGGCCTCCTGGTAAGTCACAGGCTCATCTTGACCCATGATCAATACATCACCTTGTGGAGTCATGAGAAATCCATATCTCTCAGGTTGGTGACGTATCTTGTTAGACCTACGCTGGTTTTGTGCTACTGGAGCAGGTTGTTCCTCCATAGCATTTTGTGAAGGTCGCTCTTGTTCTACCAATGGTAGGTCACTACTCTGTGATTCTTGAATTTCTTCAAGTTTTATCTTCCTCCCACTGGTTCCTATGGAGATAAACTCCTTTTCTAGGAATACACTAGTCCGTGCGACAAACACTTTGCCTTCGGAAGGATTATAGAAATAGTATCCCTTGGTTTCTTTGGGATACCCCACAAAGAAGTATTTATCAGATTTGGGATCAAGCTTATTAGAAACTTGACGTTTTACATATGCTTCACAACCCCAAATCTTCATAAAAGACATGCTGGGTCGTCTACCAGTCCATATCTCATATGGTGTCTTTTCTACCGTTTTGGATGGAACACGGTTAAGTGTAAAAGCTGCTGTTAATAGAGCATGTCCCCAGAAAGAGTTTGGAAGGTTTGCATGACTCATCATAGACCGAACCATGTCCAACAAGGTTCGATTTCTCCTCTCAGAAACACCATTCCATTGTGGTGTTCCAGGTGGAGTGAGTTGAGATAAAATTCCACACTCTCTCAGATGATCATCAAACTCTAGGCTCAAATATTCACCACCTCGATCTGATCGAAGAGTTTTAATATTTTTACCAAGTTGGTTTTGTACCTCATTTTTGAATTCCTTGAACTTTTCAAAGGATTCCGATTTATGTTTCATAAGATACACAAATCCATATCTACTGAAATCATCAGTAAATGTGATGAAGTACTGAAAACCACCTCTAGCTAATGTGTTTAAGGGTCCGCATACATCGCTATGTATAAGACCCAAAAGATCGTTAGCTCTTTCACCTTTTTCGGTGAATGAAGCTTTAGTCAACTTTCCCAATAAACAAGACCCACATATCTCATATGATTCATAATCAAATGAGTCCAAGAGTCCATCTTTATGGAGCTTCGAAATGCGCTTCTCATTTATATGGCCTAAACGAAAATGCCAAAGATAAGACGGGTTCAACACATTTGGTTTGAACCTCTTAGTATTTATGTTATAGATAGGCATTTCAAGATCAAGGACATAAAGCCCATTACTCATGTGTGCACTAGCATAGAAAATACCATCCAAATAAATAGAACAACTTTTGTTCTTTATTATAAAAGAAAAACCAATCTTGTCCAAAAAAGAAACGGAAATGATATTCCTGCTAATTGCAGGCACAAAATAACAGTTCTCTAACTGAATAGTAAGCCCAGTAGGCAAAGTCAATACATAAGTCCCTACAGCTAAAGCAGCAACCTTTGCTCCATTTCCAACTCGTAGGTTGACTTCGCCCTTTGCCAATGGTCTACTCCTGTTTAGATCCTGCACATTTATACAAATGTGAGAACCACATCCAGTATCTAATACCCATGATACATATGGAATATAAGAGAAAGGCACGACACGCAGGCCGTATTTCAAAATAAACCAAAAGACTAAGGCCATAACCATCCACCATGCATCACAACGCAAATAATAACAAACAATAATAATACCTCTTTTATTATTATTAATATTATTATTAAGTGATACAAAAGATTTCAAAAAATTGAATTTCGAAGTAACACACTACGCAGAGGTATCACGGGGGTCCCTTACGGGGTGCGGGGCAGCGCCCCGAAGAAAAAATTTCTCTCCGAAGTGTGCCTCGCTTCCTTGGTGGCTAGGGCTTTAACCTCTCAACCCTAAAATCGCAAGGCCTGTGAACACTTCACGTTGCAAGGAACGGCGGCTAGGGTTTCAACCCTTGGAACCTCAGCCGCAAGAACATGAACTCTTCATGTCTGAAACCCCTTAACGCCGCCAACAGAGAATTGGAACCGATCATGTTTAACATCAACACTTGATGCCATCGCAGAACATAATAAGGATTCCAGAACCAATGTACATATCGCATATATACATAAACATGCAATAGACGCATATATCATATACATACGAAAATTACAGAAACAAGGTTTCGGAAAACGGATGCAAACAATTTTCAGAAAAACGATTCACATTATAAACATGTTATCATACATAACAGGTAAACCACGTAACAGAATCATGGTTTAGCAAGCGGCTCTGATACCATTGTTGGGAATTTGCGTATAAAAAAAAATAACGCAGCGGAAAAATTCCCATCGAAGGATCCTTGCGAATGGTCACGATTCATGGTTGGAAGATTTACCTCTTGAAGCGATGACAGTTGATTAAAAATCGTCTATCACGAACACCGCACGAACGATGTCTCTAAGGTATCCACACGAGCAGATTCCGTGAACGTCCAACGTCACGAACCCGAAGCGTCTCTGTCTCATAGTGCTAGCTTCGAAAATCGAGACCTGCTGCTCACTACCACTCTCTATGTGAGGCTAGGGTAAAACAAAAAACCGTGTAGGAACAATAGCTTAAGTGGTCTACTTATAGCAGCACCTCCTTAAGTGAGTTAGTGAGCAACGTTTGACCTAAGCCCCATGTACTATACGCTAGGCCCAATAGAAAAGTCCAACTCTCCTTTTAATTCTTCTTTTAATCCGCTCTTATGTGTGTGACCCTATAGGTTCCCAAAACATTAGTAGTAATATTAAATCCCATTTAATATTACAAACAGTGAGCGGTATCTAGCAATACATCACTGCTACCTAAGTAGTGAGAAAGTCAGTGATTTGACGAAACCTTTCTGTGACAAATATTCATGTGCAGTCTTATCCCTTTGTCCAGATATCTATCTTGACCCCCAGACATAGAATGTGTCACCCTTGTATGGTTCAATATCAGGTTCCCCGATACCGAAGTAGACTTAACAACAAATGAGGTCAATATCTCATATTGACTCATTTCAAAGACTGACCATGCATTTTACAGTCTCACTCTATCAGGGGGCCCACCGATATTACTCTTGTTATGTAGGAGGGACAAATTCCATCTAGGTCACTCACATCCCTCCGCATGGCTCGTGGTATGCCCAATGACCGTCTTTATAATCATCCTATTACAGATGACGTTTGACGATATTAAAGCACACGACTCCTCATGTAGGGATCGTAGCGATTTCAGGTCGAAAGATTGCATACACCATTGTCACTATGAGAACTACCTATGACACTCACACAACGTTCCATGTAGTGTTCTCATGGTGGGTCAATCCAGTACATCATTACTCTAATGTGTACCTATGTGGCGACTCGATATCTCATATCCATGACCCGTGAGATATGGTCATCAGTCTGCACACATAATAGTCTCAATGTATTATTATTGTCCTTATTAATAAAATACTTGACTACGGATATTTAAGAATAGGATTTCATTGTTCAATAGTGTCTCACGATCAAGTCATATACTTGATATTCTATTAAATTGAAATTTCTATTCTAAGGACTTTATTATGTTTAAACAAGTAACACAATAAACTGGAATGCCTCATATCATATATATATATATATATATATATATATATATATATATATATATATATATATATATATAATAGAAAGATAGAAATGTAAGTCTAAGAAATACACTGGCCTCTAGGGCTTACACCAACACCTTGACCATGAAATGACATTTTTCCCAATTGAAGACTAAGTTGGTTTCTTCACATTTGTCCAGCACCTGCTCTAGATTGTCCAAGCACCCCATGAATGAATCTCCATAAATCGAGAAATCATCCATGAAAATCTCCATGGTTTTCTCAATGAAATCTGAAAAGATAGCCATCATGCACCTCTGGAAAGTTGCTGGAGCATTACAAAGCCCAAAAGGCATCCTTCTGAAAGAAAATGTACCATATGGACAGGTGAAAGTGGTCTTCTGCTGATCTTCAGGTGCCATTGCTATTTGATTGTAACCTGAATAGCCATCTAAGAACAGTAGAATTCTCTCCCAGATAACCTATCAAGCATTTGATCAATGAACGGTAATGGAAAATGATCTTTCCTTGTGGCTTTGTTCAGCTTTCTGTAGTCCATACATATCCTCCAACCTGTGACTGTCCTTGTAGGAATCAGCTCATTCTTCTCATTTTTCACCACAGTGACTCTTCCTTTCTTTGGAACGCATTGCATAGGACTAACCCACACACTATCTGAGATGGTGTAAATGATTCCTGCATCAAACCATTTGATGATTTCTTTCTTCACAACTTCTTTCATTATTGGATTCAATCTTCTCTGGCCTTCAATACTGTTCTTAGTGTCTTCCTCTAACAGAATTCTGTGCATACAGAGACTAGGACTGATTCCTCTAATATCTACCATTTGCCATCCAATAGCCTTCTAGTGCCTTTTCAAAACTGAGATAAGACTATCTTCTTGCTCGGAAGTTAAGAAAGAAGAGATGATGATAGGAAGAGTTTGCTTTTCTCCAAGATAAGCATATTTCAGTTGAGAAGGAAGTTGCTTTACTTCAAGGGTGGGAGGTCTTTCAATAGAGGGTACATTCTCCTTGAAGGTGTCTGCAGATACATCTAAGGACTCATATTTTCTGATCCAAGATCTGTGCGCCAAACTCTCTCCAACTAGCTGCTTCAACTATTCAATTCCATATTCAGTTTCCTTGTTTAGTTCACACTCACGCTCCAAATCTTGCCCTGATGCTATCAATTGCTCTTGCACCAGAGATTCAATCCTGGTAATAACAGAACAGCTTCACATCTCTTTATCAGGATAATGTAATGCATTAAAAACATTGAAAGTCACTTGTTGATCATTCACCCTCATAGTGGGTTCTCCTTTCTGCACATCTATCAATGTTATTCCCGTTGCAAGAAAGGGTCTTCCAAGGATAATTGGGACTTCTTTGTTAGCCTCAAAATCAAGAATAATGAAATCCAGTGGAAATACAAATCTGTCTACCTTAATCACAACATCCTCAATCTTTCTTCTGGATAAGCAATGGATCTGTCAGCAAGTTGCAAAGTGACAGTGGTAGGTCTGGCTTCTCCAATCTTCAATTTCTTGAAAATGGACATTGGCATCAAGTTAATGCTAGCTCCAAGATCACACAAGGCCTTTCCACAGTAAGTATTCCCTATAGAGCAAGGAATTGTAAAACTGCCCGAGTCTTTCATTTTCTGAGGAACCTTGTTCTGCAACAGCTGACTACACTCCTTTGTCATTGTCATTGTCTCAAATTCCCCCAATCTCTTCCTCTTGGTAATAATTTCTTTCATGAATTTGGTGTAGTTAGGCATCTGTTGCAGAGCTTCAACCAAAGGTATGTTGATGTGCAAATGCTTCAGAATTTCCAGAAATTTGCTAAGCTGTTTCTCTTTAGCTGCTTTCCTCAACCTTTGTGGAAACGGAGGAGGTGGCCTTTCTGGAATCAATTTACCCTCTTTTTCCTTGGGGATCTCCTGCACTGGTTCTGCATTTGCTGGAATTACTGCAGGAATTTCCTGTTCTGTCTGCTTAAGTGCTACAACATCCTGTAGCTCTTTACCACTTCTCCGATTTATAGCTTTAACCTGCTCCTTCCCTTTATAGTAGAAATTGGTGGACTTTCTGTAGATGCAGGTAGGGTTCCATTTGGTCTATTTGTCAGAGCAGTGGTCAACTGGCCTACCTGATTCTCCAAGTTCCTCATAGCTACCCCTTGGTTCTGAATTTGGGCCTTGGTTTCAGTCATGAAGGCTTTCAGAATGGCTTCCAGAGAAGGTTCCTTAGCTAGGGCTTGATTCTGCTGCTACTGACTGTTCTGTCCCTGTTGTTGGTGTTGGTGTGGAGCATTTCCAGCTGAAGAATTCAACGTGTTGTTATAATTCCCGTAGTTGGAATTCGGGTGTTGGTTCCAACCCGGATTATAATTATTGGAGTATGCATTTTTCCCTCTATTACCCACATAATTTACTGATACTGGGTTGCTGGGGCATTCTTCAAATAGATGCTCCCCTCCACAGAAAACACATGAAAGAGAGCTCAGTTGAGCAACCACAGGTTCAACCATAGCAGGTTCTTTACTTGCATTAGTAGTAGTCAGGTTTTTCAGCATGTTAGTGATGGAAGCAAGCTGAACAGATAGGACATTTACTTCCTTTACTTCAAGCATCCCAGCAGGGATTTTAGCAGAATTGGCCCTCACAGTTGGCCATTGATAACTATTAGCATCTATGCTTTCAACCAATATATAAGCTTCATTGTATAATTTTGTCAAGAATGTACCTCCAGATGAAGCATCTAACATCCACATTGAAGGAGGCAGGAGTCCATTGTAGAAGGTCTCCATTTGGATGCATACAAGGATGCTGCTGTGATGAGGACATCTTCTCAACAGCTCCTTGAACCTTTCCCAGGAGTCATACAGTGATTCATCATCATTTTGCCTGAATGAAGTTATATCACTCCTCATTCTGGCATTTTTAGTAGGAGGAAAGTACTTAGTCAAGAACTTTTCAGCTAGGCCATTCCATGAAGTAATGGAGTTGGATTCCAAAGAGTTCAATCAAGTCTTGGCTCTGTCTCTCAAAGAATAAGGAAAGAGCCTTAGTTTGAAAGCATCATCACTTACTCCAGGAATCTTGAAATTGCTTTCCATTTCCAGAAATTGCCTCAGATGTAAGTGTGGATATTCAGTAGGGGAACCATTAAACTACCCAACAGTTTGAAGCATTTGGAACATCATTGGTTTGAACTCAAACTACTGGGTAGTTATTTCTGGTCTCACAATCCCAATGTTCATGGTTTGGGGATCAAAGACAGCATAGTCCCTGATGGACCTATCCCTATCATTTGCCAATTCAATCATCCCGGGCTGAACTTTATCCTCATTGTCCAGAAGGTGAGCCAGGATGCCTAAGTCAGAGTTCTAATCTCTAACTCTTTGTTCTTTAGTTCTTTTCTTTAGCCTCTTTGTGGTTTTCTCTATCTCCAAGTCTATTTGAAACTCGGGTGTACCCTTGCTATGCATGCAGATGTTACCCTGTTGCTAAGCAAAGTGCACACAGTGTTTAGAACTAGCTAAATAGTCAAAGTTAATAAAAGAATTTAAATATTCAACACCATTGTCAATCCCCGACAACGGCGCCAAAAACTTGTTGCTTCCGTAGATGTGATGTGCAAGTGTACACAATCAAACAAGTAATAAATGTGAGTAAAGATCGTTCCCAGGAGGATTTAAATGAATTGAATACAAATTCTAGTTTTAACTTTGTCTACTTAGCTCAATAAAATAAAAAGTAATTTTAAGCATGTAAAGTAAATGGAGTAATTGGGTATCATAACAGTACGTAATAAATGCAAGGAATTAATAAAAGCAATAATTGGGCGTTTTAAAAACAGAGATGGAAACAGCAAGGATTCCAATCCTTTGTAATCTTAACTTCAAGGTAATCGATGCTTTATGATGCTACAACATTTAGTCCAGGAAATGAAGTTTGCTTTCTAGCAGTAAAACTGAGTTCATTAAAAGTTTCTTATTCCTAAGTTCATATTAATTTCCCTCAGCTGTCAGATAATTGCGTCCAGCTACTTAAAGACTTGAAGGCTATTCCTAGCTCATTCAATACAATTAATTTTCCTATTAATTGTTCTATCTTTATCTTCAATTCAAGTCCACTAAATTGGTTTTTCCAAACTAGTTAGCTAATAATTCAGCTCAGTTGATCAGGCTAAACAGAATTTAACGTTAAATCAAAAGAGAAGAAAATGAATAACATCCATAACATTGATTAACCCTTCAGCACAATTACAAGTTCATAGAATCCTAACTAAAGGAAATTAACTCATAATGAGCTTGCAAACAGAACAAATAAAAGAAATGAAAAATAAAGGCATAATGAGAAAACGAGAATACAAAGAGGACAAGGAAGCTGACGGCTGCTGCAGTACGAGCTTACCCTAAAAGGAGGCTAACTCTCACTATATGTACTAGTGTCCCCCAAATAGGGTTAACATCTTCTCTCTCATGTTTCACTTTTTGGGCTTTTACAAAATTCAAATACTAAAATATTCCTTGGTCCAATTCCCTAGCACACACAGCTGCTGCATTGCATTCTCTTTCTCTTCTTTTTTGCACAACGCAACAGGTATATTGTCTTTTAATAGCTGAGTTGGAAATGATTTAATCTTGTAATAACATGCTTCCCCGAAGCTGCAGCAATCCAAAGCATCCCAGAGTAAATTCTTTAGCAATTACACTTTTAAAACCTACTCAAAACTAAATCAAACCTTCAATAATAACAAATCAGAATTTACAGCTCTTCGTAAATTAATCCAATTAACACAGATATTTACTCAATCAAACCAAACTTGAAGTTCTTTTCCAAAATTGATCAAAACAAGAACAATGATTACGTCAAAAGGATATTCATAACTCTTATTTCTAAGAGTTATCAGAGTACACTAGCAGTTGGGATGAGTTCTTACCATTGATTGAATTTACTTATAACAATAGTTTCCATAGTAGTATCAGAATGACACCATATGAGGCTTTGTATGGCAGAAAGTGTAGGACCTCGTTATGTTGGTATGAGACTGGTGAGAACCAAGTTTTGGGTCCAGATGTGGTGCAACAAACTACTGAGCAAGTCTGGAAGATACGGGAAAAGATGTAGGAAGCACATGATATGCAAAGGAGCTATAGTGACAAGAGGAGGAGACCATTAGAATTCCAGGAAGGCGATCACGTGTTTTTGAGAGTTACTCGGAAAACTGGAATTGGCAGAGCTATCAAATCCATAAAACCTACTCCTTGATTCATCGGACCTTTTCAGATTCCTCGACGAATTGGTCCAGTAGCTTGCCAAATTGTCTTACCACCCAATCCTTTTAACCTTCATGATGTCTTTCATGTTTCTCAGTTGAGAAAGTATTATCCTAATCCTTCACATGTCATTGAGTCTGAGTCTATACAATTGCGATAGAATCTAGAGTATGAGGCTTTACCTGTGAGGATAACAGATAGACGGATTAAGGAGCTTCGCGGTAGACAAATTCCTTTGGTTAAGGTCGTATGGGATGAAACTACTGGAGATGAAACTTGGGAACGCGAGGAGGATATGCAACAACAATATCCACATCTGTTCTATGGTACATAAATTCCGAGGACGGAATTTTCTTTTAAGAGGGGTAGTAATGTAATAGCCTGATTTTAATTATGTTGTTCAACCGATTAAAATATAATTAATTATATTTTAATCTGAAAGTTAGAAAGTGTTTTTGAATAAAATAAAATCATATTCATAGTCTACTTTATGGTAGAAGGTTACAGTGAAATTTTGGGTTGAAAATTCAGACGAAATCCGGTCTGCATTTTCACTGACAGTAAAAGTTTACTGTGCAGAAAACCTAATTTCGACCTGTGAATGAAATGGTTGGTATTTTTGTTGTGTTTCCGATGACTTTACTAATTTTGGGAATATTACGTTCGGAATTAAAATATAATATTTTATCCGAGTAAAAACTTTGAGGATTACGATTGAAAACTTTAATCGGGTAAACAACGGAGCAGAATGGAGAGTTGAGGTGACTGAAGTGACTTGATAGACTAAAGTCACATGTCACATCAAAGAAAGTAATCATGATGTTTTGGAAAGTAATAGTATTTTAATCCTAAAACCTATTAATCTCTCTCCTAACCAACCAAACATGTCCTAACCCAAACTTGGCCTCCAAGTTCTCTCCTCTCCTTCTCCCACACGCCTCTCTCTCTCTCTCCCATCTCTATATATTCATTCATTTTATTCATTCATGGTTTACACTCTCAAAAACCTTATTTTCTTACTTCAAACTTCATTGAATTTCTTCAAGAGCTCATCTTCTTCCTCCTTTTTCTTTATGTTTCAAGGGTAACATTTCTTTATCCTACTCATCTATGTTATTTCATTCACTTATTTGTTGAGTTAATGTCATTTTCTTCCATTTATCATTCTTAGATCCATAACTTCTAAAATCTCTAGAAAATTGTAGAAAAATCCTAAAAATGTGAAACCAATTTCAATGATCTAGTTATTATCTCATTTTCATCATCTAAGAGCATGTGAGCAAAATCGTTTTCCTTCCTATAGATCTAAACAGGGCCGAACCTATGTCTAAATGGACAAAGGAGGTTTTGTTCAATTTTTAACTTAAATGAGGTTAGATCTAAACTATTTAGGGTTTCTATGTTCCTAATCCTCAACTAATCTTAAGTTTCATCAAGTTTTATCTATTTCAAGTCTTAGATCTATTTCTTCAAAGATTATGTAAAAATATTTAAAAGTGTTTGATGAGTTAAGATTATGGTTTTTATGCTTTTAGATACTTAAACTTTTATGATCCAAGGGTTTGAATCCAAATAAATTTTCTAACCTATTTTTATGTTCAAGGCTGAAACCCTAA
This sequence comes from Sophora flavescens, assembly GCA_030762895.1. NCBI lineage: Eukaryota > Viridiplantae > Streptophyta > Magnoliopsida > Fabales > Fabaceae > Sophora > Sophora flavescens. The sequence goes on along the minus strand of CM061065.1, from coordinate 12,485,693 downwards.
CCTTAGAGGTTAGAGGATTTTGTTTCATATTTTCAACTTCTAACAATTTATTCTAGTTACCTAAGACCTAAGCACCTAGAATCCAAAAGATTGGAGTGAGAAAATAATCCCAGCTTCATTTTGAATTAGAGGCCGAACCTAGTACTAAAGTGAACCTAGCTAAAGGGAATTGTTTGATTAATCGTTGTTATGTGATGCTGGTTGAAGAATATCTGATATTCGTGACGTAGTTACGAAGATCGGGAGGTTCGTGAATCCGGTGTTAGCTCAGGTGGGGGAAAGAACCAATCTATTGTCGGAATGGATAAGTAGTAGATTATATAATAATTGTGTAGGGCGACCTAAACCCTACTAATAGTCGAGTAATCGACAAGACGAAAATCACATTGGAAACCTTTTCTGAAAATCCAATGGTGATTCGGGGATTGTAGGTTTATCGACATTAGGTTGATTTTATATTGTTGATGATTGATTTGAGCTTATTACCTTTATATTGATTTTGTGCTATGTTGGTGATATTGGAATATTTTGATTGATATTTTGTTATGCATGATCTGCCTGGTTTTTATTATTATGCTTAGTGGATTTTAAGAAAAAAATATATGTTGTCTAAGAGATGATTGTTTTGGGTGTGAGGATAATGATGATTTAGAAGTGCCTAACTTAGATGAGGAATGTTAAAGAGGTGTTATGGCATAGAATATGTGTCAAGTTCTAATGGAAGGTTAAGGCACTAAGATGTTAAAACGAGTTGGTGAGATTCAAGTATAGGTGTTGTTGTCCACAACCCTGTATTGGTAATATAATACACAAGGACAAAAAGTGTATTGGTAATATAATACACAAAGACAAAAATGCATTGGTACTATAATACAGAAGGACATTTGTGTATTGCTAATATAATACACCGTGTATTGGTAATATAATACATGTAAAACACATCTATGTATCGGTAATATAATACACCGTGTATTGGTAATATAATACACGTAAAATCAAGAGTTCTCGCGAGACCACTTTCACCTTAGAAATACGTGTGCAGCTATAGTGTCCTTGAGTAGCATGAGATTGAGGGTAGAGGATGATATATTAATTTGAGGATGATTTGTTAGTTAGGTGTGTTGATTATCTGTGACAATTACTGTATAATTTACTATGACTCTTTTTCACTTTCGATGATAGAACTATTTCTTATCCCCTGTATATTTCTGTATGTTGTATTTTATCTCCTTGTGGAATCGTACGAGAAGACTCTGTGAATGAGCGTAACCAGGAGGAGTTCGATGGAACTCCCTACGAACCAGAGGCTGGAGGACGAGCTGTGACCCATGGTGATTAGGGTCTAGTTAGTTATGACCAATGCGTCTCGTGAGGCGTATTTTTATATGTATCCGCTTTGTTAAACTTTTGTTTAAGTATATGCTTGTGAGGGATCTTATTGAAAGGATACCCTCAACAGTGTTTTGTAATATGTTTAATATACTTATATTGTGATGTGTATTCTATATGAAGCTGTATAAGTCATAAGTTAAGTTTTTAATTTCTACGTATTTTCATATTAAGCGCACAAGTAAGAAATTAATTAATGAGATTTTAGTCTAATAAAATACCAGGGCACAACGAGAAGTCTCATTATTCCATGAGCATTCTCAAGAGGCATATATGATTTTTCCATCACTTTCCTTTGTTTCAATTTATACTAATATCAAATGATCTTTTAAATTTTAATCATGGTTCAAAGGTGTAGTTCTTCAGGAACTATACCACAAATCTTCATATAAACATTACCAAGAAAAAAATATTGGCTTTGTGCAATCCTTCAGAGATGCTTTAATAATAGATTCTTCCAGAATTTATCAAAAGTGATGAATTCAAGCTTTGCGAGATACATGGTGAAAACACTTGAAAATAATTTGAATAAATAACTCACATATGAAAGCAATTATTTGGGAGAAGTTTGCTTAGAGATTCAAGCTCTGATATACTCATATATGCACTGATAGAGACTTGATCGTGCTGATAACGTGTTATAAATAGAAAAGAAAATAGGGAGATGAAGATAATAGAAATATGGACTCAAATGTTAGTTCTTCAGGAATTAGCTATAATCTTTGTATTGATAATCTGATTGAGTGAATACAAGAGTAAAACCTAAGGTCCAATTTAGAGAAGTAAATGGACCACTAATCCTGGACCAAATCGACAACCATAAATAAGAAGTAAATACATAATAATGATAAAGATGTTATAAAAATAACAAATTGATATAGTCATCCATAATAACTAAATATTTATAATAGTTAAGATTTATTTTGAAATGTTGAAAATGATCTTTATAGAAAGATAATATTTATTATAAAAATATAATATACTATTTTTCTATAAAAAAAATGGTATTTTTATTTAACTAACCTTTCATTTCCCTTTCCTTATAAATTCATAACCCTGAAACCCTATTTCCCTCCATTCTTGTGCCTTCCCTTTCACACTTGCAACCAAAACCCTTTCCGCTTGCGCGCCACATTCTCAAAGAACAGAAACATGACATCTCCGGAGTCCCATATAAGCGATCTGGAAAAGAAGTTCATGGAATTTCAAGCTGGCTCCACTTCATCATCTACACCTCAACCAAATTCCCACATTGCCCCCCAACCCAATAGATGACGCCATCAAACGGTATTTGCAAGTTGAACGAAAACTCGTAATTCCAGATAAATTCAAAGATTTACCAAGCGCAGACGAGCTTCTGGGTCTTCCCGCTCCGAAATATGACTTTATTTATGAGATTGTGTATTTTGTGTGTGAAACATTAACTGTAAGTTGAGATTTGACGACATCTTTTGTTTAATGAATTGATTCTTATTTCTCACTTGAGGACATCACATTATATTATTTTTTAGACTTAAATTGACCTCAGTTATCACGATTGTGTAACTTTGGTTATCTGGATTCTAATTGCGCTACTCGAGTCCCCAAGTATTTTCCCATTGTAATTTTTAACGTCAGTAGCCTATTTGGCACAGTTGTCATTTAGTGAGGCCAATTTCTATTATAGTGAGGATGACATCTTTAGATATGATAAAGAGTAGGAATGGACTAGTGTAACGAAGGGAAAAGTGCAATTGGACGGCACAAACTATGTGTCAAATTAGTCTCACATGTCCCACGTTGGCTACCGACGTTAAAATTGGATGACATAGTGATAGAGAGACCTAATTGTAATAGGGGATACTTGGGAACCTAATTGGCACAATTGGAATCTTGAGAATCAAAATTGCACAATTGTGATATTCGAGGTACCAAAATTATAATTAAGCAATTTTTTTATCATTTACATATATTTATAATATGAATATCTTCTTTAAATAAAAAATATTTATAAACAAATTCTTGTCATCACTAACCAATTTTTTTGGATATGTTGCTCATCAGGCAAGACACATATCTCCCAGCAACTTACAATATTCAAGGTGAAGCGATTGCATATGCTTTCATTGCTGCTTCTACATTGAGACTCTTTAGCAAGTCTCCAGAAAATTATGTGAAGGCTTTCAATCGCATAATATCTACCTTTGAGAAATTCTATGGGTTCCCCTGTCCTATCACTCCATCTACTCCTTCTGTGGCTGCATTAAAAATGTTCTCTTCAATTCTTGCTCATCAACGTTACAAGGCCACCCTCTATAGAATCCTCTATATGAGTGGTAAAGGTAATGCAGCAGCAACAGGTATGAAAAGATTTCTGTATGAAATTCATCTTGAGAACACAGGAATGCATATAGTTGGAATCTTTTTAAAGCTTTGTGAAGTTTTAAATTGTCAACATGATCAACTTCTTAAAGCAGTCACTTATTTTCAATTTGAGAAGCAAATCAAAGCATTGGGACATTTGATGCAAATCATTGACAGTGGTGATAAGAAGTATGAGAGAAAAATGTGGAGGTATGGAAGATTATTTGATCATGCTTTTATGTCACCATTGCAAACTCGCTCGTGTCCAATGCTTGTTTATACCTTAGCCTCTATGCTCAAAGAGTGAATGTAGCGAAGGTAATGAAAATATTTTGGATATTGTGCAACTTGGAGGTGTGAGCCCTGAAAGGAGAAGGCAATTGGATAAGGTTGCTGCAGAGCTGATAGCCAGATTGAAAGGAGCAAGTATTTCTGAATGAGAAATGCTTTATGGTACCAAAGTTATTGGTCGTTGATGGCAATTAAAACTGTAAGCGTGTGATGAAATTGTGGTTAGACTAATGTGTATGGTTGTTATTATCACTTTATTAGTCTGTTTTTGTATTGACATTTTCGTACTAAATAGTAGTCATCTTTCTCAATTGCTTGTGTTAATCCACATAGCAAATTGAATATACTTTTTGAAAAAACTTAGATATAGTTCTGTAGGTATTTATGGTACTACTTTTTCGAAGAAAATATAGAAGTGTAACGGTTGTCTCATGTCTTATTCTTATTAAAACGCCCCGTAGGTTAGTTTGCTTTGGGCCGTGATTTCTGTTGAATGTTTGGGTTATAGTTGCTTCAAGTTTGGATCAACTCTTATTATCATTTTGGGTTGGGCTGAAATATTTAGTTCAGATTAAGCACGTGGGCCAAGGTGGGTAAGGATATGGTGGGCTATTTTGACCTATGGTTTGGGTTTTAGATCTGGGCTTATGTGTCGGTCCAAAAACAGTAGGGGTCTAAACTCTAGACCTAGAGGAATGTTAAAAATAAATAATTATAATAAAAATAAAATATGAAAAAGGGTGTTGAAATTTTTGTGGAATAGTCAGAGAGTGGGCTTAATTAATCTTTGTCGATACTCTTTGTTGTAGAGCATAAATATACAAGCCCTAATTGTATTTTTGATCCACCTGTTAATTGGTTATGTGCGATTTTGGTTTCTATAATTTTTTTTAGTACATTTAATCCCTCTATTTTTATAATGTTCCAAATTCGGATGTTCCGTCCGATGTTTGCCAATATCTTAATCTTAATGATCAATAGAGAATGATCACTACTTGTGTGGAGAAATCCGACCCCATCAAGGAAGTCGAAGAATCAAAACCAGCACATAAATTCAAGTAACAACCATCAAATTTCCAGCCTCCCAATTCAGAAGCAAATTATGTGCACCCATATTTTCATGCTGAAGTGCTTGAACTAAAATGATAGTGTAGGGTAAGAGTTGGATGAAACATAGAGAGGCACCAATCAATGAGAGAAATGGCGCCAGCCTCCGCAGCAGGTGACCATAAATGCATTATCTGTAACAGCTTCTACTTATATGTTGTAGGGTCGTTCTACCATTTATTGTGCGTGCCTTGTTTCATGTGTTAGTTGAATCATCCTTTAATACCGTCTCTTTCCCTATTCCACAACTGTTCCTTCACTCTTAACTCTTAAACCTCTGGATTCATGCATTTGTCAACTTGTTCCCACTCATGTATCACACTCTCGATGTGACAAACTAGGAAAATAATAATGTATTCACCCTTAATGAGTTAAAGTGTATTAACATCTCAACATACTTTAATTAATTAAAAATGAATACGTTCTTACTTTATCACTCTGGAGGAGCTTAATCCAAGAAATACATGCATAAACTTAAAAGTAAGGAAATTGGAGAAATTAGGCAAATCACATCATCAATTACTCTTTTTTTGTCTCATAATAAATATTTATTTATAATGAATATTGATGAATGTGTAAAATATGTTAGTTTGGAAGTGTAATTAGGAAAGAATTCATAAATAATTTTAGAAATCATAGGAAAAGTGATAAGAAAATGTACACATTCATTTGAATAGAGTTTGATACTTAGATTTCAATTTATATTGAAAATATACTTAAAAGAGGTTGAAAATGTGCAGGAATAGTAGCTCAGCGCTCAGCCTTGGAATTGGACGCTCAGCACGGACGGAACGGAAGAAAACGCATCCCGCAATGCATGGGCCAGCGCCAAACCGGCATGTGAGTGGCCGGCGCCAGCGCTAGAATGAGGAAGGAATGGGCGCCCGCGCCAGAAGCATGGGCTAGCGCCCGGCTCTAGGAGATAGCGCCCAGCGCTCTTGTCAGAGCGAGAAGATGTTTGGCGCCAGCGCTGCTGGGCGCCAACGAAGGCAGACAGCGAGAACCCGGTATAAATACGGTTTGAACAGATTCGAATGGGGACTTTTGGTCATTTTTACTCGATTCTACTCTGTGTTCTCGGAGAGGTGCGAAACCAGGGAGTTCAAGAGCTTTCGGAAGAGAGGATTGAAGAATCCATGGCTTCTCCACCTCGAGATCTTTTCTATTTCTTCTAGATTTCATCTCGTAGATATGAGTTTCTAAATTCCATAGGTTAGGATAGGATGAGTTCAATCGGACCTTGATGTAAGTTCGTTCCAACTCGATCTCAATTGATTCATTCAATTTGAGTAATCTTTTCAATGCTTAATGCTTTTCCTGAATTGGCCATTCATGAAATTGATCATATGAATGAATGCATAATTGGAAAATGTGTGTTCATGCTAGAACTGAATTAGATTACCACTGGAGGTTGATTCTAGGAATAGAACTTCAATGCAAGTGCATTCCTTGTAAGCTTTGTGCCAATTGCTTGTGCTAATTCTGATTCACCTAAGGAATTAGGGTTCATAATTTGTAACAAAGGATTATCACCTAAGGAATTAGGGATAGATCTAAATCAGTGGCTTGAATGTCAATTAAATGAATTGAATTGAATATTAGGGTTCTGTGAGCTACATCAAGTGAAGATTGAGTGATTCCGATTCCTAACCGCTTGAAATACTTGATTCCTTTTAATTGTTCATTTGTTTTCCATTGTATTGATTGTGTGATAACAGAAAACCTATTTCGATTACCTTTGTAACAATACTTAATTCAACATCTCAGTTAAATGCTGGAACTATGAGTTTTATCCGTTCAAAAATCGATTGCTTAGTTTTCATTGTTACTTGAATCTCAATCCTCGTGGGACGATACTCTACTCTCATTATTATTACTTGTACGATTTGGTGCACTTGCCAAACCTTCAACAAGTTTTTGGCGCCGCTTTTAGGGGATTGTTGATCAATAGCAACAAAAACAAAAGCATTTGTTAATTTGAACATTATTTTTCTGTTGATTAATTTTCTGTTTCTCTGCGAAAATTTTGAATTAGTGCATGCTCGGAAATTCTCTTGAGAATCTTGTGCGATGTATGCGAGGTAAAGCAACAAGCGAGCTGTTATTTGATCCAGAAATTGAGAAAACAAAGAAGAAGAATCGCAAGAAAACAAGAGAGCAAAAACAGAGAAATAAAAATTTGGAAAAAGAAAATCCTTCTTCATCTCGGGTCCAACAAGAGGTGATCATGGCTGGAAATGTGGAAAGGAACCGGAGAACATTGGGAGAGTATTCCAGGTGGTCCAACCAACCGGAATCACTCAAGCATTGTTAGACCACCGGTAGCTGCGAACAACTTTGAGATCAAACCGGCTTTACTCAATATTATGCAGCAAAATCAGTTTGGAGGAAGTGAAGCCGAAGATCCGAATAGTCATATCTCGAATTTCATAGAGATATGTGAGACTCTCAAGATCAATGGGGCCACCGATGATGCGATACGTCATGCGGTTGTTTCCTTTTTCACTAAGAGATAGAGCTAAAGCATGGCTCCAATCTCAACCTCAAGGAAGCATCACAACTTGGGACGATTTGGAAGAGAAGTTCTTAGCAAGGTATTTTCCACCGTCCAAGTTTGTGAAGATGAGGGGTGAAATCTCAAGCTTTATGCAACGTGATGGTGAAACCTTATATGATGCTTGGGAAAGATTCAAGGAGTTTCTAAGAAAGTGTCCCAATCACGGCTTTGATGATCTTCAACAAATGCAGATTTTTGTAATGGATTGAGGCCATCAACAAAGCTTATGTTGGATGCTTCGGTAGGAGGATCTATGAATTCCAAAACAGCGGAAGAGGCCTTAAGGTTGATTGAAGCTATGGCATCCAATGATTATCCGATGAACCATGACAGAGGGAACACATCAAAGAGAGGGATATGGGAGCTTGAGTCTCAAAATGCAATATTAGCTCAAAACAAAATCATCACAAATCAATTGGATGCAATCACACAAAGCAACTAAAGGCTATGAGTCTAGGACCAACACAAGGACAACAAGTCATGAGCTGTGATTTTTGTGGAGGAGGGCATGATAATGGTAAGTGTGAAGCATCTCTAAGTTCTCAAGAGGAAGCAAAGTACATGGGGAATTTTCCAAGACAAGGTCAGAATTTGCACTCCAACTCTTATAATCAAAATTGGAAGAAGCACCCTAACTTTCCTTGGTCACAAGAAGCTCCACAAGACAATTCACCTTCACAACAACCACTACTTCAAAATCAACCACATCGTGATACCGATGAGAGGATGAACAAGTGGGAGAGCACTCTTGCACAATTCATTCAAGTCACCCAATCTAACTTCAAGAATACCGATGCATCAATAAAGAACCTTGAAGTGCAGATTGGACAGCTTTCTAGTGCATTAAGTGCAGGAGTTTATGGAAAAAACACTAATAATCCAAAGGAGGAGTGCAAAACCATCATGTTGCTAAGTGGAGAGCTAGCAGAGTAGGGTGTTAAGCATTTCTCAAGTCAAAATGCTGAAAATTCTGCATTGAGAAAGGAGATAGTTGATACTTGAAGAGAAAGAAGAAAGTTCAAAAAGGAAAGAAAAGGAGGAACCTCAAGATGATAGGAAGGAAAAGAAACTGAAATTAGTTGATGAAAATTCTATCTTGAGAAAGACAAAGAGTCAGCTTTTGAAAGAAGGGGGCAAGCGCAAGAGATTCCTTCTTATGTGAAATTGCCATATCCAATCGAGAAGAAGAGGAAAAAGAAAGAAGAGCAATCTAATAGGTTCTTGGATACCTTCAAACAATTGCATATAAATATTCCCTTTGCTGAAGAATTAGAGAGTATGCCATCAAATGCCAAGTTCATGAGAGAATGGCTTGAAAAGAAGAGAAAGATTGAATCAAGTGAGGTAGTAGCCTTGACTGAAAGCTGTAGTTCAATTCTCCAACACAAGCTTCCACCTAAGTTGAGGGATCCCGGATCCTTTACCATTCCTTGCGTCATTGGAGATGTAATAAAGGCTAGAGCCCTATGCGACCTTGGGGCAAGTATTAATCTAATGCCATTATCCATAATGAAGAAGCTTGGAATTCATGATGTGGAACCAACCATGATCTCATTGCAACTTGCGATAGATCAATTAGGAGACCATATGGTTTGGTGGAGGATTTACTTGTGAAAGTAGGAAAGTTCATATTTCCCATGGATTTCTTTGTGATGGACATTGAGGAAGATGTGAGCATTCCATTGATTTTTGGAAGACCCTTCTTGGCGACCGCCGGAGCTTTGATAGATGTATCAAAAGGCGAGATTATACTGAAGGTGAATGAAGAACAAATGGTTGTGAACATGTCTGATAAGGAGCCTATGGGAACTTCACCAGCTACTCATGCTCAAGTTCAATTTGTGCAAAGCCAGGAAATCCAAGAAGTTCACAAGGATGAACATGAGAAGAAAAAGAAGAGCAATGGGAACAGAAAGAAAAAGAAGAAGAGGAAGTCTCAATGGTCATCTCAATTCCAACCACTTTGGCCAAAAGAAGATGATTCATCAAAGAAGGGCAATACACCATTGGTTAATGGTGGGAATAATGTGACCAGTGGTGGCAAGAAAAGCAACAAAAATGCTCCATTTTTCTGTTCATTCAAGCCACCTTGAGCATTAAATAATCGGCGTCAAGCTAGTGACGTTAAAGAAGCGCTTCTTGGGAGGCAACCCAAGATTAGATTAGATTTTATTTGAAATTTTTTTTTTTTTTATCTTTCATCACACATTATGATGCATCTTACTGTGTAAAATTCATTCTGACATTTGGTACAGATTTGAGTAGGCCAAAGAATTAGCAGCAGAGGAAGTGGGAGAATTTGAAGGTAAACTGCTAACGCTAGGCGCTCGGCTTGACGCCCAGCGTAGGAAAAGTCAGAGACTACCAGGATGAGTGGCGCTGGGCGCTCCGCAGGAAGGACGAGCGCTGCACATGTCTGCAGCTTCTGGACAGCTAGCGCTGGGCGCCAGACAGCTAGAGCTGGGCGCTAGGCAGCCAGAGCTGGGCGCCCAGGGGGAGGCTGAGTGCTGTTTCATTCAAAATAAAAAAAAAAAATAAAAAAAAAATAAAAAAAAAAATAAATAAATAAATTCACATGCTCATCCATTGTGCAGAAGAAAGGGGGTGCTCTAAACTCTATCTTAATTTTTCTTTACCCTATTTCATTTGTTAGTTAGTTGTAGGAATAAATTGCCCAAACTTGCGTATATTGCACAACTTGTGTTGAATGGATTTTTGTGTAGATTCTCTTGTGAGCATGCCTCTTTTGTTTGGCTGGAATTCCTAACATGATGCATTTTAGACTTGCTAAGCATATGATTTCATTAAAACCATTGATTCTTGTGAATTGTTTATGACAATTTTTCATGCTATGATTGATGCAATGTTGGATGCATGGATTTTCTCTTGCACATAAACATAAACTGTGAGCTTTTGAGCCCAAATGCTCGGCACATTATCCAGATGACTTGATTTCTTTCATGTGTGATTGTCCATCACTTGCATGTTCTCACCTTTTCTTGCCTTGAATGCTTGTCATTGTTGCAATGTTCTTGCATATGCATAAATGATTGAGGCACTAATTCTTTGTTTAAGCTTGGTGCCATAATTGCCAACCTATCATTTACCATTGTTAAGCCCAATTGAGCCTTGACTTATTGTTCTTGGTATGATAGCTCATTACAAGCCTAAAAAGTGATAAAACCATTTTGTCCCACTACTTTAGCTTAGAGGAATGTTTGGACTTAAGTTTGGGGTTGTTCTCTTGCTTAGGGACAAGCAAGCAAATTAAGTTTGGGGTGGTAAGTAGGCCACTAAAGATGCCTACTAGGAAAAAAAATGAAAAATAAAAACTGAAAAAGAAAAAAAGAAAAATAGAAAAAGCCAAAAAGAGGAAAAGGAAAGAGAGTATACAAAAGGGAGAAAAAGGCAAAATAGAAAGAAAAGAAAATGAAACAAGAAGCAACAAAAGAAAAAGAGAAAAAGAAATAGTTGGAAATGAATAAACAGGAAATAGCACAAACTGTGTGTTGATGTGCTTGTAGTAGACTAGGCAAGTGAAAATTCCAAAAGAGTCCAAATAGTCCTTGAAGCCAAAGTAGCATAGCATATATATCCTTATTTTCATCCACCCGTACCTAAGCCCCATTACATCCAAATAAAAGACCTCATGATATGTGTTGCATTGACATTTGTGATGTGTGTTCTTAGCATCTTGTCAAGATTAGGATTGGGGAATGCATGATGATTGGAATTGAGAGCAAACATGACCAAGTGAGGATGTGTGAAACACTTAAACAGAGAGGTTGCAAGGGATAATTTTGTGCATTCAATGGAGCTAATTTTGTACTATGTTTGATTGTTCTAAAGCTTGAAACTTGTGATCAATTGGAATTTATGAATGATTGTGTGATGCTTGTCCATTTTGCAAAAGTATCAAGGAATTGAAGTCTTGCATGAGTAATTTGCTTCACAAGAGAATTGACTCTGAAAATCTATCTCATTCACCCCTGTTTTGAATTTAATTGTTTGCTTGAGGACAAGCAAAATTTCTAAGTTTGGGGTTGTGATGAATGTGTAAAATATGTTAGTTTGGAAGTGTAATTAGGAAAGAATTCATAAATAATTTTAGAAATCATAGGAAAAGTGATAAGAAAATGTACACATTCATTTGAATAGAGTTTGATACTTAGATTTCAATTTATATTGAAAATATACTTAAAAGAGGTTGAAAATGTGCGGAATAGTAGCTCACGCTCAGCCTTGGAATTGGGCGCTCAAAGACGGACGAAACGGAAGAAAACCGCATCCCCGCAATGCATGGGCCAGCGCCCGCCCCGCATGTGAAAGGGCCAGCGCCAGCGCTAGAATGAGGAAGGGAATGGGCGCCCAGCGCCAGAAGCATGGGCTAGCGCCCAGCTCTAGGAGATAGCGCCCGCCGCTACTGCTTCAGAGCGAGAAGATGTTTGGCGCCAGCGCAGCTAGGCGCCCAAATGGCGAGGCAGACGAAAGCAGAACCAAGATAAATACGGTTTGAACAGATTCGAATGGGGACTTTTGGTCATTTTTACTCGATTCTACTCGTGTTCTCGGAGAGGTGCAGAAACCAGGGAGTTCAAGAGCTTTCGGAAGAGAGGATTGAAGAATCCATGGCTTCTCCACCTCGATCTTTTCTATTTCTTCTAGATTTCATCTCGTAGATATGAGTTTCTAAATTCCATAGGTTAGGATAGGATGAGTTCAATCGACCTTGATGTAAGTTCGTTCCAACTCCGATCTCAATTCGATTCATTCAATTTGAGTAATCTTTTCAATGCTTAATGCTTTTCCTGAATTGGCCATTCATGAAATTGATCATATGAATGAATGCATAATTGGAAAATGTGTGTTCATGCTAGAACTGAATTAGATTACCACTGTGAGGTTGATTCTAGGAATAGAACTTCAATGCAGTGCATTCCTTGTAAGCTTTGTGCCAATTGCTTGTGCTAATTCGATTCACCTAAGGAATTAGGGTTCATAATTTGTAACAAAGGATTATCACCTAAGGAATTAGGGATAGATCTAAATCAGTGGCTTGAATGTCAATTAAATGAATTGAATTGAATATTAGGGTTCTGTGAGCTACATCAAGTGAAGATTGAGTGATTCCGATTCCTAACCGTTTGAAATACTTGATTCCTTTTAATTGTTCATTTGTTTTCCATTGTATTGATTGTGTGATAACAGAAAACCTATTTCGATTACCTTTGTAACAATACTTAATTCAACATCTCAGTTAAATGCTGGAACTATGAGTTTTATCCGTTCAAATATCGATTGCTTAGTTTTCATTGTTACTTGAATCTCAATCCTCGTGGGACGATACTCTACTCTCATTATTATTACTTGTACGATTTGGTGCACTTGCCAAACCTTCAACAAATATGCAATGAAATTTTTGACAGTTCACCTTCGACATTAAACCCCTTGGAGAAAATGATGAATACCAAGTTCTCACTATCTGAATTCTTAAATCTTAACATGGGACTTTTTTTATCCTTGAAAGTTAAAACTCATATGAATTTCCAATATTGATTACTCTTGTCGATACTTTTAATTATTTATTCACATTAGTCACTCATAATTCTTTTTTAAGTTTAGTTGTTGTACATTGTCAGTATAAAGTTTTTTACAGTGTCAATCAATCACAAATAATGATATGAATTAGGATAAGTGTCAAAGATTTTTAACGATGTGACAATTTATGATTGATTGACATAAACTGACAGTGTATATCAATTAAACTCTTTTTTTTTTAACAAAACTAAAATTTTGATAAATTAATAAATAGTGCAAATAAACACTTGCCACCCGTAATATATAGCCTCACCTAACATATTTGATCTAGTGCACCAAATTTGAGCCTAACCAAGATTCTCCACTCTTAAAAATATTTCAACTGTAGGGGAGTGTAGTGTAGGGTCAATGCATTGTCACAATTGATGTTTATTTTCCTTTCCCACCTAGTGAAAGAATTATTTAGGTTCTGAATCACATCCATAAGTATGAGAGTAGAGGAAACTAAGAAGTTGGTGGCTTAAATCTCCATTTCAATAAGTTTGTCTTACTTTTGGTGATATTTCAGAACTATGAGCTATTTCATTACTGAAGATCTTGAATATCCATGACCCTTTTTATATTTCGTGTGCTGATAATCTGAAAGTTGAGTTTTGGGTTGCTAACTGTCAGTGTTGTGTTGTGTTGTGTGTTGAAGAAGTGAATGGGTACCCCAGAGATCAAGTCACTAGAAGGTCCCTTACAAGGGACACCACAAGACAGTTCAATGAGTAGAAAGAAGCTTGGCATTTACTTCATTGAGTCTGAGGATAGAAGGATGGCCTTTGGGCGTGGATACACAGCAGGATCAACACCAGTTGATATCCATGGCAAATCCATTGTTGATCTTTCAAAGACTGGCGGTTGGATTGCTGCTTTCTTTATATTTGGTAAAAGTCTATCACTTTATCTATATTCACAACCATTTGTGTACTATTAGAACAAAGATTAAGAATATATGTTATAGAATATAAAAAATAATGAGTTTTATATATGCATTCCATTGTATCCATGTTTTAAATTGCAGTTGCAGTTATGTTTACTATAACTGTGAAAAATTTTGGCCAATTTGGCCATAAATGGATGCGAGCTACATCACATGATGCGGCTGCAACATCTATGTTGTACTAGTTGCTACAATCACATGGAATCGTGATTGTGGATCGCATTGACTGCATCTGGCCACAACAACTGCAATATCACCATGACCATAATGTGACCACAACCACAATTTGAGAAACTCCCATAATTGTGGCTGCAATACAGTTACAAAACTCTCAAAACCATAATATTGCGGCTACAACTGCGGTTGTGGACTGTAACTTAAAACAATTAATGTATCTTTTCTTATTATTTGATTAATCAATTTAGATTATTATCTCCTTGTAGAAACAAATTTTCTCGAACAAGAACACACTGCTATCTGTGCAAGGCTGCACTGCACAGAAATAGTTGGTGACTTTGTATCATAACATCAATTTGTCATGCATTTAAATTAAAAGTGAGATCCGAATTCTTAATTAATATGTGGCTGATGACAACCTAACAGAGCAAAAACAGAACAATGCATGAATATATGATGCCATGTTATTTGTTTGTTTTTTTTTAATATGATAAAGAAAAATGCTAGCATTACATTCCTCCTCAACACATTCTATTATTGGATGGATTTTATGTGAGACCCACCAAAACATATGGTCCCACGTGAAATCCACCCAATAGTACAGAGCGTGCGTTAAGAGGAGTGTGTTCAAGAGTGTGATGCTAGCATTGATTTGTAATAAAACTTTCAAGAGAACTTTCGTTGTATGATGTATCTTTATCTGGTTGCAGGAAACGAAATGGCAGAAAGAATGGCTTATTTTGGGCTTTCAGTTAACATGGTGGCCTTTATGTTTTATGTGATGCATAGACCATTTTCTAGTTCATCCAATGCAGTCAACAATTTCTTAGGAATATCCCAAGCATCATCAGTGCTAGGTGGTTTTCTAGCTGATGCATATCTTGGGCGGTACTGGACAATAGCAATCTTCACTACAATCTATCTTGGGGTATGGTCCTCTCTCTCTCCGTTGCATCAAATATACCACATTGTTTTTATTTTATTCATCTTTCGAAAGATTTGTACATCAACCATACAATGTTACAAATCTTTGAAAAGAGCAAGTAGAAAAAAAAAATAATGTGACATTTTTGTAATTATTAATGAAAACAGGAAATTGAAAACAAAACAAAACAAACAGATCGTAATTCCTCCAAGCATGTTTTGATAACGTTGATGTGGTTATTGTAAAGATATTTGGATGCCAAGATCTCTATGTCAATATTAATTTTACTTATTTGGGTAAAAAAGAATAGAGAAAGTGTGTATATTAGAATATGTATTTTGTTTATTTATCAACTAAAAAGAAAATAATATGAGAATGTAGAGATTTTAACGTGTAAATATCATTGTTCATTATTTGTGGTTAAAAATTGATTGATGATATAGTCTATGGAAATATTTCTTGTGCACAATGTTCTTTGTCTTAGACATTGTTTGATAGAGTTTATTGAAACGAAATGTGTGTTTCTCTCCTTTTGTCATTCTAATGTGAAGAAAGTGGTGTACAATTATCATGGTTGGGGATTATGAGCTTAGATATATTCTAATATTCTAATTTTTATAAGCAGGGTTTAACAGGGATAACATTATGTGCAACAATGAGCATTTTTGTACCCAACCAAGATGAATGTGACCAATTATCTCTTCTTTTGGGTCACTGTGAGCCTGCAAAACCGTGGCAGATGACTTACCTCTACACAGTCCTTTACATTACAGCATTTGGAGCTGCAGGTATAAGGCCCTGTGTGTCTTCATTTGGAGCTGACCAATTTGATGAAAGGAGCAAAAACTACAAGTCACACCTTGATAGATTCTTCAACTTCTTCTATCTTTCTGTCACTATTGGGGCAATTGTGGCATTCACTGCAGTTGTCTATGTCCAAATGAAATATGGATGGGGTTCTGCTTTTGGGTCATTGGCAATTGCAATGGGTATATCTAACATGGTGTTCTTCATGGGTACTCCCTTATATAGGCATAGGTTACCAGGAGGTAGCCCACTTACTAGGGTTGCTCAAGTATTGGTTGCTGCATTTCATAAGAGAAAGGC
The DNA here is from genome assembly GCA_030762895.1 of Sophora flavescens. Lineage (NCBI taxonomy): Eukaryota > Viridiplantae > Streptophyta > Magnoliopsida > Fabales > Fabaceae > Sophora > Sophora flavescens. Next base: position 12,469,274 of record CM061065.1, on the reverse strand, counting down.
CCAATTTGTTAGCAGTGACTTCATTGGGTTGTATGAGGTTCCTGGAAGACAGTCTGCTATAAAGGGAAGTAGAAAAATAGAGCACACCGATGATTTCAGGTAAAATTTCATGAGATTTTTTTTTATTATATATATAATATATTTGCATACCACATTGGGACAGTATCGAATTTATCTGATTGTGCATGAATATCAAGATATCACCTCTTTTGAGATAGAATAAAAAAATGTAAATGTGAGAATGTTGGCCAAATATGTTGTACAAATAACAAATAATAGTTTTATTAAAACATCCTCCTAGGGTAAGGAAGATTTTTTCTTATCAAGTGGTTACATGCACATAAAGGTTACAAGAAAAATCTTAAAAATCTTGATTAGGCTAATTAAAAAAATCTTTTTAAGTCTATTTCTCTTGTTCACATGATTATTGGAATTTGGATTGTTTCCTGTTGTCCGTCTATACAGCACCAAAAACAAAGAGAGCAGAGAGAATAAGGAGGGAGGGGTATATGAGAGAGGAAAAAAGATAAAGAAAGAGAGAAAGAGAGGTTGGAGAAAGGCAGGAGACAATTCAAACTCGACTATTTGACAAAAAAAAAACATTTTATAGAATCCATTCACGTCAACACTTAATAAGCAAAGTATTAAATAAAAAATAAATACATTTACCATCTTGTGAATAAGAAGAAAAAAAAATAGCTTTCTTATTTAATAATTAAGAAAATTGATTAATAGGATTTATAATTATTGTTTTAGGCGAGTGAGGGCCATTTGTCATGGGGATTACTCGGGCAGGAGATGTGTGGTTAAGTGGTTTGTTTTTGTCATCATTGATAATTTAAAAATTGCCATATTATTTCATCTTTCCAAAATTTGTGAAGGAAATAACGAAAATATAACAAACCAAAACCACCAAGTTTTTTTTTTCTTTGGTACTAGTACCTTTGTGACTTTGATAGGAACCCCTTTCAATAGTGAAAGGTAAACTGTATTTTAGAATGAAAGAAAATAGAAGAACTATTAGAAAGAGAAATCCCCTTGTAATCCCAGAGCTTCAGCTCCTCACAGAAATAATTTCTCCCCCTAAAACAACTGAATAAGTATTTTCCTACCTTTCCCTCTTCCCTCACTCCTTTTATAACCACCTCACCTCATTTCCCAATGATTACAGAATCACACTCCCCAATCCCCAAGTGCCACTTGTCCCTAATTTGTTATTCATTCCCTCTCTCCCTTCACACCTTCCCAACCTCCTTCTCTTGTCCCTCCTGATCATGTGTCAAGGGCCTATCAGACTTGTTAGACATTTGGGGTGTAAGTGTTTTGTTTTTTAATGTCATGTTATTTTCCTTTATTCAAATTTTCGAAATTTGTGAAAGAAACAAGGAAAACATAACAAACAAAACACCACTCAATTTTCTTTTATACTAGTACCTTGATTAGTTGTGACTTGTGAGACATTTGATGGTTGCAAGTATACTTGAGTGAATTTGAAACATTTATTGTGAGAAAGGAATGTTTGATAAGTCCTTAGTTTTTCTCAAAAACTCTGAATTATCTCTAGTTTCCACAGTTGATGATAGATGTTTTTGTTTTGGTTGCTATATATGAGGTTTCTTGACAAGGCAGCCCTGCAATTGAAAGAAGATGGTGCTAATCCAAGTCCTTGGAGGCTTTGTACTGTGACTCAAGTAGAAGAGGTCAAGATCCTTATGAAACTTATTCCCATACCAGCTTGCACAATCATGCTTAATGTGATCTTAACAGAGTTTCTGACTCTCTCAGTCCAGCAAGCATATACATTGAACACACACTTGGGTCACTTGAAACTTCCAGTTACATGCATGCCTGTCTTCCCAGGCCTCAGCATATTCCTTATACTCTCACTCTACTACTCCATTTTTGTCCCCATTTTTCGACGAATCACCGGTCATCCCCACGGTGCATCTCAGCTTCAGAGAGTAGGAATTGGCTTGGCAGTATCAATCCTATCAGTGGCATGGGCTGCAATCTTTGAGAGGTTTAGAAGAAACTATGCAATAGAACATGGATATGAAGTAAGTTTCCTCACAGCAATGCCTAATCTTAGTGCATATTGGTTGTTGATCCAATATTGCCTCATTGGGATAGCTGAAGTGTTTTGCATTGTTGGTTTATTGGAATTCTTATATGAGGAAGCCCCTGATGCCATGAAGAGCATAGGATCTGCCTATGCTGCTCTAGCTGGTGGCTTAGGTTGTTTTGTAGCCACTATGATAAACAGTATTATCAAAGCTGCCACAGGGAACTCCGATAAAAGCAAACCATCTTGGTTGTCACAGAACATAAACACTGGCAGATTTGATTACTTTTACTGGCTTCTCACAGGTTTGAGCTTTGTCAATTTCTGCATCTTCATGTATTCAGCACATAGATACAAATACAGGACACAAGAAGTTTATGAGATGGAGAAACAGGATATTGTGCCAAAATAAGGGAGCTACACAACAGTTGCTAGCTAAATAGGAAAGGGTATAGTGGTCACAGTTTGGTTAGTGCCATTGCCTAATTGGCTTTGGCTAAATAGGAAATTATATGAGCAAAATGTGTAGTCTTTGTTGTGTTACATTGCTATCCATGACCTTGATTAATGATGGGCTATTTTCAGTTTTAGTTACACTGATTCTGAAATATACACTTGTATGTTTAATGGCAGAGCCAACAATTTGTAATTCTCTCTAGAGTCATTCTCCATCTTGTACCATGAAAGCATATTAGAACTATGATTTGGAGATATGAAAAGTAGTTCTCATTTATGCTGAATTTGATACTTGTTGTACATAAGTCATAGTAGAGAGAAAACTTTGTAACCAAGCTGTAACGAACTCAACTGATTACATCAGAGTTAATTAACTAACTGACTAATTTAACTCTGTAACCATAATACTTCCCAGTTCCCCTCAAGGTGCAAAGTAAATGTCCAATATTCCCAGTTAGACAGTAGAAAATGAAACTGTAGCAGGCAAAGGTTTAATTAACAAAAAATTGCATAATGGATAACAAGAAATAACAACTTGAAATTATATTATAATATGTAACATTTATGAACTAGTGCCACTAAATATTATTTAAATGACCAAAACATGTCAAGTCTGATATCACGTATTGTACATTACAATACTTTAGTATTTTTCACAATCATATATTTGAAAAAATTTACGTCAAAACTTAGAGAGTATAGTACAAGTTTTTAACATTATATATATACTCGTAGACTCATAATTGAGTATAAGAGTGTGTTTGGGAAAGCTGGAAAAAAAGCTTGTGTTGATAATCGATTTTTTTTATAATCGATTATTGTGATACTTGAATAGAATCTATTTTGGTTTGGATCTATTTGCTGATAAACGATTTTAAGATAATCTATTTTATTTGATTGGTGTAAAAAAATACTTTTATATATTAAATTACGAAAAAGAGTATAAAGTTATTTGTATAATTTAACAGTATTGGATGCTTTTTCAGACATTAAATTTTTTTTTGAAATGTTTTTTTTTTTTACATTTAAAGTATTAAAAATTTTAATTAAAAAAATAATGAGACAGTGACATGATGTGGATAGGGACAGTGGCGTGCGTATAAAGTGAAATGTATGGGGTAAGACTGGAAGAATGGTTTGAGATGTAAAAATAAAGGAACGTGGAATTACTTCGGTATCACTCAGTACTAGATAACATACAAAATGAAGGAATTTATCAATTTTAACCCTGTGGTCAATAATATACGATTTTGTTTCTATTTTCTTGCCAAATTTCATAGCAAATCCAACAAGAAAAGGAAATTACCTTGGTATCCTAAGTACTAAAAATCATACTAGATGAAGGAATTTAACAATTTTAACATTGACAAAATTTGGCTAGAAAATAGAAAGAAATAATACATTAGGGCCATGAGTTTCAAATTAACAAATCTCTTCATCTGATATGATTTCTAGTATTCAGAGGTATCGAGGTAATTTCTTATTCCTGTTCGATTTGCTGAGATTTGGCCAGAAAATAGAAGAAAAAAATATACATTAGGAACATAGGGATTAAATTATCAAATTCATTCTTTTGGTATAATTTCTGGTACTCGAGGGTATCGAGGTAGTTTTCCATCCCTGTATGACTTGTTCTTAAAATTGACCGGAAAATAGTTTTTTTTAAAAATAAGTTTTTGGTCCCCGTAAAGTTCACAAATTTTTGTTTTAGTTCCTATAAATTATGTCTTAGGATTTCGTCATTGTATTTTCAAAAAATTTGGAAATAGTCCATGTTGACGTGGCTAACGTATGCCACGTGGATGACGTGGCATTCTGTTTGCCACGTCAGCAGTTAAAGGAAAGAGATAATAGCAGGGACTATTTCCAAAATTTTTGAAAGTTTAAAGGCGAAATTCTAAGGAAAAAATTTGCTGGGACTAAAATCAAAATTGATGAATTTTGCAAGGACAAAAAATTATTCTAACCAAAAATAAAAGTTCCTATTCATATGAGCATTTGCAACTTATAAATCATGATATAAAAAACAAAACTTATACAAGGACCATATTTATCATTTAAATATCTATGTGCATAATAATTAAAATGTACCAGTTTTATTGAGGGAGGAACTGGACCAGGTTAATTTTCGACGGATGAAGTGGAAGCTTTGTCACCTACTTGTCTTACTGTTTCATTTCATATCTTATGTATATTCATAAATACGTACTTATGTTACAATAATGATTAAGTTTTTTTATATGCCTTGTCCATCATAAATTACAAACTCAACCAATTCTTTCCAATAATAAGTGCAAACCTATTACAAACTCAACCAATTCTTTCCAATAATAAGTGCACACCTATTCTAAAACATTGATTAACTTAATGTACAAAGCATATAAACTTGTAATTTATGGGAACCATTCGGCCAAACACTCCAAAGCAACTACCCAACATCAATTATTTCATGCATGGACAATAACCTGGCATATAGTATCAAAATCCCCAATTTATGCAGTTGGAAGAAGTAATCTTTTCCCAATATCTTTTCCATTGTCAGAACTTAATCTTTTAATATCTTTCCCAAACTGTGTCTGTACCATATGATAAAATTGGGTAAACAGTTGGGGTACTTACGATTTACCCTTCATAAAAAAAAAAACCAAGTTACTCGAGCATAGTCATCAATAAAGGAAATAAACCATCTCGCACTAGAAATGTTAGAAATAGGGGCAGGTCCCCAAACATCAGAATGTACAAGATCAAATGATTTAGCACTTTTAATAAAACTAGAAGCAAAAGTAGCACGATGGTGTTTAGCAAATTGACAAATGTCACACTAAAAAGACTCAACAGACTGTTGTAAAAATAAGGACGGAAACATAGACTTAATTAGAGAAAATGGAGGATGGCCAAGACGCTTGTGCTGAAGATAGACCTGTGATGCAGGAGAATGAGACTCAGACTAAGATTGGAAACAAGAAGACATCACCTTCTAACCATCTCTTTCATCAGACAGATAGTACAACCCTTCTTGTTCCTTAGCAACTCTAATTGTCCTCCCCATGCAAGATCCTGAAAAACACAATGAGAAGGCAAAAATATTACTGCCTAATTTTGGTCTCGATTAAGTTTATGAAAAAGAGATCAAGTTATTGGAAAGTGTTAGATAGAGATAAATCAAGCTTATGTCATTGATTATTGGCTAGCAATTTGTATCCAAATTGAACACCTCTAGCCACCATTCATGTTGCAAGGTTTGACTTGAAGTTTGACTAGTATAGCCACCACACAAAGCTTTCTTCACCATTAAGTAATTGTTGTCTTCATTGTTAAGTTTTCTTAATGCTTAAGTTAGCTTCTAATTAAGGTTATTATATTGCAAATGTTTGCCTATAAAAAGGCATGACCTTGTATGTTGCCATAATGTAATCAATCAAGAATTGAGTGAATGAAATACTTTTCTTCCTCTCCTTATGTGTGTGTGTAGAGAGAAACTTTGATCCTGGGTGAGTTTCATGTGTTATTGATATCAAATTGGTATCAGAGCTAGAGAGTGTGGTAGTGAGTGTCAAAAATATTTTGAGTGTGTGAGGAACAAGAGAGTTCTCACTATGTCCAATTCCTTTTAGTTCATATACTTTGAGAGAGGGAGATAGCAAGCAATTACAATATAGTGTGGTCTGGTCCCAAACTGGATGGGAAACTTGATTTCAGTTATTGGGAGATTTTGATGTTAACACATCTAAAGGCTCACAATATTTGGAGCTTTGTTGAACCGGGATTACAAGAAGGAGCTGATGCAACCACTCAAAGGAAGGACCAATTGACGTTGTCGCAAATTCACCAAGGAGTTGATTATTCAGTTTTTGGCAAAATTGCAAATGCCAAAACTACCAAAGAAGCATGGAACATCTTGAAGCTATCATACAAAGGAGTAGAAAAAGCCCAAAAATCCAAGTTACAATCCTTGCGTAGAGAATATGAAAGGTATAAGATGTCCAACTCAGAAAGTGTTGAACAATACTTTTCTCGAGTTACTGATCTTGTCAACAAGATGAGGGTGTATGGAGAAGACATCATAGATAGTGTAACACCCGGGTGCCGACGAGGGCGGGGAGTGGTCGTCGGTGAAGGCAAGGACAAGGAGCGGCTCCTGGCAGACTTCTAGGCGGAGGGATACATGAATAAACTGATTACACACCCGAATGAGAGGGATCCTGAGACTGTGTAGGTATGGGACTATACAGTTGAAGAAGGCTTATATGAATTGGTTGGTACTACCTATACTAACAAGATGCATCTTCTTTTCGGTAGCCCATCACTTAAGAACTCCACAGTTAAGCGTGCTTGACTTGGAGCAATTCTGGGATGGGTGACCTCTTGGGAAGTTTTCCCAGGAAGCATGTGAGTGAGGACAAAGCATGCTGAAAAGATCCGTGTTGGTCTGTGGGGACAGTCGTCAATCCATAGAGCAGCCAGGGATGTTACAAATGGTATCAGAGCGGCACCTCTCGCAGTACGGTGTGGTTCGGGGACGAACCAAGCGGAAACTGGTGGGCATGTAACACCCGGGTGCCGACGAGGGCGGGGAGTGGTCGCCGGTGCAAGAAGGCAAGGACAAGGAACGGCTCCTGACATACTTCTAGGCGGAGGGATACATGAATGAACTGATTACACACCCGAATGAGAGGGATCCTGAGACTGTGTAGGTATGGGACTATACAGTTGAAGAAGGCTTATATGAATTGGTTGGTACTACCTATACTAACAAGATGCATATTCTTTTCGGTAGCCCATCACTTAAGAACTCCACAGTTAAGCGTGCTTGGCTTGGAGCAATTCTGGGATGGGTGACCTCCTGGGAAGTTTTCCAAGGAAGCATGTGAGTGAGGACAAAGCATGCTGAAAAGACCCGTGTTGGTCTGTGGGGACAGTCGTCAATCCATAGAGCAGCTAGGGATGTTACAAATAGCAAGGTGGTTGAAAAGATTCTTCGCACCATGCCGATGAAGTTTGATCATGTGGTGACTACAATACTAGAGTCCCACGACACAGATACAATGTCGATTGCAGAATTGCAGGGAAGCATTGAAAGCCACGTTAGCAGAATCTTGGAGAAGACAGAAAAAGTGAACGAAGAAGCTTTGAAAAGCTAGGTGAATTTCAACAATGTTGCAGAATCCAGCCAAAGCGCAGAAGGTAGAGGTCGTGACTTCAATAGTAGAGGAAGTGGAAACTATAGATGCAGAAGCAGAGGAAATGTTAGAGGAAGAGGTCGTGGCAATTTCAACCAAGGAAGAAGCAACAATTTCAGACTACCAAATCAAGGAAGAGGTGGAAATAATATCGGCCCTACCAACTGTGGAAGAGGACGAGGTAATTACTACCAGGAAAGAAGCAATTTTATTTGCTTTTGCTGTGGGAAGATTGGACATCAAGCCTAGGATTGTAGATTCAGAACTCAGAACTGTTAAGTCTCTAAAATGTCTGATGTGCATTTCCCTAAGTTTTGATGAGAACTAAACATTGGTTAATGATTTAATTAACCTTCATATTGGTTGCTAACCTGTCTATCTAGTGTGCAAATTAAAATTGTAAGAATCATCTATCTGCTCATAAGTGACTACCTGTCTGGATAAGCTAAAGTCAACCTGTCTGTTGACTATGATTATTGACTTCTTTCATGATACGTCTTCAACCTGTCTCCCCATGAGTTCCTACACTTGTCTGAGGTTACTCGTTGAAGAATCAAGGACCAAACAAGCTTTTGTTGGCTGTCCCATCAGAAAGAGACTTGAAGCCTTCTCTCCTACTCAGTCTCACGCCTATCAAGAAAAGTCAGAAGTTACTCTCTCAAGCAACCTCGGTTATCATAACCAAAGACCAGTTAAAGAATTCTTCCAACATGCTTTATTCCACAGTACCTCTGGTCCTTACACGAAAAAAGAATTGTACTCAGCAAAGTACAAAAAGCTCTCTGCACAACTTTGATATGCCTGTATCACGATGCATAAAGCCATTATCCTTCATGTTAGAGTACAACCAACGTTCCTATTGCATTAATGGCTTCCCAGAACGACTCTATTGCATTTAATGAAGTTCTGCTTGAAGCCAACATCTGAGGGAATGTCTCTAAAGGATCCTAAATGCTTGAAGACTATAAATACAGAAATCATTGAAGATGAAGTATAGAGAATACACATAGCATTAAAGAGCCATTACTCTGCCCATTAATATCTTCACTCTTTCATTCTGTATTCTTCAATCATTTGAAGTTATTACGCAGACTTTTCTAAGCTTTACATTTAAACCACTCTCTGAGTGTCAGTGAAAGATCTGTCTGTCTAAAGTTGTATTTATTACAAACCAAATCTCTCAAACATACCTGAGTGAGCCTGAAGATGCTAGGTGTGCAAAGAATACTTGTCTTGGAGCCTGAAGAGGCTAGGTGTGCAAACAATACTTGGAACCTGTAACCTGATCAGTTATGGTGGATAAAACTTGGTGCTGCCAAGGACTCGACGTAGCTCTTTGCTTTGAAGAGTGAACCAGGATAAATAGCTGTGTCAATCTCTCCTTCCTTATAAACTCTTTAGTTGCCTTAGTTTTCTTATCCGTTTTTCAAGTGGTGTGTTTGTCTAAGTCTCTGTTAAAATTTCATCAGACAGGTCACCTGTCTGTCCTGTATCTTTCCATTCGTCTGAACCAAGCTTCTGTATGCGAAAAGTTTTCAACTTTGTTTAAATTCTGATAAACATAATTCAACCCCCCTTCTCGTGTTTATAGTTGTCTATTTCAGTTGGTATCAGAGCTCAGCCTCTGGGTTGAACATCTAACAGTGTAGAGGTAAAAGGTCCTGAAGAATAGACATGACTACTGGAACTAGTTCAAGTGGAAGTCACCAGACTGAAGGAGCTTCCCTAACCAGACCTCCTTACTTCAATGGAGAAAACTACAACTATTGGAAAGATAGATTTCAATGGTTCATTCTATCTACAAACTCTGATCTTTGGGATGTCATTACAGATGGTCCATTAATTCCCAAGAATGATGATGACACTGACAAACCAAAAGCTCAGTGGACTACTGTAGGAAAGACAAAATGGGAGTTGAACCACAAAGCTAGATATAACATCATTTGTGCTCTCAGTCCTTAGGAGTTTGAGAAGGTATGTGCTTGTGACTCTGCCAAAGAAATATGGGACACTTTAGCTGTAAGGAACAACCAAAGTCAAAGAGACAAAGATTGCCATACTTGTCAGAAAGTATGAACTGTTTGTCATGGAGGAAGGAGAATTTGTTGCTCAAATGATAGGAAGATTTCAAACTATAGTCAACAGTTTAAAATCTCTTGGCAAAGTCTATACCAATGCTGAGAAGGTTGGAAAGATTCTGAGAAGTCTACCTAAACAGTGGAGACCTTTGGTCACTGCTATCTCTCAAGCCAAGGATCTCACTACCTTGACAATGGATGAACTTCTTGGAACACTCACTATTCATGAGCAAGAACTTGGAGATGAAGTTGCACCAAAGAAGGGCAAGTCAATTGCTCTGAAAGTTGATCAAAAGTTAGCAAAAGTTTCCAAGTCCCTAAAGGCAGACGAGTCATCCAGTGATGCTGACCTGTCTGAACACGGGGACTTTGAGAGTGATGAAGAATTGTCTCTCCTGACCAGGAAGATAAAGCTTCTCCTACAGAAAAAGAAGTTCAAGAGGGATAAGCCATTCAAAAGGTTCAACAAGGACAAGAACTTCAAAGAATCCACTCCAACAGACAAAAGTCCAATTATCTGCAATGAGTGCAAGAAGCCTAGTCACATCAAGACTGAACGTCCTCAACTCAAGAAGGCCCCTTTTAAGAAATTCTTCAAGAAGAAGAAGAAAGGAATGATGGCTACTTGGGAGGATCTGGAGTCAACATCTTCTGATGAAGAAACAGAGGAAGAAGCCAATATCTATCTGATGGGCAACACTGACTCAGACTCAGACGATGAGGTACATCTTGACTATGAGGAATTACTTGATGCCTATGAGGAGTTACTGGAGGAATCCAACTGCTTATCTAAGGCTTTCAAATCCCTCAAGAGAGAGTATGTAAAGCTCACCAGTGAGCATAAACAGAAATCTCAAGAGTGTGAGAATCTGGCTAAAGAGAACAGAGAGTTGAAGACTGAAAAGTCTAATGAAGCTAAGATCTCAAGTGAAACATCATCATCTGAAGAAGTTGAAAATTTTCAACAGGAAGTGGAAGAGCTTACTTTTGATCTTGCCAAATTTGTTAATGGTAGAGACAATTTGACTAAGCTACTTGGCAATCAGAGGCACTCTCTTAACAAAGAAAGTATTGGATATGTCCATCAGACACAACATAAAGTATCAACTAAAGCTTCTACAGTATCTGTTAAGTAAACTGTAACCAAATCTACACCTGTCTGTAACTTCTGTGGAAAAACTGGACAAGTTATGTCTAAGTGTATCCATAATAAGAGAAGGAAGTTTTGACAGACTCCTAGAACTAACAGAAAAGGACCCAGAAAAATTTGGGTACCTAAAAATCAAATAATTTTTGTTGCAGAGGTCCTCAACAGGACAAAGAAAACACCACTGTTGGTACCTGGACAGTGGTTGCTCGCGTCATATGACAGGAGAAAGGTCTATGTTCCTAGACCTCTAACTTAAGAAAGGAGGACACGTTGCCTTCATAGGGAATCAGAAAGGGAAAGTTATAGAAATTGGTACTATTGGTGGTAAACCCCCTCTTCCCTCTATTTCTAATGTTCTTATGGTTAAAGGATTAAGACACAATTTGCTTAGCATAAGTCAATTATGTGATAGTGGTTTTGATGTTTCCTTTACCAAGGATGTATGCATAGTTAAAGATTGTGGTGGCAAAACCCTCTTTTCAGCTAAAAGGCAACAAAATCTTTATAAGATTCAACTGTCTGATCTCTCAGATCAAAGTGTAACCTGTCTGATGTCTAAAGAGGATGAGAGATGGTCATGGCATAAGAAACTAGGACATGCTAGTATGAAACTAATTTCTGAATTTAAAAGGAATAATCTTGTGAGAGGATTGCCTGATATTAGTTTTAAGAAAGTTGTCTTGTGTGATGCATGTCAGAGAGGTAAATAGATAAAATCAAGTTTCAAACCAAGTATCAACCTCTAGACCTCTTCAGTTGTTACACATGGATCTGTTTGGACCAGTTAGTGTTGCCAGCTTGGCTGGAAGAAAATATGGCTTCGTCATAGTTGATGACTATTCTAGATACACATGGGAACTCTTCCTAACACACAAGGAGGAGTCTTTTAAGTCTTTCTCAGTATTCTGCAAAAGAGTACAAAATGAGCAGCGTTTCTGTATTTCTACCCTTAGAAGTGATCATGGGGGAGAATTTGAAAATGAGCAGTTTAGACAGTTCTATGAGGAGAATGGAATCTCTCACAATTTCTCTGCACCTAGAACTCCACAGCAAAATGGTGTGGTTGAGAGAAAGAACAGATCTCTGCAAGAGATGACTAGATCTATGCTCAATGAAAATAATGTCCCTAAGTACATCTGGGCAGAAGCTGTAAATACTGTTTGTTATGTACAAAACAGAATACTTATTAGGCCTTTTCTAAAAAGGACTCCTTATGAATTGTGTTTAGGAAAAAGCCCCAACATATCTTATTTTCATGCTTTTGGATGTGAATGTTTTATTCTGAATACCAGAGATAATCTTGGAAAGTTTGATTCTAAGGTAGACAAAGGTATTTTCGTAGGATATTCTGAAATGTCTAAGGTTTTTAGAGTTTACAATTCAAGAACTTGTATTATTGAAGAATCTGTTCATGTTAAATTCAACGATGGATTAAAGAATGATAAAGAACTATCAGATCTAGAAGATGATCTTGCAGGTCTTGATATAAACAATCCAGAAATTCAACAACCCGATCTAACCAAGACAGAAGTTGTGCCTGAGGCTGACAGACAAGTGGAACACACAAGTCAGCAGACGAGTCAACAAACGAGTAAGCAGACAAGTCAAGATCTTCATGATGATCTCAAAAGGGATTGGAAGTTCAACACTCATCATCCTAAGGATCTTATTATTGGAAATCCTTCTGAAGGAGTAAGAACCAGATCTACATTAAGAGAATCAAGCAATGTGGCCTTTATTTCAGATTTGGAATCTAAACGCATTGAAGAAGCTCTTGAGGATGAAAGCTGGATTCTTGCTATGCAAGAAGAACTTAACCAGTTAACCAGAAATGATGTCTAGACTCTTGTCTCTAAGTCTAAAAACAAGTCGGTTATTGGAACAAGATTGGTCTTCGGAAACAAATTAGATGAAGATGGTAAAGTTGTCAGAAATAAGGCAAGGTTAGTAGCTCAAGGCTATAACCAACAAGAAGGTATTGATTATACTAAAACCTTTGCACCTGTAGCTAGAATAGAAGCCATACGCATTTTAATGTCATATGCTGCATAACACCAAATTACCCTGTTTCAAATGGATGTAAAAAGTGCTTTTCTAAATGGTATAATTGAAGAAGAAGTGTATGTTAAACAACCCCCTAGTTTTGAGGTTACTGATAAACCAGATCACATTTTAAAACTTAAAAAAGCATTATATGGTTTGAAACAAGCACCTAGAGCATGGTATGATAGACTCAGTTCTTTTCTCATACATAATGGTTTTACTAGAGGACAAGTAGATACTACTCTGTTCAAGAAATGCTCTAAAAAGAACTTTATTATAGTTCAAATATATGTTGATGATATTATTTTTGGAGCAACTAATGAAAAGCTGTGCAAGGAATTTTCAAATCTAATGCAAGCTGAATTTGAGATGAGCATGATGGGAGAATTGAAGTTCTTCCTTGGATTACAAATCAAGCAGACAAGTGATGGAATTTACATTCATCAACAAAAATATACCAAGGAGATACTCAAGAAATACAAAATGGAAAATTCAAAGCTCATGAAAACCCCTATGCAACCCAATGCAAAACTAAGCAAAGTTGATGAAGGTAAAAAGGTAGATCAAACTGTCTACAGAGGTATGATTGCCTCTCTACTATACTTAACTTCAAGCAGACCTGACATTCAATTTAGTGTCTGTATGGGTGCTAGATTCCAATCTGACCCTAGAGAATCTCATCTTAAGGCTGTTAAAAGAATATTTAGATATTTGCTTGGAACTACTAATCTTGGTTTGCTATATTTAAGATCAAAAGATTACAGATTAGTGGGATATTGTGATGCTGATTTTGCTGGAGACAGAATAGAAAGAAAAAGCACCAGTGGATGATGTCACTTCATTAGAGCAAGTTTAGTCTCATGGTCAAGCAAGAGGCAGACAACCATTGCCCTGTCTACTGCTGAAGCAGAATACATCTCTGCTGCTAGTTGCTGCTCTCAACTCTTATGGGTAAAACATCAACTTGAGGATTACTCTATATATGAACATAACATATCTGTATGGTGTGATAATTCCAGTGCTATATGCTTAACTAAAAATCCAATTCAGCATTCTAAGGCTAAACATATTGAAATCAAACATCATTTTATTAGGGATTATGTTCAGAAAGGCATCTTTGATATTAAGTTTGTTAAAACTGAAAATCAATGGGCTGATATCTTCACTAAACCCCTCGCAGAAGAAAGGTTTTTATTTATTAGAGATAATCTAAACATGCATTGCATTGTTGAATGACATGTCTGAATGTTAACCTGTCTGTGCTTTATCACCTATCTATGCTTACATCTCGACTGCTGTAGAGTCACTATGCTAGAACTCATCAGTTTTGTTGAAATGGTTATTATTTAATTAATGCCATTCCCTTATCTGAAGCTAATCGTGTGCACGGTGGTTTACATATCTCGAAAACATGTTTTCATTATGTCTTAAGTGGGCGTTGCAGTTCCCCATATAAATCCTGCCATTTTTGAATTAAAAATGTCGTTTTTCTCTCTCCTACCTTTATGACTATAAAAGACAATAGATCAGAAAGGTTGAACCTTTACGTTTCAATATTCCAAAATCTCTTTGTCTTCTCATCTTTCAAACCCTCTTCTCTCTCAAAACCCTAGAATCGTTTTCTCTCAAAAAATGGCATCATCCAAGCGTCTCTCTACAAAAGAAATCACTGAGAAATACAATCTCAAGGTTACTGAGATAGAAAAGATCATTCCTGGAAAGACTGTTGATCTTTAACAGATGAAGAAACTAGGAATGGATGTCATTGAAGAGTTGGAGTACTCCAAGTGGACTCCTTTTTTCTACATCAAGGAGCTTGTTCACCCTAAGCTCATTCAAACGTTCTGGAGAAATGATGTGGTTGTCACCAACCGACTCAACGGAATCAAAAGCTTTAAGGCTGAAATAGGGGATAAATCCCTTCTCTTCCCCATTAGCTCTCCGGAGCTTGTCACAAAATGTCCGAGAATCGGAGCTGGCTTCACACCCAACTGGGAAGATGAAGTGGGAGCTGACAATGTCAACATTGCCATCTATGGTGTTCCCAAACCAGTGAACCCTAAGCCTATCAAGATGGTGGTCAAGTGCAGATTCCTACACAAATTACTGTAGGAGTGCGTGATGCCAAGGAAAGGCTCATGAGACAATGTGACCAAGATGGACATATTTACTCTGTACCACTTGATCCACAAAATCAAGGTCGACATCAATGACCTTATCTACATGTACCTTGAGATTCTGATCAAGAGAACCAACATGCAGACCTATCCTTATGGGATGTTGCTGACAAGGGTATTCAGGAACAAGTCGTTTGTTCCTAGTGATGTTCACTTTATGGACATGGCACTGGCCATAGACAGGAATATACTGTCTATGATGGACATCAAGGGAATCCCTCTTGTTGATGAGGAGGAAGACAAGAAGAAGAAGAAGAAGCAGAAGAAGAAGAAGAAGAAGCCTGCTGTTGAGCAGAAGGAGGAAGAACCAGTGGTTTCCACTGACGAATCAGAAGTCCCCATTTCTGAAAGATTGTTCAAACCGTCTGGAAAAGTGGCCAGACAAGACCAAATTCCAGAGCTGCAACCCTCAGTATCTGAAGATTCTGCTGAAACAGTTGAGCCCTTGAGGTTTAGGCTGAGGAGACCCTCTCTTAAGAGGAAGACTAGTGAAGTTGAGGAATTAGTGGATGTTCCTTCTCATCCCAGCAAGAAAAGGAAGCTGGTGAAGACCTTTGCCAAGGTCAGACAAGTTGAGTCTGTGCCTAGCAAAGAGGAAGCATCTGCTTAGGGGGAGAAGACAGAGCAAGTCCTGGAAGAACCAAAGAAGACTTTCGTTTTGGGAATTATTCCCAAAAAGAGAAGATCTGGTTACCCAGTATCTGCAAAAGCTAACACTGCAGAAGACCTGTCTGGAGGAGCTCAGACAGTTGTACCCAAAGATGACCAAGTGTCTCCTTCTCACAAAAAGGTAAAGATATCTGAAAAGAAGACATCTCCTTCATTCCCTTCCCCTTCTCATCAAGGTATCATCAACCCATCTGTCTCTTCTCCAACTGCCCTTTTTGTTCAACCCTTTTTTATTGCATCTCCTATTTCTTCACCTGTCTCTGCGCATTAATATCTTCATTCTTTCATTCTGTATTCTTCAATCATTTGAAGTTATTACGCAGACTTTCCTAAGCTTTACATTTAAACCACTCTTTGAGTGTTAGTGAAAGATCTGTCTGTTTGAAGTTGTATTTATTACAAACCAAATCTCTCAAACAAACCTGAGTGAGCCTGAAGAGGCTATGTGTTCAAAGAATACTTGTCTTGGAGCCTGAAGAGGCTAGGTGTGCAAACAATACTTGGAGTCTTTAACCTGATCAGTTCTAGTGGATAAAACTTGGTGCTGCCAAGGACTCGACGTAGCTCTTTGCTTTGAAGAGTGAACCAGGATAAATAGCTATGTCAATCTCTCTTTCCTTATAAACTCTTTAGTTGCCTTAGTTTTCTTATCTGTTTTTCAAGTGGTGTGTTTGTCTAAGTCTATTAAAATTTCATCAGACAGGTCACCTGTCTGTCCTATATCTTTCCACTCGTCTGAACCAAGCTTCTGTATGCGAAAAGATTTCAACTTTGTTTAAATTCTGATAAACACAATTCAACCCCCCCATTCTCGTGTTTATAGTTGTCTATTTTAAGAACAACTATCAGGTAAATGTTCCAGAAAATCAGTATCAAAATATTGGTGAGAATAATGATAGTCCACAGAGTTTATTTTTGGCAAGCAATATTACTGCTAAAAATGAAAATATGTGGTATTTGGATACTGGTTGTAGTAACCACATATGTGGGGAAAAGGAGTTATTTTATTCATTAGATGAAAATGCCCGCTCATAAGTAAAATTTGGGAATAACACAAATATTCCAATTGTGGGGAAAGTTCGTATTGCTATCAGATTGAAGGATGGTTCTTAAAACTTTATCTCTGATGTTTTCTATGCTCCTGGTCTTCATCACAATCTTTTGAGTATGTGACAACTATCAGAGAAAGGTTACAACATGCATATTCATCATGGCTACTGCACGTTGATCGACAGAAATGGGAGATTCATTGCCAAGGTAAAGATGACTTCGAACCGCCTATTCCCTTTGAAAATTCAACAATAAAAAATTTTCTTGTTTGAGCTTTGTCATTCCAAATGATGATTGGTTGTGGCATATGCGTTTTCTGCATTTTCACTTTTCTGGTTTGAATTATCTATCACGAAAAGAATATGGTTATGGTTTGCCTGTTGTGAAAATTCCTAATGGAGTATGTGAGTCTTGTCAAATGGCAAGAAGCACAGAGAATTATTTCCAACCGGAAGATCTTGAAGGGCAAGAAAGCTGCTGGAGATTGTTCGCTCAGATTTATGTATGGTTGAGGTGCCAACACATGGTGGCTGCATGTATTTTATTACTTTTATTGATGATTTTAGCATAAAGACTTGGGTGTATTTCTTGAAGCAGAAATCAGAAGCTTGTGATGTGTTCAAGACATTCAAGGCATTTGTAGAAAAACAAGTGGATGCAGAATCAAAGCACTGAGAACAGATGGAGGCCAAGAGTATATTGCTTGTGCAAATTTCTTTGAGCAGTATGGAATCCAGCATCAATTAACGACCAGATACATGCCTCATCAGAATGGAGTTGCTGAAAGGAAGAACATAACTATTATGGACATGGTGAGATGCATGCTGAGATCTAAACAAATGCCTAAGGAGTTTTGGGCAGAAGCAGTTGCTACATCAGTGCATATACTAAACAGGTGTCCACCAAAAAGTGTTCGTAACAAAACACCAGAAGAAGCTTGGAGTGGAAGAAAACCCTCAATTCGGCATCTTAGAGTTTTTGGGTGTATAGGCTACGTCCACGTACCAGATCAACTCAGGAAGAAACTGGATGATAAAGGTGAAAAGTGTATTTTCATTGGCTGCAACACAAACTCAAAGGCGTACAAACTTTACAATTCCAAGACGAAGAAGGTGATTATCAGCCGAGACGTGACATTTGACGAAAAAGGAGTATGAGATTGGTCTTCAAAAGTCCAAAAGGAGCCTGTGGTGATTTCTGACAATTATGAAGAAGACGATGGTCAAGCAGATCCAACACCTCAAATTAATCTTCTAGCGTAACTCAAAGGCATCGCAGATTACCAATGATTGGAGGATTATGTTATGGGTAACGATAATGACCCATCTGATGAAGAGATTATCAACTTTGCCTTATTTGCAGACTGTGAGCCAGTAACCTTTGAAGAAGCCTCAAACAATGAGAATTGGAGAAAAGTAATGGATGATGAAATTCATGCCATTGAGAAGAATGGAGTGTGGGAGCTAACAGATTTACCAGCATATAAGAAGCCTATAGGAGTAAAGTGGGTGTACAAGACGAAGTACAAGCCCAATGGAGAAATTGACCTATTTAAAGCAAGGTTGGTGGCTAAAGGATACAAGCAAAAGCAATGCATTGATTATTTTGAAGTATTTGCTCATGTTGCAAGGTTAGATACAATTCGTATTATTATCTCTCTCTCGACATAAAAATAACTGGAAAATATATCAAATGGATGTTAAATCTGATTTTCTGAATGGAACTCTGGAAGAAGAAGTATATGTTGAATAGCCTGTAGGATATGTAATCAGAGGAAAAGAAGACAAAATTTATAGATTGAAGAAAGCATTGTATGGGTTGAAGCAGGCACCAATAGCATGGTACAAGAAGATTGATTCCTATTTCATACAACATGGTTTTGAAAGATGCCCATTTGAGCACACTTTATATATTAAATTTGTTGATCCTGGAGATATTCTTATTGTGTGACTTTATGTTGATGATCTAATCTTTAATGATTGCAGAATTCAGGGAGGCTATGATAAGCTGTTTTGTGATGACAGATTTAGGCCTAATGTCCTATTTTCTTGGCATTGAGGTTGTTCAACAGAATGATGGGATTTTCATTTTACAGAAGAAATATGTAGGAGATATTTTAAAGAAGTTCAAGATGGAGAATTCAAAGCCAGTTTCCACGCCAGTTGAAGAAAAGTTGAAGCTGAAGAGAGAAAATGATGGCAAAAGAGTAGATTCAAATCAATATAAGAGTTTGATCGGAAGTCTGAGATATCTGACCTCGACTAGACCAGACATTGTTTTTGGAGTTGGATTGCTTAGTAGATTCATGGAGGAGCCATGTGTTTGTCATTTGCAAGGAGCAAAACGAATTCTTTGTTATATCAAAGGTACTTTGAGTGATGGAATTTTTTATGCCAATAATGATAAAGTGAAGCTTGTTGGATACACAGATGGTGATTGGGTTGGATATATTGAGACGAAGAAAAGCAAGTCAGGGTACACATTTCATCTTGGCACAGACGCAATATCTTGGTATTCCAAGAAACAACCAGTAGTTGCACTCTCTATAGCAGAAGCAGAATATATAGCAGCAACTAGTTGTGCCACACACGCAGTGTGGTTGAGAAGAATATTAGAAGTGATGCACCAGAAGCAAAATACTCCTACAGAAATATTTTGTGATAACAAGTCTGCAATTGCACTATGTAAAAATCCAGTTTTTCATAGACGATCCAAGCATATAGATATTCGGTTTCACAAAATACGAGAGTTGGTAGAAGAAAAAGAAGTGGTGATCAAGTATTGTCCCAATGAAGAGCAAGTAGCAGATATTTTTACGAAACCATTGAAGATTGAATTGTTTTACAAGTTGAAGAAAATGCTTGGAATGCAAAGCTTGATTTAAGGGAGGCAATGTTAGATAGAGATAAACCAAGCTTATGTCATTGATTGTTGGCTAGCAATTTGTATCCAAATTGAACACCTCTAGCCACCATTCATGTTGCAAAGTTTGACATGAAGTTTGACTAGTATAGCCACCACACAAAGCTTTCTTCACCTTTAAGTAATTGTTGTCTTTATTGTTAAGTTTTATTAATGCTTAAGTTAGCTTCTAATTAATGTTATTATATTGCAAATGTTTGCCTATAAAAAGGCACGACCTTGTATGTTGCCATAATGTAATCAATCAAGAATTGAGTGAATGAAATAGTTTTCTTCCTCTCCTCATGTGTGTGTGTAGAGAGAAACTTTGATCCTGGGTGAGTTTCATGTGTTATTGATATCAGAAAGTCTAGGAACATGAAGCACATATTTCAATTTTAACGAGGATTGAAGCTCAATATTCCCAGATCCAACAATACAAGTTTTGTTTTTTGATAGAAAGCAAAGGCATCAATGTAGGAAAAGTATTCCCAACTAGGATGGCACCACTAGACCTACTAATCATCCGCAGCGCACCTATATTTATTAAAAAATGAAAAAATACAATAAACATAGGGGACTTAATCCAAAACCCATGGAAAAATAAAGATAAAGATTCATCTAAATCTATAGTTAGGCAAACCTAACTTATTACGAAAAAATCTTCCCTTATAAAGCTAGGAAGTTGATTCCAGAGCACCTCTTGCTGCCCCATCTGTGTTACATTTGATCCAAGGAACTATAGGAGGTTGCCAATCCACTTGTTTAATGAAAGGAGCTTTGAAAACATGACCCTTAAGTCCTCAACCGAAAAGGCTTTTAAAAGCACAAAATATGATATTGAAGAAGAATTGAATCCTTTAGACATAGAACCTGAAAGATTTGTTGATGCCTTAATCATTCTAATGGCTTTATGAGTAGAAACTTTGATATTCATGAATCTACTTTGGTTTCTACAATACCAAATTGTTGAGACAGTATGGAAAATGGCCGCTCTAACCATATCTTTAACTTGGCTGCTACTGCACTAACTGATTGCTTCCATAACAGATGAAATAGAAGCTAAATTCAGCTGAAATTGCACCTTAGAACAAAGCCAGGACCAGGTTTCTATTGAGAAAGGACATTGCCAAAACAAGTGACAAGAGGATTCCTCAACATTTCCACATAAAACATGTTGTACAACCTCTTGCTCTTAGATTTTCATCCGTTGGCAATCTATTGTGAAATAACCTCCAAACCAAAAAATATTTTGTAGGAGGAATGCAAAGACTCCATATTAACTTACACCAGGAAGCAGAACTTGCTACAGTAGGATTTAAGAAATCGAAAGCATCTTTAAAGGATAGGATACCCGATTCACTTGCCTTCCAGACCAGATTATCTGCATGCCCGGCAAGAGGGAGCTACATTTGTCTAATATCATCAGAGATAACAGGGAATTGAAAACAAAACAGGTCTGGCAAACTCCATTTACCTCTTTGATAAAGTCATTGACTTTGGCCACTAATAAATGACTTGAAACCTGAACTTTATCAGCAATAGCTTCATCATATAGCCATAGATCAGACCAGAAATTGACTGATTTCCTATCTCCTACTAGCCAAGAGGAATTAACCATTGCTATGTGAATGAACTTTTTGATTCCAGGCCATAAAGAGGATTTTACATACGAGTCTATAGGTTTATTATTCTAAGATAACATGCTTCTAAGAGAGCAGCCCAAGATTCAGTTGAGGAAATCATATCCCAGCTGAGTTTCAGTAATACAACATCATTTATTGACTCTATTGGTTTAAGTCCAAGACCTCCTTCATTCAATTGAAGACAAAGGTTGCTCCATGATACTGTTACCACTTTCTTAGTGTTTATGTCACCAGACCACACAAAATTCTTAATCCATCTATCAATTATCTTCAACAAGGAGATAGGCCAAGCATAGATATGAAGGGTAAGGATCCAAAAAAGAAACCAAGTAAAGTTTTGATTTCTATTTTCCTTTTGTTAGTCATTGAACCAGTATAAAACCTGTGTTAATCAATGCCAAGTAGCTGACCTGAGATTTTACCATAGGCAAAGAATAGAGCCATTAAGTTCAAGAGGTTCTGCTTGGTTCCTTTGCAAAAAACCATAACATCATCAGCATATAACACATGTGATGGGATTTGGTGTCCCCTTGGTCCAGTCATTGGTTTTAATTTCCCTGAATTAACCAATGCAATGATACCCCTACTTAAAAAATCTTCAGCCAAGAAGAAAAGTAAAGGAGAAAGGGGATCACCCTGCCTTACTCCTCTTTTACAAGAGATATAGGCCACAAAATTACCATTAATTATAAAGGAAAGCTTTGCAAACTTTAGAATTATCAATATCCAGGCACAGAACTTTTCATGGAAACCAAAAACTCTAAGGACTTTCATTATAAAACTCCAATCTAACGTATCCTCTTTGTTGTTCAGAATCAATTTTGGGACCGACAATAGCCAACCTATCTGCCAAGACTTTTGTTATGATCTTAAATTGAAAGTTGGCTGGTACAATCGGCCTGTAATCACCAATCATTACAGCTTCAGGGAACTTTGGAACGAGGACTACTGAATTTGAATTCAAACCTGGTAGAATCCATCCTGCATGAAGAATTGAAGGACTGAATAATACACATCATTTTCAATTATTTCCCAGAAGGCTTGAAAGAATCCTCCACCAAAACCATCAGGCCCAAGAGCTCCAGATCCATTCAAATCGAAAACTGCAACTTTAACTTCATCCTTTAAAGGAATATTAGTTAACATTGTATTATCTTCATGAGACACCAAATTAGGAACGACTTCATCAACCAAATCATTATTCTCACAATCATTCTCAGAGGCATACAAATTGGAATAAAATTGGAGAACATGATCTTCTATAGCATTTTGAGAATCCTGAAACTGATTACCTTTCATGATGATAGACATTTGCTTTGTAGCTTGTCTAATATTTGCCATTCTATGAAAAAATGCAGTATTTCTATCTCCTTTAGAAAACTAGTTAAGGCTAGATTTCTGTTTCCAGTAAGCTTCCTTAATGGCAAGAGCTTTCTGCAGGTCAGTTTGTGCCTTGAATTCCTGATCTTGAAGTGAATCAGAGTGGCCATTAGAGGCAATTTTCTGCTGAATTAATTCTAAATCATGAACAGCTTGATCCACCTTAAGCTTAACATCTCCAAAAACCAATTTGTTCCAGCTTTTTTACTTAGTTTTCATCATCTTCAATTTCTGCATTAGAACAAACATTGGACATCCAGTACAGGATCTAAACCAAACCTCTTTCACCAATCTAGCACAATCAGGGTGCTCAATCCACATATCGAAGAACTTAAAGTTAGAAGGTCTAGACTTCACACCTCGACACAGATTCAGAAGTATAGGAAAGTGGTCAGAATGACTCTTCATAAGAGTTGTACAAGAGATGTTGTTGAAATAGGAAATACAGCTATGAATGACAATAGATCTGTCCAGCATCTTTTCTATATGAGACCCCGACTTTCTGCCATTTGACAAGTGAATGGATTCCCTTGAGTAACAACATGAGTTAAACCATTATATTCAATCAAGCACCTAAATCTTCACAGGATTGTTTATTTGGCAAAGGACCTCCTCTTTTTTCATGAGCTCCTAGAATTGCATTGAAATCACCAATGTAAATCCAAGGAGCTTGCTGACTATTAGCTAAAGTAGAAAGCTCTTGCCAGAGAATCTTTCTATTCAAATAGGTAGTTGCTGCATAGATTGCTGAAATGAATACTATCTGGTTAACACAAACCACTGAAAAAGTACATTGCTAAGTAGTTGATGAGACAAATTGAGGAGACCAGTTTGATGCACATAAGCAGCCAAATATCAGATTTCTTTGCATGTCTGCAGTTAAACATAAATGGTTGTAAACCAATTGACCTCCAAAAATCAGTGGGAACTCTATCAAAGTCAATCCACGACTCTAAAAGCAACACAAAATCTGGATGATTCTGAGTACTCAGATTTTTCAAAACTTGCCTAGTCTCTACATTGCCTAGGCCTCGAGCATTCTAATAGAGGACTCTCATTGATCATAGATCTTAGGAGCAACCCTGGATCGGTTGTTGTAATTCATTGAAACCTTCTTCAAGCTTCTTTTCAATTTCTTTTTTTGAGACTTTCAAAGGGCATTTGTAATACCCACTTCAGCAGGCAAAGCTAGGAGAAGCTCCTTCCTCCTCCTCTACCTCAACATCCTCAGAATCAGCCCAAAACTTAGAAATTGTTCTCAAGTCCTTTGCTATGACTGTATTGGAATTAAAAGAACCTTCATTATTTCCAACACTCTACTGATAAGAGTCAAATGTATCAGTGACATCTTCTAAAGAATTAGGAATTAAAATAACCTTATTTGTATATCTCTCAGAATTGCTTTCATTATCTACCAAATCAGTTGGAATAGGAGAGTGCATAGCTACAGCGTTTATCCCAGTCATCTCTATAGATTCATCAAAAATTACCTCAACAAAATCATCATCCTCCAGATTATCAGAAAGTGTAGCATCAAAGTTTGCTTGTTGATGCTGTTGAATTTCCTCAAGAACATGTGGAACCGATAAATACAAACATATCATTGTGAGAATCTTCTTTATGTTTCCCTATTGACTGCCGTAATTCTGAATTCAAATCTGTATCCACCAAGACTCTTGTAAAGTGACCAAACGTGTGCTTGTTCGTTGCTTCATCTAGGCATGTAGGAATTCCAATATTCTAACCCAACAGTGAACATTGGTTTGTTTTTGATTGCTTGTATTAAAATTAGGAGTCCATGCAAATAATCCCAAGAAACCTGGTTTCAAACTCCATGATCCTATTGCACGCACACTGTGAAGATCCTCAACAGATGAAAACGCAAATTCAAAGTACCCTTTTCCAAGTGGAGTCCTAGACCATTGACCTAGCCGCTTCTGAATAGATGATAACTTCAACATCAAGTCATCAATTTTCATCGAAACATCACCCTTGGAGAGGATGAGGCAACCATGGAGATGGTTTATGCACCTTTCCAAACCCACTTTGTAATCATCCTCTGGAATTTTAATGGAAATCTCATCTCCTTTTAAGCATGGACGTGGAAGCTGGCTATAAGGAATATCACAAGAATTATGAAGGGCCTGCGCAAAAGTTTTGCAATGTGGAGAAGAAGATGATTGAGAATAATCATTAGGAACCACATGAGGGGGAGAAGAAAAGGTTGTAGCCCTGGCCAAGAAACCCCAAGGACAATATTTAGGGACCAGATGCATAAGACTTCTAGCCATTCATTGCCCGAGAACAATATTTAGAGTGCTTACTAGAGAGTCGCTTCCAGGTTCAGCCATTAGAAATGTTGAACAAAGGTGAGAACTAGGTGCTGTCAGAAAAAGGAGAATCTGAGGGCTTCAAATGACCCCAAAAAAAGATATCAGATCACGTTTTTGACCCCATAGATGGACAGAGGAAGGGCCGACGATCAGAATGGTGGTCGTCGCGCGATGAACGCTGGCATGGAGGTGGCGCGTGACTCACACGAGCTGAGAGGGTGGCGCTGCGTGGGTTGCGCGTGGCAGCACGTGAGCAATCAAAATGGGCTGGCGATGGCGGTGAGATGAGATTTGGCAGCGTGTGGTTAGCAGCAAGGACAAAAGCCTAGGAAATAGTAAGGGGCAACAATGAAGGCTGCACGCAGAGATAGAAATAAGGTTGCTCGAAAAAAGAGAGGAAGAAACCCTAAGAAACGACCTGCGCTCTTGATACCATCTTGGAATTTAGGCTTGGCCTAATTCGACCCCACAAAACCTACTTGTAAGATGAGGGCTGTCCAAGTCTTATAAGCAATAATACTTAGGCCATATCCATAGGTGACATGTGACTAAACACACCCCTCGTACCCAGCACAACGAAAGTGCTGGTGGCTGCAATGAAGGCAGCACAAAATTAAGGCGGATTTCCAACACTATTCAAGGCTAGTTGCAAGACTAATTTATTTGTCACATACAAGGCCTAACATAGCTTTTGCAGTATGTACAATAAGTCAATTTATGTATGCACCATGACCTCCTCACTTTGAAGCTATTTTCAGAATTTTGAGATACTTAAAAGGGACTCCGGGGAAATGACTCTTGTTCAAAAACAGAGGCCACATCCAAGTGGAAGCATACACCAATGCTGATTGGGCAGGAGGCATAAATGACAGGAGGTCTAGTTCAGCTTGCAACATCTTTGTAGGAGGACATTTGGTTACTTGGAGGAATAAAAAACAAAGTGTGGTAGCCAGGAGTAGTTTAGAGGCAGAGTCTCATTCCGTTGCACATGGTTTCTGTGAGGTATTATGGATCAAACAACTCATACATGAATTAATGGTCACTACTCCAACACCTATGAAAGTCTACTGTAATAATAAGGCAGCTATTTCCATAGCAGTTATGCACTACAGAACAAAGCATGTAGAAGTGGACAAGCATTTCATCAAGGAAAAGATTAATAGTGGTTTAATATGCATGTCTTACATACCCACCACAAGTCAAGTAGCAGATATTCTCATCAAAGGTCTCCCTAAGAGACCATTTGAGACTTGGTCTGCAAGCTTGCCATGAATGTCATATTCATCCAATTTGTCTTTTTTTCTTTTCTCTTAGGGAGATTCATTTTATTTTTATTTTTTGTACATTTCTTTTGTTTATAAAGCCTGTATGTGCATCAGAATTATAATCAATGAGAACTAATTCAGCATATACTGTCTTCTTCTTTATAAACCATGTAATGTAGGGCAAAAAAATAAAGGTAACCACGTAAAATCTTTCAACAACATCCATATAAATATGATAGTGATAGTGACATGTTCCCTTCATAAATTCAGATCCATAGATTTCTTGCCTTTCACTACTTTAGAACTTGAACCAGTTTAGAAAAACTAGAGTGATAAACGCGTGTGGGTTTCTACACATTTCAAATCAAAGTCCATGCATGAAAAGGAATAGTGGCCTAATATGGTTTACTCCCTTTAAAGTAACCTCGAATGTACTCGGCTTTATGCTCACCCTTTACTCCTTGCCCATGCTGAACCAAAATCAGCAAAAACTGCCCTTGTTGATCAGAATTGGTACACAGCCAAGAACACTGAATATGATGCCCTGCTAAAAAATGGAACATGGTCCCTAGTTGCCCTTCCACCACATAGGCATGCCATATGCTGCAAGTGGGTATTCTGGATCAAGGAAAAATCGGATGGGTCCATCAACGAACACAAGGCCCGTCTAGTGGCCAATTCAACATATGCTTAACTAAAAATCCAATTCAGCATTCTAAGGCTAAGCATATTGAAATCAAACATCCTTTTATTAGGGATTATGTTCAGAAAGGCATCTTTGATATTAAGTTTGTTAAAACTGAAAATCAATGGGCTGATATTTTCACTAAACCCCTCGCAGAAGAAAGGTTTTTATTTATTAGAGATAATCTAAACATGCATTGCATTATTGAATGACATGTCTGAATGTTAACCTGCCTATGCTTACCTATCTGACTCTGTTGAGTCACTATGCTAGAACTCAACAGTTTTATTGAAATGGTTATTAATTAATTAATTAATGCCATTCCCTTATCTGAATCTAATCGTGTGCACGGTGGTCTACTTATCTCGAAAACATGTTTTCATTATGACTTAAGTGGGCGTTGCAGTTCCCCATACAAATCGTGCCTTTTTGAATTAAAAATGTCGTTTTTCTCACCTTTATGACTATAAAAGACAATAGATCATAAAGGTTGAACCTTCACGTTTCAATAT
Organism: Sophora flavescens; assembly: GCA_030762895.1. Classification (NCBI taxonomy): domain Eukaryota; kingdom Viridiplantae; phylum Streptophyta; class Magnoliopsida; order Fabales; family Fabaceae; genus Sophora; species Sophora flavescens. Next base: position 12,441,687 of record CM061065.1, on the reverse strand, counting down.
TCCAAAATCTCTTTGTCTTCTCATCTTTCAAACCCTCTTCTCTCTCGAAGAAGACTAGTGAAGCTGAGGAATTAGTGGATGTTCCCCGCTCATCCCAAAGAAGAAAAGGAAGTCAGGTGAAGACCTTTGCCACGGTTAGACAAGTTGAGTCCGAGCCTAGCAAAGAGGGAAGCATCTGCTCAGGGGGAGCAGACAGAGCAAGTCTTGGAAGACCCAAAGAAGACTTTCATTTTGGGTATTATTCCCAAAAAGAGAAGATCCGGTTACCCAGTACCTATAACGACTGAAGTACCTGCAAAAGCTAACACTGCAGAAGACCTGTCTGGAGGAGCTCAGACAGTTGTACCCAAGGAGGACCAAGTGTTCTTTAATGCTTTCATAGTTTATTCCTTTTTGATGTTGACAAAAGGGGGAGAAATGAGAAATGTGATAGAAATAGGTTATAGGAGAATAGAAGAATGAATATGAATGAATATGATATGATATTAAATAATACATGGACATGAGTATGTTCTGATAGTTGCAATAATTGCTCAAATAAATCTTAAGTAAGATTGCTCTGATAATAATTTCAAAGTAAAACAAGTCAAACTTATGTGTGACTAAGTTAAACGGAATATATAATTAATCTTAATGTTTGATCAAGCATCTGCATGACCTGTCTGCTTAAGAAAATTTCAACCTGTCTGATATATGCTATTTTCTTTGTTGATATTTTCTGAGGTTCATTAAATCATCTCAATGTTTGTCATCATCAAAAAGGGGGAGATTGTTAAGTCTCTAAAATGTCTGATGTGCATTTCCCTAAGTTTTGATGAGAACTAAACATTGGTTAATGATTTAATTAACCTTCATATTGGTTGCTAACCTGTCTATCTAATATGCAGATTAAAACTGTAAGAATCATCTATCCGCTCTGAAGTGTTAGAAGCGCACGTCCAACACAAGTGATTGAAGCGCTCGTCCAACACTGAAGTGATAGAAGCGCACTTCCAACACAAGTGATAGAAGCGCTCGTCCAACATAAGTGATAAAAGCGGACGTCCAATAAAGTGATACAAGCGCTCGTCCACTAAAGTGACAGAAGTGCTTGTCCACTAAAGTAATAGAAGCGCTCATTCACTAAAGTGATATATGGAGCTCGTCTACCAGGATTATGTTCTTTGGACTGGCTAAATCCTTAATGAGAAGATCCGTCCAATGACATGGCATATGGAGCTCGTCTACTAGCCTGTCCGATTGTAAAATCTTAAATGGCTAGATGGACGCGGTTATTTTCAAGATGGACGAGCTTATTTTATGAATGCGAATTCTATAAGAATTATCTGAATCTTATTTCAAGAACCAGAATCAAGAAAAGTTAGAAGTTACTCTCTCAAGCAACCTCGGTTATCAAAACCAAATACCAGTTAAAGAATGCTTCCAACATGCTTTATTCCCTAGTACCTCTGGTCCTTACACGAAAAGGGAATTGTACTCAGCAAAGTACAAAAAGCTCTCTGCACAACTCTGATATGGCTGTATCACGATGCATAAAGCCATGATCCTTCATGTTAGAGTACAACCAACATTCCTGTTGCATTAATGGCTGCCCAGAACGACTCTATTGCATTTAATGAAGTTCTGCTTGAAGCCAACATCTGAGGAAATGTCTCTAACGGATCCTAAATGCTTGAAGACTATAAATACAAAAGTCATTGAAGATGAAGTATAAAGAATACACATAGCTTTAAAGAGCCATTACTCTGCGCATTAATATCTTCATTCTTTTATTCTGTATTCTTCAATCATTTGAAGTTATTAAGTAGACTTTCCTAAGGTTTACATTTAAACCACTCTCTGAGTGTTAGTGCAAGATCTATCTGTCTGAAGTTGTATTTATTACAAACCAGATCTCTCAAACAAACCTGAGTGAGCCTGAAGAGGCTAAGTGTGCAAAGAATACTTGTCTTGAGCCTGAAGAGGCTAGGTGTGCAAAGAATACTTGTCTTGGAACCTGAAGAGGCTAGGTGTGCAAACAATACTTGAGTCTGTAACCTGATCAGTTATAGTGGATAAATCTTGGTGCTGCCAAGGACTGGACGTAGCTCTTTGCTTTGAAGAGTGAACCAGGATAAATAACCGTGTCAATCTCTCTTTCCCTATAACCTCTTTAGTTGCTTTAGTTTTCTTATACGTTTATCAAGTGGTGTGTTTGCCAAGGTCATCACATTATTTCATCGACGGGTCACCTGTCTCTGCCCCGTATTTTTCCACTCTTCCAACCAAGCTTCAGATGCGAAAAGATTTCAACTTTCTTTAAATTCTGATAAACACAATTCAACCCCCCTTCTCGTGTTTATAGTTGTCTATTTCAACTTGAGTTGTGGAGGACTGTTGACCATGTTGACTTGGAGGAACAAAGTCCCGCTCGAACCGATGCCAACAGTTATAGGCATCGTGGCTTTGTGGCATAACTGACACGTAGGTCTTTCACCACCACTGCTTCTACATCCACGGCCACGCTTTGGGTAGCCACCTCGATTATTCGAATTCACCTCGAAGATCGGATCATGAACCGTAACCATTGTTAATTGAATCAGCTTGCACTAGGTTAAGCGAAATTAAAGAGGAAGGAAGTTCTTGTTTATACCTCTCAAATTGAGCATCCTGCATGATCAAGAGTGCTTCGATGTCATCTACCGAGACAAGTTCAACCCAAGCATAGGTCATCATGATGAAGGGGTTGAATTCCTCTGATAACTATCAATATGATATTGCTCGGTTACAGGATCACTTATAGCTTGAAGCGAGTCAACTAAGGCTCGTAGGCATAGGAGATACTCACTCGGAAATGGATCGAGAACCTTTCTTCGTATTTTTCAGCTCAAATCGGAATTGATGAATCTTAGCACGAAGATGCCAATTGATGAATTTGTACACCTTGTCCCAAACTTGCCATGATTGTTTACAATTGAGGAAGCGAGGAAGAATCGATGGCGAAATTGAGCTAAGCAACCAGGTGAACGGCATCTGGTCTTATACTAACCAGAACTGATACGCTTCAGAGTTTATATAGTTGTAGTAATACAGCTAAGAGCTAACTGCTCTAATAAACTAATAATTGTAAGCTGACTCAGCTATACTGTTGAGTTACAAGCTCATGCTCTAAAGCTAAGCTAGGCTGTACTCTAATACTAAGCTATATTAAGAAGGAAAAAACATAGTAAGTGAGAGAAAATCTAGTGAAAAAAGAAACCATTGAAATGATCAAGGTACAACAGCCAGCGAGTTATATTCTAACAAAAGTATAGCAAGTATAAAGAATTGTATCTCACTTCCTATCTAGTTCAACATTATTCCAACACTAGTAAGGTACTCGTGCATTCATACGGGTCACTTTCGTTTTTATGCATGTTCGAAACGGCATGTTTGTAAATTGTAAACAGTCTATCACATACTAAGTTTATCAATACTAAATCTGTGTATACTAACAGCTCTTATGAAGAAAATAAAGAATAAAGAATGTAACAACAATATAGAAAATTTTTCAGTTCGTAAAAATTTACATGTACTGTATATATTCATGACAACATAAAATTGATGGGAACCTATTTTACCATTAACTCTTATATTATACCAAAACAATGAATCTGAAATATGTAGTAACTGTCATGGGAGTAGAATTATTAATCACCATGTTTTGCACCATATAGACTGAACTAAGGTAAAGGTTATGTCAAATAATCAATTTTACATATTATTATACGATGAAATTGAAAATTTTGACCAATGAAATGGGTGTCAGATTAGATTCAAATAAAGAAGTCAAATATCAAAAGAAACTTACCTCAACGCCACTTGAAAGTTTTTTTTGTTCTAATTATTTAAGATATTCTCCATGGGTTGCATCATAAGTTTGATGTCAATAGTAAAAGTTGAATATTCTGGCAATACAAAATAAACTTCATGTCAATAGCAACATATATACACATATAGTAGCAAGCAATTATAAAATAGGGATGATTTTTACCGTAAAATGGTAGCCAAACTGAGGGCTGCAATAGTATTAGCTCAAGAGTATAACTAAAGGTATTGCCCCTACAATGTTATTGAATTAAGCAAACACTTATTTGAATAAATTGCCTGCATAACAAAACAAATATTATAGCTATGATGTTGGGCTCTTTCCTCATTGCAACAACATGCAACCTATAGCCCCTGAGGTTCTTGGTAGTGATATCAGCAAGTCTAAGATCAAGAAGCTTTAATATTACAGACAAGTGAATAAAGTATGTAATTTCACATTTATTCTTATTGCCTAGTGCAAATGAAGGAATGTCTTTTTCTAGCTACACTTATCGTGTTCTAGACAATCACCCCTCTCTCTACGGATTATATGTGATTCTTCATATATGTAGAGAAGAAAAATTGACTCATTCTTTATTTAGTTATGAGACCTTCAATAATCTTTTTCCTTTTATCTATGAATTTGCTGTTTAACAGGAAGAAAAAACAAACAAAAAGAGATCGTCGCTCAATTAACTTGCACCACCAAGACAGTGAAAGACTTGGAATCCTAAATATAAGAGGGGGCAAAGATATTCTATTTGGAAGGGAAAACCCTCTAAAATATATGAACAAAAAAGTAGAGAATGAGGAAAAGGAACATGGTGAATAACAATAAAACTAATGGCACTAGTGGAAACTATACATTAGACGGTAAAGGTTTACGTCGCTTAACCAAAACTAGACGTTAAAAAGGGGCGGTGGCAGTTTTGTAAATAATTAATTCACCGTTAACGCCGGGCTTGTTTTAAGGACCGACGTTAAAAGTAAAGCGGTGGCAGTTTTGTAAATATAAAATCACTATTTGGCGTCGATTGTTTAATGAACTCGACGTTAAAAGTGTTTTGGAAGAAATTATTAAAACTTTTAACGCCGCTTGTTTATAAACCTGACGTTATAAGTGTGATTTTTACTTCGATTAAATAAATAATCGACGTAAATAATCAACTCATTCCTATCTTTCTTTCGTTGTCATCTCAAGTGTTGTCACTCTTAACGCAGATCATCACTCCATATAGTGCAGTTTATTTCTAATCTTTTTCTTAAAAAAGTTTATTTTTAATCTTAATTAATTAGCTTGAATTAGTAAATTAACAAATTCTTGTGCAAATTAAAATAAATAAACACTTAACATAAAACAAGTTATATATGTATAATCAAATCGTATCTCATTGAAGCGATTCATAAGTTACAATTACATGTTTAAAAGATAAAAAATTTCCGCAAGATATATAGCACTAAAATTAGAAAAGTTTCGCTTCAACATCATTTTCTTCTCGATCTGTCTCCGATCATGAATCTCCAACATTGATTCTTCTCATTGAAGCGATTCATAAGTTACAAGTACATGTTTAAAAGATAAAAAATTTCCGCAAGATATATAGCACTAAAATATAAAAAGTTTCGCTTCAACATCATTTTCTTCTCGACCCCGTGCTCGTAATCTCCAACATTGAATGCATGCCCTCCCTCATTTGAAGTCGATGCTCCATCCGACTCTACAAATCACTTTGGAGTCGCGGCAGAGTGAAGGGGTGCACTCGATCTGTTTCAAAGAATATTCTTGGAATAGCCACTTGGTTCCAAAGTCGAGGTTTTGGAACCGTAGTCGCGATTCTCCCGAAGGATGATGGTGTGTGCAAATCACATTATGTGATTCACCCAACCTTACCATCCATGTTACGTGATTCACACAACCTCGTAAGTTGTTTTGACCATTAAGACAGAGACCTTTAAGTCTAGGTATAGGAAGAAAGAGTGATGAAGTTAATCTCTATGGCAGGCCATATTGTGAAGCGTAAAAATTAAAGGAAGGAAGGAAGCTATTTATAGGAGTAGGGGATGAAGTTACTAGGCGTCGTAAGTTGCTAAAAAAATTAAATTGATCATTAAGAGCATTAGGTTCCAAGGTGCATTGGGAGTTGACCTGGCAAACATATATTATAAACGTGCGTAAAAGAAAACGCCGGAGGAGTAGGAAGATACACTTTTAACGCCGCTTGTTGAATAAAACTCGACGTAAAAGCGTTTTTAAAATAAAAAATATTTATTTTTAACGCCGCTTGTTTATACAACCGACGTTAAAGTGTGATTTTTACTTCATTAAATAAACAGCTGACGTAAATAATCCTATATCCCTATCTGAAATGCCCTGTTGTCACACAGGTCTGTTAACGTCAGTTGTTGAATAAAACTGAAGTTAAAAGTGTTTTTAAAATAAAAAATATTTATTTTTAACGGCTGTTGTTTATACAATTGACGTTAAAAGTGTGATTTTTACTTCAGTTAAATAAATAGCTGACGTAAATAATCCTATATCCCTCGCTATCTGAAATGCCCTGTTGTCACTCAATTAACACAGGTCTCAGAGCCATTTTGTGAAGGAATAGAAATATAGAGGAAAAGAAGAGGCAAGATGTACAGACATACATGTAAGTATGTTACTTTATACAGACAACACTTGTAACGTCAGTTGTATTCAACAACTGACGTTAAAAGTGTTTTTAAAAAAAATATTAATATTTAATGTCAGTTGTTAATAAAACTGACGTTAAAAAAATTAATTTTAACGTCAGTTGTTTAATAAAACTGACGTTAAATGTTGTTTTATGTTTCCACCCGCGCGCCTTCTGCACTTCGCTTTGTACGTACGTCTCTTTTCTCTTTTCATCACGCTCAACCCTAAATCACTCTCAACCCTCACTCTCACTCTCACCCAAAGACAGTAACCCTAATCGCGAGCTCATCTCCACCGCAACCACCGCGAGAGCTTCTTCGCCACCACCGTGAGGTACACTATTAACCCTAACTCTGTCTTTCCATTCATTCTTTGCAATAACTTGACGTACATCTCTCTTTCCCCTTCCCGCGCACTAACTCTCCTTGTCCCTCTGCTCTCAGTAACCACATCGAACGTTGGCCACCACTCGAGCTCCCCTCCCCACCACCACGCGAGCACCTATTTCTGGTGAGTATTTAGGGCACATTTTTGTATTTTTGGTTTTGAGTGTATGTTGAAACTGTAGTCTCGATAGGTGAAACTTGAAACCGTGATGAGTTTGATTTGTTTGGAATGTACGTCTCTGTTTTTGGTTTTGAGTGCATGTCTCTGCTGGTTGATCTGTCACGGCCGTGATCAGTTCTGACTGTGATGGCATGGTCTGTTCAGTTGGCACGTTACGGCCGTGATCGACATCACTGCCAGGCCGTGACCAGTTCTTGGCAATTAATCTTTAAAAACTATAGTTTTCAATCTCTCGTATTGTCCTTATATTGGATATATATATGTTTTGTATATCTACAGGACCTATCTTGTTATGGATCGTAGTTGGATGGTTTGTAAGCGTACTAGTGCTGAGTATTTGAAGGGGGTGGGAGAATTTATAGAATTTGCTCAAAGGAATGTTCCTAATAGTAATGGAATGTTCTGTTGTCCTTGTGTCAAGTGTTTGAATACGAGGAAATATACGGTGAAGGATATACGTACTCATTTGATTTGTGAAGGGATTTGCTTAAGTTATACAAGATGGATATGGCATGGTGATATGTTGTTGAGTAGTAATACGGCGAGTGTCTCCCAAAGTGAGGACGTTGACGTAGATATGGAGGATGATCGAGTAGAGGACATGATCCATGATATTGGACAAGAATCTTTTCATCGAGCGCATGTGTATGATAGGTTGTGCGGTGATGCGGATAAGCCTTTATATCCAGGGTGTACTACTCCTACACGGTTGTCGGTGGTGCTAAAATTGGTTTGTGTGAAGGCGAGAAATGGTTGGAGTGATAAAAGCTTCACGGAATTGCTTGAAGTGTTGAAAGACTTGCTTCCGGAGGACAACACATTACCTGACCGTAACTATGAGGCCAAGAAGGTATTGTGTCCTATGGGTATGGAGTATAAGAAGATACACGCATGCCCCAATGATTGCATATTGTACACCGGTGTTCATGAAGACAAACACGATTGCCCCAAATGTGGGTTATCACGATACAAAGTGAAGGGTGGTGATGATGATGATGATGTTGATGATGTGAGAAAAAAGGGTCCTCCTGCGAAGGTGTTGTGGTATCTTCCAATAATTCCAAGGATCAAGCGATTGTTTGCCAATAGGAAAGATGCGAAGAATCTTAGATGGCATAATGATGAGAGGAAACGTGATGGAAAGGTTCGTCATCCTGCTGATTCTATTCAATGGAAGAATATCGATACTATGTTTCCGGATTTCGCCGATGAGCCAAGAAACCTAAGGCTTGGACTTGCTACGGATGGAATGAATCCTTATGGTAACATGAGTAGTATTCATAGTTCATGGCCTGTTGTGTTGGTGATTTACAACATGGCTTAAGAATTAATAGGAAGGATCGGGAGGAAGTGCTTCAAGCACATTTGTATGTATTGAACAACATCGAATGTGTTCAGCCTTTCTTATTTGAACATAAAATAAAAGTCAATCAAGAAAACCCTCGAATGAGCGAAAGGTGGTTGTTGAACAAGCATAACAAGACTTTCTTACCATGGTTCAAGGAAGAAATGCTTAAGGATGGTAGTACTGCTTCTGATGACGTAAAATGGCTAGCACGTGGGCCTAACTTCAACGTCATATGTTGGAGCGGATACGACATAAATAACTTTTCCTTTTATACAAAGGAACAAGATAACAAGAGTACCATGCAAAATAGTGGGGTTATGATCGTGGCGAAGCAATGCACTTCTCTAGTGCAAAGGACACAAAACCCGTTCTAAGACCGACACCTTACTTTGGATATATTGAAGATATTTGGGTGCTCGATTACACTAAGCTTACTGTGCTTGTGTTTAAATGTAAGTGGGTTGATAGTAACGGTGGTGTACAAACCGACGAATTGGGGTTCACATTGGTAGACCTCAACAAGTTAGGTCATATAAATGAGCCTTTCATAATGGCTTCACAAGCAAAACAAGTGTTTTACATCACTGATCCTTCTAACAAAAGGTTGTTCGTGGTTCTCCAAGGAAAAAGCATGTATAATGGTAGTGATGAAAATGAAGATTCAAATCTTGATATTCCCGAGACTCCTTCTTTTTCAACAAACATGCCTACTATAATCGAGGAGACACAGGTGGACGATGTACATGCCACTCGTGATGATCATCACGAAGGGATATTGATATAGGTAGTTTAAACTTAGTATACATTTATAACCTATGTTAATAAATTAATATATATTGTTTTGAACAGGCATACATTATATGGATCATTGTTCCATTTTTCCTTTGCAATTCTGTAATGTGTGTGATATTCTGTGTTACTGGGATATTTACTGAATGCAGGGATGGCTTAGGGGAGTGATATTTTATAACTGAATTTTTTTTTTAAAAAAATACTATTAACGTCAGTTGTATCATACAATTGACATTAAAAGTATTTTATAAAAATATACAGTACACTATTAACGTCAGTTGTTTACTACAACTGACGTTAAAATTAAGACCTTTAACGTCAGTTCTTTATAACAAATGACGTTAATTTTAACAAAATTTACGTCGGTTATGTTAAAGAACTGACGTTAATTTTGACAAAACTAACGTCGGTTCTTTAACACAACCGACGTTAATAGTGTTATATTTAACGTCAGCACTCAACTGACGTTAAAAGTGTAACTTTTAACGTCAGCTGTATTTACGTCAGTCAGTATTCTGACGTAAAAAATCAATTTTAACTGACGTAAAAAACACTTATTGCACTAGTGTGGCAAAAACTTGCCACCACTTAAAAAAGATTGGTTTAGGTCTATGAAGCACTGACTCTGACACAAACACCGTGACACGACACCGACACCGTGAAGGGGCTAACGTCAAAAATATAGGACACCGGGACACTGCTTATATATATATATATATATATATATATATATATATATATATTGTTAAGCATTACAATTTTTATAATGACCCTCACAGAAAGAATACTAAGACTAAGGGGTCATTTCACAATGCAATTTTAAAAAAAATAATATCAAGATAAGAAAATGAATCATATTTTATAAACCAACTAGTTAGGTCCTATAGTAATGAGCCTCACAAAAAATGCAAAGAGGCATCATTTTGTTTTATGTCTCAAAAAGTAAAAGATCTAATTTGGGGTTGGTGACCCATGACCTTTTTAGTAAATATTTGTTTAAAAAATATTTAGGTTTGTGACCCATTGATCCGCTGTTGCACACGGGTCAAAAACGAGTAATTGGAAAAACTGTAGTTATGGAACGACAACTCGAGTATCGTATCTCAAGGACTCTTGGATTGTTATTAACCTTCAAATCATTTTTTTTTGGGGGGTTAGGATTAAAGATTCGATTAAGAAAAACAGTGCAAATAAGTGATTATCAATAAGCTAAAATGATTAATCCACTGTTTCGGTTTCCCAACTATCATTGATTCATATAAATTCCATGCCCTAAGCGGATTCTAATCCCTTTTCGATTGTAGCAGCAATTAGACAAGCGCAATTGACACTACGAGATATATGTTCCTAATTTCCGAATTAAGCAAACGGATTGAAGCTCTCGTGAATTAAGCAAACACGTTCAAACACACACGAATTAAGCAAACGCGATCAAGGTATAGGAACATTTAATTGTCGAAACTAATCAATACTTATTCTATATAACTTGAATTAAGCAAACAAGGCATATAGCATAATACTGAAAGAGACAAGCAAATTGATCGGGAATTATGGAACCTCAAGTGTCGGCGGAAACCGATTATAGCAGACTAATCTCCGGTAATTAGTTCTCCATCAAAGACATAATAAAAACCTAGGAAGTATATTGTAAAATAGTGAAAACTGTCTCCCTTTCTGTCTGGTGCGCTCCTATTTATAAAGTGGCCACGCGTCACAGCCGTGATGGCTATCACGGCCTGGCCGTGATGCATTTTGGAATGGGCGCTTTCAAATTCTAGCCTGTCACAGCCGTGACCTCCATCACGGCCCGGCCGTGATGCTCTCTGACTTTCAGGGTCTTCTCATCACGCCCGTGATGAGTATCACGGCCTGGGCATGATGGCTTCTGGTCTTCATAGGTAGCTCATCACGGCCTGGGCGTGATGGCTTCTGCTTTAAGTGTCCTTCCCTTTTTTGCTCTTCTTATTAACCTGAAAATATGAAATAGTAGTAAATGCTTTATTTGACTCAAAATTAACTAAAACTACTTAAGAGACTCAAAATGTTGCTTGAGGACAATTAAATCCAAATTTGGGCGAAAACGAGATTGAACTCGAATAATTAGCACAAAAAACCATGATCTTACTAGTTATAAAACTAGATAACCAGAGGTTTATCAAAATACTCCAAACTTAAACTTTGCTTGTCCCCAAGCAAACTAAAATTCAAAAAGACTCAAACTTGGCAAGCTTAAAGGATTCAATCAATTTCGCACAAATTTCATGCAATCTTAACAAAACAATTTTTCTTTAATGTTCCCCCCCTTTGCATCAATGTAATCCCCACATTCATTTACTTTAAACAATTGAGAATTCCATCATTCATGCAACCAGTAATCTGAGTTGAGGATCCAAGTTACACACAAAAGGGAGATCACCAATTTCAAACAATTGCCTTCCTCACAAGGGCATTTAGTATTTCACTCATTCGCTAAATTTGTCTAGGCTATCAACTTTTTCACTCAATTTCACATTTCAAGAGCACTTCCCATGAATTTGATTTTCATCTCAAAATAGTTCCCACGGAAACATGCATGCAACATCAAAAGGTCTTTTAAAGTTTGTAATGGGGCCTGGCTAAAGGTAGGATTATTCAAAGGAACGAGGCTTTACATCCCTAGGAATTAAGAGAGCATGAAGCTTGTACACCATTATTTTCACTCTAATTCCTTTTTCCATTTTTCTTTTTGATGCTTTGGGTGGCTACAACCTTTTTCCTTTGACACCATTTTTTGTTTTGCCCCTTTTCTTTTGGCAATTCTTTTTTTTCTTTTTTCTTTTTCGTTTTGCCTTTGGCTTCAACCTTTATTTTTTTTCTTTTTCTCAACCCAGAATGACATATCAAACCTTGTAGCCACCCCAAACTTAGTTTCTTTCAACCCGTCTCTTGCTAAGCTTCCATGCTCTCCTAATCCTAAGATTGGGTTAACATGGTTTTTTCCAGATTTTTGGCTTATAACATAAGGTCATCAAGAAACAATAGGTTTATTAGGCTCAATGTGGCTAACTAGGGAACATGCATTAGGGATGGTTCTTTTTAGGCCAAGTAGTTATTTCAAAGAAAATTACCTAAATCATTTGATGCAACCAAGAAACCAATTACAGTAGATTAATCTAGGAGACTAGTTCTCCATTACAGAAATAAACATTAAACTAAAAGAAAAACAAAAGACTACAAATTCAGAAACTAGCCAAAACTGGCTAATTCTGACCAGTTCCCTTCAGTTCTACCTAAGACTACTTATATACATGTTTCTGGAATCCAAGTCCTCGCGAGGCGAAGCACTGCTCGCGAGGCGAATTATGCGAAAGGTCTGCAACTCTTGGTCTTCTCGCGAGGCGAGCATAGCTTCGCGAGGTGAACGCTTCAAATTCCCAACTGTAACGCCCGTGACCTTCAACGTGCCCAAACCGTGATGGCTTCTGACTTTCAAGTATTCACGAGGCGAAGGAATTCTCGCGAGGCGAACGCTTCAACTTCAAAACTGCCACGGCCGTGATCTTCAACACGGGTAAACCGTGATCGTCTCTGACTTTTCAGGCTTGCATGACTCGTGGGGCGAGAAATCCTTCGCGGGGCGAGTGGCTCCAGATTTATTTTATTTTACTTTATTAACCTGAAAAACAGAAAATAAAAGTAAATACTTTATTCACTCTAAATCAACTAAATTAACTTAAAAACAATTTACAGACTCAAAATATTACTTAAAGACAATCAAGTCTAAATTGGGTAAAAATGATATAAAATTAGCACAAAGCCAAGGTCTTTACTAGTTATAAAACCAGTCAAACAGAGGCTCATCAAAATACCCCAAACTTAAACTTTGCTTGTCCCCAAGCAAACTACACTCAAAAACTTAAAAAGACTCAAGACCTGGCAAAACATGGCAAGCTTAAGGATTCTATCAACTTTACACAGATTTCAAGCAATTTTTCAAAGAATTTTTTCTTTCAATGTTCTCCCCTTTCAAGCAAAGTAATCCCCACAATCATCTATTCTAAACAATTGAGAATTTCATCATTCAAACAATCATCAATCTAAGAAGGGGATCTAAGTCACACACAAAAGGGAGATCACCAAATTCAAACAACTGCCTTCCTCACAAGGGAAATTTATGTTCACTCAATCGCTCAGTTTGTGTCAGGCTATCAACAATTCACTCAATTTTCACTTTTAAGAGCACTTCCCATAAATTTGATTTTCATCTCTAAATGATTCCCACAGAAAATATGCATGCAACATCAAAAGGTCTTTTATGGGTTGTAATGGGGCCTGGCTAAGGGTAGGATATACAAAGGGAACTAGGCTGAAGACCCTAGGAACTAAGAGAGCATGAACATTATTTACACTTTGAATTTAAATCAAGTTCCTTTCTTAATTTTTTTCTTTATGCTTCTGGGTGGCTACAGCTTTTTTATTTCTTTTTGGCATTTTTGCACTTTTATTTTTTTCTGTTTTTCTTTTCTTTTCTTTTCTTTTCTTTTTTTTTTCTTTTTTTTATTTTTTTTTATTTTTTTTAATTTTTTTTTCCAATCCCAAACAACACATTGCACCGGGTAGCCACCCCAAACTTTGGTTTCTTGCACCCATTCTAAGATTACATGCTCTCCTAATCCTAAGATCGGGTTAACATGGTTTTCCAGATTTTTGGGCTTATAACATTAGGTTATCAAGAAGCAATAGGCTAATAGGCTCAATGGGGCTAACTAAGGAACATGCATTAGGAATTGGTTATTTTAGGCTAAGTAGCTATTTACAAAGAAAATGCCTAAATCATATGAAGCAAACACATAATCATGCAAATCAAAAAGAGATTCAAGCAAATTCAGGAAAGTGCAACTTAAAAATGATTTTCACATAGTCAGAAACATGTTGGAGGCTCAAAAACCTCACCTGGACATTTTTTTGCAAATTATTTGAACAGAGATACTATCCCTAGTGTGTGCTTCCTATCACCCCAAACTTATCATAAATCATGCCATCATAATAAAATCTCAAAGTTCAGTTTTCAATCATATGGGGATCTTTTTTTCTAAAATTTTTCAAATCCTAGGGGGAAAACAATCAATTAACATGCAATCCATCTATGCAAAAATCAATCAAATCCAATAAACTTGCCATAACCAAACTCAACACACAAATACTCCCGAGCTTCTCAAATTATTCAGGAGCTTTATTCAAAACAAAACAGAAATAAAACAAAGCAAAAGAAAATTAAAAAGGAGAAAGGGTTAAGAAAAGCTCATTCAGAGGCGGTTCCACCAGGATCCCACCGCTCGTAGCATAAGTCCCACGTGGTAGCCAAAGGACTGAAATTCATTCTAAGCCTCCCTAACTTGCAGCTTTGATGCGGAAGTGGGTGCTTGACAATCATAGTAACCTCGCCCAGTGCGGCGGACTTTTCACTACCTCTGGGGTCACAGATGACCTCTTTCTCAATAAAATCTCCCCAATAGAAGTGGGTTTCAACCTCTTGGATTGGCCATGGTGCAAAATCCAAGGGTGCGGAATCCGAGCTTTTGGTTCCACAGGGAAAGTGGCAAACAGTTAGTCAGGGTTATCTGGTGCTTGCTTCATTTTCTGCACTTTCTTCATTCACCGCACGAACAAATTCATCACCTGCTATACATGCAGAAATTTCAGCACACACCACACAAAGGTTAGAGTTAGTACATACATCACAAGAAAATGAATCGAAAAAATCTACAATGTCCGGGAATTCTTTAATCAATTCATCCACCCCATTACTCTCAACACATGCAATTGTTTTACTTGAATCATCTACTCCCAAAGGTTCTTCTTTATCCTTAAGCACGGGGAGCAGATGCCCTCTTGATCCTCCCCGATCCTCGCTTTCTAAGTTTCTGAAAAAATAAACCCGCAAAACGATCCGCCTTTTCTATTTTTCCCGAGAAGTATAAACCTCAGAAAACATTCTACACACAAAACAGCTTCCATCACAATAACAAGCATTAGGATCAGGGATTCAACACTAAATTCATCATCAATAGAAATATTATCGAATCATAATCGAAGTATTTTCAAAAATAACTCGGTGACTCGCATGTGATCTTCTAGGGGCGTGGAGGTAGCATTGCAGTGAGTTGGTGGTAACTTGATCAATTAGAGCCCACAACTTCTGAGATTCAGCTTGGTCCCTCTGATATTCAGCCTCCATCTTCTGTTGAAATTCCTCTATCATTCGTCGAGTTTGCTCGGCCATTTGTTGCCTCAGTCCTTCCATATTTGCACTTATCTGTGCAGTCATCTGTTTGCACAGGTCCTCTAGGGAAGGTTCGGAAGGTGCAGAGGTGGTCACTTGGGTAGGATAGTATGGTGGTGGCTCACTAAAATTAGGATAATACATGCAAGGTGGTGGTTCATAATAAACATTAGGCAAATACCCATACATGTAATTATCCATGGCGGAAAATAAAATTTACAGACTGCATACAAAGCGACAAAAAAATAATTAGCAAAGCAAAAAGTTTTTTTTTTTTTTTCAAAAATTATTTTCTGCTAATAACAACAAACCGGAGTCCCCAAACGGGCGCCAATTTTTGACCATGGCTGCCGCCACGCACCAAAAAGAACGAGCGATTATAAAATAATGCAGTATAGTGCGACAACTCCTGATCGTCTCTCAAGGACTCTTTAGTGTTGTTATTATTAATGAAAAAGTTAGAAAAAGTTAGAACTGGGGGTTTTGAGATTTAAAACTAAATTAAGAAAACAAACTAATGAAAACCAAGTAGTTAAAGAGAATAACAAATAAACAAAAGACGATTAACCTACTGTTCTCGGTTTCCCACTATCATTGGTTCATGCAAATCCTAAGCAGATACTAATCCCCTCCCGGTTGTAGCAACAATTAACAAACGAAAACCGCTACTACAGATGTATGTTCCTATTCCCGAAATAACAAACGGGGTTAAGCTCTCATGAACAAACGAACATGAATGAACACACGCGAAATAACAAACGCGATTATATATAGGAACATAGCATCACCGAAATGAAACAATACCACACTATATATTACTGAAATAACAAACAGAAACATATAATATGGCATTGAAAAGAGAAAAGCAAATGAGACAGGAATCACAAAACCTCAAGTGTTAACAGAAACCAATTACAGTAGATTAATCTAGGAGACTAGTTCTCCATTACAGAAATAAACATTAAACTAAAAGAAAAACAAAAGACTACAAATTCAGAAATTAGCCAAAACTGGCTAATTCTGACCAGTTCCCTTCAGTTCTACCTAAGACTACTTATATACATGTTTCTGGAATCCAAGTCCTCGCGAGGCGAATTATGCGAAAGGTCTGTAACTCTTGGTCTTCTTGCGAGGCGAGCATAGCTTCGCGAGGCGAACGCTTCAAATTCCCAACTGTAACGCCCGTGACCTTCAACGTGCCCAAACCGTGATGGCTTCTGACTTTCAAGTATTCGCGAGGCGAAGGAATTCTCGCGAGGCGAACGCTTCAACTTCAAAACTGCCACGACCGTGATCTTCAACACGGGTAAACCGTGATCGTCTCTGACTTTTCAGGCTTGCATGACTCGCGGGGCGAGAAATCCTTCGCGGGGCGAGTGGCTCCAGATTTATTTTATTTTATTTTATTAACCTGAAAAACAGAAAATAAAAGTAAATACTTTATTCACTCTAAATCAACTAAATTAACTTAAAAACAATTTACAGACTCAAAATATTACTTAAAGACAATCAAGTCTAAATTGGGTAAAAATGATATAAAATTAGCACAAAGCCAAGGTCTTTACTAGTTATAAAACCAGTCAAACAGAGGCTCATCAGGTGTGGAGGTCAAAAATGTGAAAGACAAGATCACCACTCTTAGTAAGGAAGAATTGGAGTGTTTAAACATTCATATTTATTCCCTCAGTAAGTGTAAGTCTTTTGGATATTGCTCTATAGCCATGAATGGTAAGAACCTATGTTCTCTATTCTCTCAAACTTCTGCATACTGTTCCTAAGGATTCTTGGATTATTGACTCGGTGCCACTGATCACATGACCTTTTGTTATTCCCATTTTTCATCATATCAAATCTCCATGGGTAATCAACACATAACTCAGAGCGATGGCTCTCATACATCGATTGCGTGGTTTTGGTAATGTTAAACTTAGTCCTATCCTAAACTTGCAAAATGTGCTTCATGTTCCTAAACTTTCATCTTACCTTCTCTTTATACATAAACTTACCAAAGACCTTAATTGCGCTATAAACTTTTTTCCATCTCATTGTGTATTCCAGGACATTACTACGGGGAAGACGATTGGAGTTGCCAAGGAACGGGGAGGGTTGTACTACCTTGAGATGCAATCTTTAGGTGGATCTGGTGTGAAGTTGCAACATTCCTGCCATCAATCCAAGTCTTGTTCCTCCCAAATTTGGCTCCAACATAAGCGTCTTAGGCACCCCCCATTTACTCCGATTAAGTCCATGTTTCCTTCTTTGTTTTTGAAAGAATCAGTTGAGTCCTTTCATTGTGATGTTTGTGAATTTTCCAAACACCATCGGGTAAGTTTTCCTTCAAGTGCTAATAAAAGTGATGAACCTTTTTCCCTTATCCATACTGATGTTTGGAGTCTTGCTACCATTCCAAATATTTCTGGTGCAAAATGGTTTGTGTCATTCATTAATGATTGCACTCGTGTGTCTTGGATATTCCTAATGAAAGATAAATCTGAAGTTTACAGATTATTCACTCAGTTTTATCATATGACTCATACTCAATTTGGAAAAACTATTAAGTGCCTAAGGTCTGATAATGGTAGAGAATATGTGAATCAAAGTCTTTCTTCATTTCTTAAAGAACGAGGTATTATTCATGAACTCACATGTGTTGATACTCCCCAACAAAATGGTTGCTGAAAGAAAAAACAGATACTTGCTTGAAATGACCAGGGCATTGTTATTCCAAATGTCAGTTCCGAAATCATACTGGGGGAAGCTGTTCTAACTGCTGCTTATCTAATAAATATGATACCTTCTAGAGTTCTTGGAGATGTCAGTCCTGTTAATGTCATGAAATCTGTTTTTCCCTCTGTTCCTATTATGCAAAACCTTGAATCGCGTGTCTTTGGTTGTTCTGTTTATGTTCATATTCATCATCAGCATCGGGGCAAACTTGACCCTCGCGCTCTTAAATGCATTTTCATTGGTTATGCTCCTGATAAGAAGGGATGTAAATGTTATGACCCTTCAAGTTGTCGCTTCTTTGTCTCCATGGATGTAACTTTTCAGGAAAATTAGCCATTCTTTTCCTCCTCTCAGCTTCAGGGGGAGAACAATATTTTTGAAGCTGAGATTCTCTCTGAAGATAGCAACATTCCCTTGCTTCCATCCATTGATATGCCTTCTGAAAAACAGGAATTAGCACCTTCTGCTAGCCATCCACCTGAAGGAATTGCTCAAACTAGATCTAGCTCACTTAAAAAGGTTTATCAACGGAAAAAACAACCTGAACTAATCCAACCTCAACTCTAAGAGTCCGAACCAGTGGTAAGTAATGGTAATACTGATTTCCCTTCTTATGAACATGATTCGTTACATATTTCATTAAATACCCGTGAACCTGACCCTGGAAATGATGACTTGCCCATTGTATTGAGAAAAGGTAAAAGGTCTTGTGCTAAGTAATCTATTTCTCAATTTGTTTCCTCTAAAAATCTTTCCTTGCAGCACCAGATTTTTTTGCAGTCATTGACTCTATCAAAATCCCTAAGACAGTACAGGAAGCATTAAAGGATAAGAATTGGGTTCAAGCTATGGATGAAGAGATGAAAGCACTTGAAAAGAATGGAACTTGGGAGATTGTTGAGAGGCCAGGTGGCAAGATACCCGTTGGTTACAGGTGGATCTATACGATCAAGCACAAAACATATGACACTCTTGATAGATACAAGGCAAGACTAGTAGCAAAGGGATACACTCAGACATATGGCATCGATTATGAGGAGACATTTGCTCCAGTGGCAAAGATGAACACTGTTCATATTTTACTCTCTCTAGCTACCCACTCTGCGTGGGACCCACACCAGTTTGACGTCAAAAATGCTTTCTTGCATGGAGACTTAGAGGAGGAGGTGTACATGGAGATTCCTCCAGGATTTGGTTCCACAAGTGGAACAAACAAAGTCTGCAGATTGAGCAAGGCTTTATATGGGCTAAAACAATCTCCCCAAGCATGGTTTGGAAGATTTACAAAAGCAATGGTGTGCCTGGGCTACAAGCAAAGCCAAGGAGATCATACACTTTTCTTCAAACATTCACAAGGAGGAAAACTAACTGTACTTCTTGTTTATGTTGATGATATTATTATTACAGAAGATGATTCAGTTGAGAAACAAATTCTCAAGGAAAAATTATCTGCAGAGTTTGAGATGAAGGACCTTGGGAATCTGAAGTATTTCTTGGGGATTGAAGTGGCCTACTCAAAACAAGGCATTTTCATTTCTCAAGGGAAGTATGTGCTTGATCTTTTGAAGGAAACAGGCAAACTTGGATGTAAACCTGCTAGTGTTCCCATCGAGTAAAATCACAAAATGAACACTGAAGAGGAGAGTGCCAAGGTTGACAAGGTCCAATATCAGAGACTAGTGGGGAAGTTGATTTACTTGGCACACACTAGACTAGATTTAGCATATGCGGTCAGTATTGTGAGTTCATGCATGATACGAGGGAGAGACACTTACAGGCTGTATAACGTATTCTGCAGTATCTCAAAGCCACTCCAGGGAGAGGACTCTTGTTCAAAAGAGGTGGAAGCTTAACTATGAAGGCTTATACTGATGCAGATTATGCAGGTTCAGTGAGTGAAAGAAGGTCCACATCAGGCTATTTCACGTTCTTATGTGGGAACCTTGTTACTTGGAGAAGTAAGAAGCAAAGTGTAGTGGCTCGATCAAGTGCTGAGACACAATTTAGAGCTATGGCATAAGGAATTTGTGAACTGTTGTGGATGAAAATTGTGCTCGATGACTTGAAGATAAAGTGTGAAGGTCCTATGAAGTTGTTTTGTGACAATAAATCAGCTATCAGCATTGCTCATAATCCTGTTCAGCATGACAGGACAAAACACATTGAGATAGATCGACACTTCATCAAGGAAAAGTTGGATAGTGGATTGATAACAACAACCTACATTCCCTATATGTAGCAGCTAGCAGATGTGTTAACAAAGGGCTTGCCAACGGATCGATTCAACCAACTTACTTGCAAGTTGGGAATGATTGATATCCATTCCCCAGCTTGAGGGGGAGTGTTGGAATCCACCGTCCAAAGGTTCATGGCCTGCCATTAAGAGTTTAGGAAATAGCTATTGTAATTAATTAGGTTCATGTATTCTCTAGTTCATAAACTTAGGAAATGTGCCTCATTTATTTGTCTTTCTAATTATAAGTTGTATTTAATTCTTCTAATGTATAAATACAATACATCTATTCTGTGTGAGATTAACACAGGCAATCTAGAAAATATGTGTTCCTTCTTTCAATTAAAAGTGATTGCAATATGACACTAACCTATGAGACATAAAAAGCATGAGGAAACTATGCTTATGAAACGTACATGTGAAAATGGTAACCAAGTAAGAAATCGATGAAGAAAGAATGAATTCTCTGTGATCTGTCGTGATCACAAAGAGAACAAAACAATGGAAGAACCTGAAACTTGCACAGCAAGGTATCGCGGAAAACAGAGAAACTTAATGTGAATTTGAGTGAATGATTGAAAAGATTCATTCAACTAACTGAATACAAACACTAGCAAGCTATTTATACAAAGGCTAACCAAAGCAAAAGAGGCTAACAGAAGAGAAACAAAAAAACAGAATTCTAACTAACAATAACTAACATTAACTACTTCTAACTAAAGTAACAGCTGGCAATAAATACATATGGTTAACACCCCCCCTCAAGCTGGGGCACACGAATTGAGAAGTCCCAGCTTGGAATGAATGTGAGTGAAGTGTTGAGGACAAAGGGGCTTGGTAAGTGTGTCAGCCAATTGTACTGAAGATGAAATAGGAAGGAGTTTGATGAGGCCCGAAGCACATTTCTCCCTCACAATGTGGCAATCAAGCTCTATGTGCTTGGTTCTTTCGTGGAAAACGTTGGCAGCTATGTGCATGGCCGATTGATTGTCACAATAGATGACTGCTGGGGAGATAAAAGGGATGGAAGATCTTGCAGCAAATAGGTGATCCATTGGACCTCACAAGTGGTAGCTGCCATAGCCCTATATTCTGCCTCACAGGAGCTTCTAGAAATAGTGCTTTGTTTCTTGGATCTCCAAGAAATGAGGGAGGATCCAAGATAAATGCAGAAGCCTGTGATGCTCCTTCTTGTATCTGGACATGTGGCCCAGTCATTGTCACTGTAGACCTTTAATTGGAGTGTAGAATTGCTAGGCATGAATAAGCCAAGTCCAGGTGAGCCTTTGAGATACTTAAGCACTCGAGTTGCTGCAGCATGATGAAGATTAGTTGGTTTTTCCATGAATTGAGATAGTTGTTGAACTGCAAAGGCAATATTAGGGCGAGTTGTGGTGAGATATAGGAGCCTTCCAACAAGTCTTCTGTAACCTGTGGCACCATCAAGAGGATTTCCATCATTTTGGCTTAAGTGAAACTTACTGTCCATAGGTGTGGTGACTGGCTTGCAGCCAAGAAGACCAGCATCAGAGATTTGTTCCAGGGCATACTTTCTTTGATTGATGGAAATACCAGCTTTGCTTCTAGCAACTTCTAGGCCTAGGAAAAATTTAAGATCTCCTAGATCCTTAATTCTGAACTTGTTATCAAGGGCTGTTTTGATAGAATTAATTTATGAAGCATCATTTCCTGTCAGTATCACATCATCAACATACACCAAAAGTGCTGTGAAAAACTGGCCAGAATATTTGACAAAGAGGGAATAGTCACTTTAGGATTGGTGATAACCAGCCTCAATTAAGAAGGAAGACAACTTGGTAAACCATTGCCTACTGGCCTGTTTAAGACCATAAAGAGATTTCTGTAACTTGCATACTTGGCCAGGATGTGCAGCATGTAAGCCTGGTGGCAGAACCATATAAACATCCTCAACTAAGTCTCCATGCAAGAAGGCATTGTTGACATCCAGCTGTTTCAATAACCAGCCATTGATGGATGCCAATGATAGGACAAGTCTTACTGTTGTCATTTTGGCAACAGGAGAGAAAGTGTCCAGATAATCAACTCCTTCAGTTTGAGTGTAGCCTTTAGCTACTAATCGAGCTTTATACCTTTCTATAGAGCCATCTGCTCTATGTTTAATGTTGAAGACCCATTTGCAGCCTATTGGTGTCTTTCCTTTTGGAAGATCAATTAAGGACCAGGTTTTGTTTGCTGCCAGAGCCAGTAACTCAGCTTGAATGACTTTCTTCCAGCAATCATGTTTAATGGCCTGAGTCTCGCTTTGAGGTTCAATCTCAGAAGAAACAGAAAGAACAGCAGATTTGTGAGAAGGAGTCAATAAATCATAAGAAAGATAAGACTGGATTGGATATGATACATTTGATGATGATTCAGTATCAGTTTTAGTGCATCCAGCTGCAAGGTTCCAGTGATAATGTTGTAAATAAGAAGGTGCCTGTCTGTGTCTAGTAGACCTTCTAGTTGGCTGAGATAATGGTTAACTGGAAATGGAGGTTTCAATGGAAGGTGAATTCTGTGGAGAAGCATTATGAAAATGGTGAGGTGAAGGAGACTCTAGCCTAGAATGTGAGACAGGTGTGGACTGAGACTTTGTGGGAGAAGGAATATCACAAACCATTGGATCAATGCCTTGTGATGTAAGGAAAGGACATGGTGAATTAGACTGGATGGACTCAGTGTTGTGGTTGTGAAGGAAAGGAAAAACAAGTTCATGGAAAAGCACATTCCTTGAAACAAAAAGTTCTCCGGTTTTTAAGTTTAATAGGATGAAGCCTTTGGTTCCTGCCTTAAAGCCTAGAAAAACACATTTGTATGCTTTGGCATCTAGTTTGGTTTGAGATCCTGTAGGTATATTGGCAAAAGAGAGACAGCCAAATACCTTTAGGTGAGTGAAATCAGGTGGTTTTCCATGCAATTTCTCAAAAGGTGAAAGTTTATTAAGGTGAGGAGTGGGAAGCAAGTTGATTATGTGAACAGAATGTGCAATGGCATATGTCCAGTAAATTTTAGGGATTTGGCTTTGCAATATCAGAGCTCTAGCTACATTTAGGATGTGTTGGTGCTTCATTTCAACAATTCCATTCTGTTGGGTAGTATATGTGCAAGTGGTTTGATGAACAATGCCATTGACAGAATAATATTCTTTCATGTAAAATTCAGGACCATTATCACTGCGGATGGTTTTAATTTTGTAAGAAAACTGTCTTTCTATCAGAGTGACAAAATTTTGTAGAAGTTTGGATGCTTCTCCTTTAGTTTTCATTAAGAATATCCAAGTGAATCTTGTAAAGTCATCTACTATACTCAAGAAATATCTATGACCATGAACAGATACAGTAGGGAAAGGTCCCCAAATATCAACATGTATCAGATCAAAGGAATGAAAAGAGGTGGAAGTGCTAGTGGGAAAAGGAAGTTTCTTTTGTTTTGACAAATGACAAATGTCACAGATGTAAGTCTTATTCATATCAATAGAGGGAACAGTACATTGAATAGTTTTTACACAATCAATTGAGGCATGTGCTAACCTAAAATGCCAGAGACTGGACTGAGGAATATTGACAGAAATAGAATTTATTGAAACATAACTAGAAAAAGGTCTACTGGTGCACATAGGCATCTTCAATATGTAAAGTCCATTTTGTACTTTAGCTATACCAATCATCTTCAATGTAGCCTTCTCCTGAATGTGACAACACTGTGAATCAAAGGATATGACATATGGCATACAAGAAGTCAGTTTAGTGACAGAAAGAAGATTATAGGAGAAATGAGGTATGTACAGAACATCATGAAGAACAAAATCATTGGAAAAGACAATGCTTCCTGAATGGCATGCAAGAACATCATTTCCGTTTGGAAGTTTCACCCTAATTGGTCTAATTTTATGATAGGATGAATAAAAAAGGAGATTATAACAAATGTGGTCAGTGGCACCACTATCCATTATCCAAAGGCTAGAACCAAATGAATTGTTACCTGGATCATGTGTGGAAGAGTCTTGTGTATGTGATGTTGAAGACATCACAAGACTGATCTGATTAGCTGAGGGTAAAGATTTTTGTGATTCCTGTAGCAAACTCAATAAGCCTTTTTATTGTTCAGCAGTGAAACTGAAACTGGACCTGTCCTGATCTTCCTTTTGGAAAGTACCAATCTGTTCATTGTTTTCAACATCATCACCTTCTGCAGCATTAACTGAACTGATTCTCCCTTGATTTCGAAACTGAAAATTAGGAGGGAATCCATGCTTTTTATAGTAATTATCAACAGTATGCCCTAGTTTTCCATAATAAGTGCATTGTTTTCCATTGCCTCTTCCACCTGAATTTCTATTGAAATTTCCATTGCCTCTTCCATTACCACGGCCATAACCATAGTTATTGTTTTCTCTACCAACTGCTGCAATCAATTTTGGCTCATCATGATCACCAACAATTTTCCTTTCTTGCTGAATTATCATTGAAAAAACCTCATGCTCTGAAGGAAGTGGCTTCATGAGCATGATCTGTGACCTAATTGCTGTATAAGGTTCATTCAACCCCTTTAAGAATCGAATTACTCGATCTTGATTCCTATAGTTTTGAACTTTCACAAGAGCATCGCATGAACATTTTACTTGACAGCTACAAGTAGGTAATGGTCTATAATTGTCTAATTCATCCCAAAGGATCTTCAACTCAGTGTAATAATCAGTTACACTATACTCACCTTGCTTTAATGCAACAATCAAATCCTCCAAATCCGAGATTCGGAAAAGATCCCCTTGAGAAAACCTTGTTTTGACTTCTTTCCAGATATTACAGGCTGCATCATTTCTGAGAATGCTTCTCCCAATTGAAGTTGAAAATGCACCAATTATCCAGCGAACAACAAGATTATTCGCTCTTCTCCAATCGGAATACAATGGATCTGTCTTCTCTGGTAATGGAATTGTTCCATCAATGAAACCTATCTTGTTCTTTGTGATCAAACTCATCTCTATGGAACTCGCCCACTGATGATAATTTTGCCTAGTCAAATCTTTAGAAACCAGAACAATTGAAGGATTTTCTGAAGGATTGATGAGCCTCTGGCTCATCTAGTTTTATAGCTAGTATGACCAGGGTTTTGTGCAAATTATATCGTATTTTCACCCAAATTAGATTAGATTGTCCTCAAGCAAGGTTTTGAGTCTTTAGAGTAGTTTTAAGTTAATTTAGCTAGTTTTAAGTCAAAATAATACACTTATGGTTATTTCCTTACTTTCAGGTTAAGTAGAAGTTGAGAAAATAAAGAACAGAGGTCTCGCCACGCGAAGGACACACTCGCCACGCGACCCAGAAGCCTGACTGTTCCAAGAAATTGCCAAGTCTCTGGTTCGCCTCGCGAATAAGGTCTCGCCCTGCGAGTCTTCCAAACCTGAAAAAGTCAGAGACGATCACGGCTTGCCCGTGTTGAAGGTCATGGCCGTGGCAGTTTTGAAGCTGAAGAGTCTCGCCTCGCGAGCATCCCTTCGCCTCGCGAATCTAAAAGTCAGAGAGCATCACGGTTAGGCCCTGATGGCCATAACGGGCGAGAGGAGGAAACTCTTCATATCCTCGCCTCGCGAGCATCACTTCGCCTCGCGAGAATGCCAAGGGTTGCTGACAGTTCATGAAAGTCGCCTCGCGAATGGTTGTTCGCCTCGCGAGCCATCTGAATTCTGAATTTGTATAAAAGGCTGTTCTGAACATTTTGTAAAGACTTTTGCTTCTCTAACTTTCTGATATACATTTTTCTCTGTGATTTCGTTGCTGCCATGGAGCACTAAGTCCTAGGATTAGTCTACTGTTTGAGGATCCTATATACTTGAGGTTATGTAATCCCTATTTTAATTGCTTTTCCCTTTTCAATACCATATTTCATATTTATGTTTGTTATTTCAGGAGTGTGTAATATTGTATTGATTTGTTTCAGTGATGTTAAATTCCTATACATAATCGCGTTTGTTAATTCGCGTGTGTTCATTCATGATCGTTTGATCATGAGCGCTTAATCCCGTTTGTTATTTCGGGAATAGGAATTTGCATCCATAGTAGCAATTACGTTGTTAGTTGTTCTTTATAATCGAAAGGGGATTAGAATCGCTTAGGGTTTGGGATTACATTAACCAAGGATAGTTGGGAATTCTTGAATAGATTAATCGTTGTTTGATAATTGATAATCTCCTTTTAACGCGCCTGTTTTTTGATTGCTCTGTTTTGTTTATTTCTTATTTGCACTCCAATCCAAACCCCCCCCAAAAAAAAAACTGATTTTTGTGAAAGATAATATTCTTAGAGTCCTTGAGAGACGACATCCGAGTTGTCGCACTAGACTACGTTTTAAACCCCGCTCGTCCTTTTTTTGGGCGCGTCTGTTATGACTAAAAATTAGGAGTTCCTTAGGGGACTCTGAGTTGTTATTTTTCGCAATTTGTTTTTATTTTATTTTCTTTTCTTTCTTTTATTTTCTGTTCTGTTTTGAATTGGTCTGGCTACTAGGTCTCATTGCCCTGAACTGTGTGATTTTGACCCGGAAATTGAAAGAACACTGCACACACTCCATAGGGAATTTCGGGCTAGCACTAGTAGTAATTCCAATTTTAAAACTGCTTTTGAAAACATGGGAGACCAGAGGACATTAAGGCGGCTTGCTGCCCCTGATGTCAACTATAATGGATTATGTATTTCTTATCCTGGTGCTGACACCCCTTTTGAACTGAAATATGGTTTTATTCACCTTTTGCCCAAGTTTAATGGTCTTGCAGGTGAGGATCCACACAAGCACTTGAAAGAATTCCAAGTTGTATGCTCCACAACCTCGAGAGCAGAGGGAGTCACTGAGGACAGTATCAAGCTGAAGGCTTTTCCATTTTCACTCCAGGGAGCTGCAAAGGATTGGCTATTGTACCTTGAGCCTAACTCCATCACAACTTGGAATGATTTGAAGAGGGTGTTCCTAGAAAGGTATTTTCCTGCTTCAAGAGCTGCTTCAATAAGGAAAGAGATATGTGGCATAAGGCAAGGGAACGAGTCACTAGCTGAATACTGGAAAAGGTTCAAACATTTGGTATCTAGTTGCCCCAAACAAATCAAATATCTCGAGCAACTCCTGATCCAATACTTTTATGAAGGATTGTTGCCTATGGATAGGAATCATTGGATCTTTGCTAGTGGGGGAGCATTAGTTGATAAGACCCCAGCTTTCTGCTAAGCAACTTATTGAGAACATGTCGTTGAATTCCCAGCAGTTTTCTACAAGAAGAAATTCAGTTGAGCCAAGAGGTGTGCATGAGATTCATAGTTCATCTTCTAACCAGGCCGCCCTTGAGAATAGATTGGATGAGCTGACTTCCTTTGTAAGACAATTGGCAATAGACAAGGTTCAGCCGGCAAAGTTATGTAGAATGTGCAATGCACTGAGCATCCATTTGATCCATGCCCAATCCGAGAGAAGAGTTTGTCGGTGAAGTACCTCGGGCTTATGCGGTGAACCCCTATAATCAAGGAGGCGAGTCGAATCGGTCAAAGATTCCGACCTCTCTACCAATAGGTACCATCCTAGCTGGAGAAATCACCCTAATCTGCGGTATGGGAACTCTTCCCAACAACAACGATGGCACCTCGTGAATCATCCTCCGGTGACCACTACGCACCTTTCGGACCATCATTAGAAGACTTGGTAAAGCAAATGGCTGCATCTAGTGTACAGATTTCAGCAGAGGACAGATGCTAGTATTCAAGATTTGAGGACTCGAGATTGGACAGTTGGCCACATCCATGAATAGCATACAACAAGGTCAAGGGACAAACCAGTTCCGCCAAAGACAACGGTAATCAATCCTAATGCCTCCAACCCCAATGTGAGTTCCATATCTTTGAGGTCCGGAAAAGTTGTTGAGGCCACTTCGGAAAGAATGAAAGAAACTATGAAGGCTACTCCCGAGCCTACTATTGAGGTTACTCCCGAACCTCGTGGTTGAAGTTGAAACGAGAGAGTGTATAGACCACCCATTCCGTTCCCACACAGATTACGAGAAAAATTTGAAGAGTGGTGGTGAAGATAAAGAGAAGGAAATTCTTGATGTTTTAAGAAAGGTGGGTGTTAATATCCCTCTGTTGGATGTGATCAAGCAAGTGCCTAGATATGCAAAATTTCTCAAGGACCTATGCACCAACAAGAGGAAGATGAAGACTAATGAGAGGGTTGACTTGGGAAGAAATGTCTCGGCGCTTATCCAGGTCTAAGCCGAGAAAGAGTTGTCGCTTTCACCCGAGCACTTTGCCACCGAAGTGCAAGGATCCGAGCACCTTCACTATCCCATGCACTATTGGGGACAAGAAGTTTGAAAACTGCATGTTGGACTTGGGAGCATCTATCAATGTCATGCCTACCTCCATCTTTAACAAACTGGATCTTGGTCCTTTGAAGTACACAGTATCACCATTCGGTTGGCCAACAACCGATGTGCCGCCCCATGGGAATGGTGGAGGATGTACTAGTGCAAGTTGATGATCCGATCTTCCCACTGATTTCTACATCTTGGACATGGCAAAGCGAGACACACTCCAAGAAATCACCAATCATCCTGGGGCCTAGCCATTCATGAAGACAGCCAAGACTAACATTGATGTGGATGATGGGACCATGTCTATGAAGTTTGGGGATATAGTTGCAAAGTTTAACATATTTGATGCCATGAAACATCCAGCGGAAGAGCACTCTGTATTCCACATAGAGCTGATCTCTGAGACTATTGAGGACAACCATGAGAAATTGTTTTCTAATTTTCCACTTAATTCTGGCTGTGATGATATTTTTTCTTGTCTTGATTGTACTAACGCTAACCATTTTCTGGTTTGTGCTGAGAGTGCTACATGTTTAGCAGGTGATAAAATTGTCAGTGCAGTGGATGAAAAACATGAAGAAGATGAAGCAGCACCGGAGGCCCTCTCTACCCCTTTGGCCTTAGACTGCAAGGAATGGGATCCGGGTGACAGCTCCCGCTTACACTGCACTTGATCAGGGAGTACTCTTTTCCTTTCCCTCACTATGATCTTATAATTCTGTTGTTCATTGGGGACAATGCATGTTTTAAGTGTGGGGGAGGGAACTAGTTGTAGTTTTCTTTTCTTTGAATAAAGTTTTCTTTTCTTTGAATAAAGCTCCTGAATAATTTGAGAAGCTCAGGAGCATTTGTGTGTTGAGTCTTTTGTTGGCAAGTTTGCTAGATTTTGATTGATGTTGCACAGATTGC
Source organism: Sophora flavescens (assembly GCA_030762895.1). NCBI lineage: Eukaryota > Viridiplantae > Streptophyta > Magnoliopsida > Fabales > Fabaceae > Sophora > Sophora flavescens. Next base: position 12,411,970 of record CM061065.1, on the reverse strand, counting down.
TTGCATGATTGATATGTGATGATTCCCCCTAGGCTGAAAAATTTGAAAATTTTTGTGATTCCCATGTGAAATTGAAAACTGAACTTTGGGATTTTGTTATGATAGCATGATGAATGATAAGTTTGGGGTGATAGGGAGCACACACTAGGGATAGTATCTCTGTTCAAATAATTTGCAATTAATGTCCAGGTGAGGTTTTGAGCCTCCAACATGTTTCAAACTGTGTGAAAATCGCTTTCAAGTTGCACTTCCCTGGATTTGATTAAATCTCTTTTTGGTTTGCATGATTATATGTGTGTAGCAAATGATTTAGGCATTTTCCTTGTAAATAGCTACTTGGCCTGAATAAACCAATTCCTAATGCATGTTCCCTAGTTAGCCCTTTTGAGCCTATTAGCCTGTTAGTTCTTGATAACCTAATGTTATAACCCCAAAAATCTGGAAAACCATGTTAACCCGATCTTAGGATTAGGAGAGCATGTAATCTTAGAATGGGTGCAAGAAACTAAGTTTGGGGTGGTTGCAAGGTGTAATATGTTGTTGGGATTGAGAGAAAAAAAAAGAGAAAAAAAAAGAGTTGGAGCCAAAGGCTTGTGAAAGAAAAAATGTACAAATGTTGAAAAAAAGAAAAAAAGAAAAAAATATAAAGAGGAAAAAAATACAAAAATACAAAAATGCCAAAAAGAAATAAAAAGAGCTGTAGCCACCCAGAAGTGTAAATAAAAAAAAATAAAAAATAAAATAAAGAAAGGAACTTGAGTGAATTTCAAGGTGTAAATATAGTTCATGCTCTCTTAGTTCCTAGGGTCTTCAGCTTAGTTCCTTTTGTATATCCTACCCTTAGCCAGGCCCCATTACAACCCAATAAAGACCTTTTGATGTTGCTTGCATGTTTTCTGTGGGAGCCATTTTGAGGTGAAAATCAAACTTTTGGGAAGTGTACTTGAAAAGTGAAACTGAGTGCAAATTGTTAGCCTGACATAAACTGAGTGACTGAGTGAACAAATAATGCCCTTGTGAGGAAGGCAGTTGTTTGGATTTGGTGATCTCCCTCTTGTGTGTGACTTAGACCCCCTGCTTAGATTTCTGATTGTTTTCATGATGAAACTCTCAAATGTTTGGAATAAATGAATTTGGGGATTGCTCTGTTTGAAAAGGGGGAAACAATGAAGAAAAACTGTTTTTGATGTATTGCTTGAATGTGTGCAATGTTGATTGAATCTTTTGAGCTTGCCAGGTCTTGAGTCTTTTTGATTTTTGAGTCTTAGTTTGCTTGGGGACAAGCAAGGTTTAAGTTTGGGGTATTTTGATAAGCCTCTGGCTCATCTAGTTTTATAGCTAGTATGACCAGGGTTTTGTGCAAATTATATCGTATTTTCACCCAAATTAGATTAGATTGTCCTCAAGCAAGGTTTTGAGTCTCTAGAGTAGTTTTAAGTTAATTTAGCTAGTTTTAAGTCAAAATAATACACTTATGGTTATTTCCTTACTTTCAGGTTAAGTAGAAGTTGAGAAAATAAAGAACAGAGGTCTCGCCACGCGAAGGACACACTCGCCACGCGACCCAGAAGCCTGACTGTTCCAAGAAATTGCCAAGTCTCTGGTTCGCCTCGCGAATAAGGTCTCGCCCCGCGAGTCTTCCAAACCTTAAAAAGTCAGAGACGATCACGGCTTGCCCGTGTTGAAGGTCATGGCCGTGGCAGTTTTGAAGCTGAAGAGTCTCGCCTCGCGAGCATCCCTTCGCCTCGCGAATCTGAAAGTCAGAGAGCATCACGGTTAGTCCCTGATGGCCATAACGGGCGTGAGGAGGAAACTCTTCATATCCTCGCCTCGCGAGCATCACTTCGCCTCGCGAGAATGCCAAGGGTTGCTGACAGTTCATGAAAGTAGCCTCGCGAATGGTTGTTCGCCTCGCGAGCCATCTGAATTCTGAATTTGTATAAAAGGCTGTTCTGAACATTTTGTAAAGACTTTTGCTTCTCCAACTTTCTGATATACATTTTTCTCTGTGATTTCGTTGCTGCCATGGAGCACTAAGTCCTAGGATTAGTCTACTGTTTGAGGATCCTATATACTTGAGGTTATGTAATCCCTATTTTAATTGCTTTTCCCTTTTCAATACCATATTTCATATTTCTGTTTGTTATTTCAGGAGTGTGTAATATTGTATTGATTTGTTTCAGTGATGTTAAATTCCTATACATAATCGCGTTTGTTAATTCGCGTGTGTTCATTCATGATCGTTTGATCATGAGCGCTTAATCCCGTTTGTTATTTCGGGAATAGGAATTTGCATCCATAGTAGCAATTACATTGTTAGTTGTTACTGTAACTGAAAGGGGATTAGAATCTGCTTAGGGCTTGGGATTACATTAACCAAGGATAGTTGGGAATTCTTGACAGTAGATTAATCGTTGTTTGATAATTGATAATCTCCTTTTAACTGCCCTGTTTTTGATTGCTCTGTTTTGTTTATTTCTTATTTGCACTCCAATCCAAGCCCCCCCAAAACTGATTTTTGTGAAAGATAATATTCTTAGAGTCCTTGAGAGACGACATCCGAGTTGTCGCACTAGACTACAGTTTTAAACCCGCTCGTCCTTTTTGGCGCGTGCGCGACAGCGCGACCAAGGATGAACATAGTATGGCGAAGATTCATCCACACCAGACCTTGAACCTCCGCCTGATCTATTGTTAACGATGGAATTGTTTTCAGCCATGAATGTGCACCAACGTAGCAGAGCTCTGATGAATCAGAGCTCTGATACCATGTGAAAATGGTAACCAAGTAAGAAATCGATGAAGAAAGAATGAATTCTCTGTGATCTGTCGTGATCACAGCAGAACAAAACAATGGAAGAACCTGAAACTTGCACAGCAAGGTATCGCGGAAAAGAGAGAAACTTAATGTGAATTTGAGTGAATGATTGAAAAGATTCATTCAACTAACTGAATACAAATACTAGCAAGCTATTTATACAAAGGCTAACCAAAGCAAAAGAGGCTAACAGAAGAGAAACAGAAAAACAGAATTCTAACTAACAATAACTAACATTAACTACTTCTAACTAAAAAAACAGCTGGCAATAAATACATATGGTTAACAGTACAACACCTGATACATGCTAGGGTGTGATGCCTCTGCATTAACTCTTAAATACAAAATATCAAAGACCATCAGCATGTTTGGAACAATGATACCTATGAGTAATGGTCACTAAAGCATTGCATAAATCAATACATAGTCACTTTACATAATACAAAATAGAGATGAAATATATTTCGCATGAAGGCAATGCTTGAACTGACATTGTTGCCAAAAGTAAGTTACCTCCTAAAAGGGAAGTTGGAACGATACATGCTCAGAGAAAAGACTATAAAAATGAGTTTGCAAACATTATACTAATATAAACATTATAATAATAGTAAGGCAAGAACATTTCTTTAAGTTGCCTTATCTTCTTGTTAGCTACTATAGAACATGTATAGCTCTATAAACCTTGAGTTTAATCTTAGATATGTATGGCTCTAACTTCAAACCTCTCAATAGCCATACCGAAAGATTTAGCAAATACATTATCCTCATCAAGCATCAAGCATAGATTTTAAATTAATGACAATATGTGGATCCATCGGTGTGTATCTACCTTACTTGTGCTACCAAAATCAACGAGGCCTACTTCCTAGATGCTTATGTACAAAATACCAAGAATGAAATAGCAAAAACAAAGAGGAATACATTGTCACCACAGATTCACACTAACAGTTCATAAAAGAAAAATGAAGTTGATTAAAGTCTACACTATTTTAAAAATTTAGATAGACATGGAGCTCAACACCGTGTTACTAAAACCAAGAAATTCTCACTCACAGTTCAATACAACACTTAAAGCGTGTAGCAATCCTAATGAAATTCATTAAAAGATAAACCTTCTACTGTTGCACTCAAAAACCAGTTACTTAGCAACTTGAACCTCTCGGTTGAGAGCATTCAAACCATTGCTCAACCTCTCAGGATTGGATGTGTTTTCTTTTGATAAAGAATTGAATATAAATGAGATATTCTCCAAGTAAATTGATAATTTGTTTAAATTTTTCCTTGTGAATGACAATATCTAATATATATAGTTAAGATGGTGTCTTTAGTCTAACATTATGTATGGAAGAATGAACTTCAGTCTTGTTCAAAAATCAATACTCATTTTCCAATCAAGCATGAAATAAGCAAAAAAACAAAAAACATGATCAGAATAGTGATGGAATCAACAAATACCTAATTAATTCTTTTCTGCATATCATGCACAACTATAAATTTTCATCTCATCAAATAAATCTAAAGCTCAAGTTCACAACTGTCAGCCGACAAAAACATCAGTGAGTTGACTGAATGAACAATACTCATAAGAGATAATTAAGTCCAAAAAATGAACATAACAAAGATCATTACTACACAAAAAATGAAATTGATGCTCAACTGGTCATCCTTACTAGGAGTGCTTAGTAAAAGAAAATGGAAGTAAACACCAGTATATGTTCCAGACTTGTAAAAAATGACTCAACAACATGCCTCCTAGATTTTTTTCTCTATTTTTTCAGCCCCCTGAGGTTCTTTTATGAGTTTAGTCGGTGCTAAAGAAAAGTCTTGTGGTGTAGGATCGCAAAGGAATCCTGTTACACCATTACTAAAAGATTTAGCAAAAACATACTATGCTCATCAAGCATAGCTTTCAAATTAATGAGAAGCATAGTTTGTATTTGTCAAACATCATAAAATATCACATAGAGCAAATTATCACAACCAGCATATCACAATCAAATCAAATAAGTAATAAAGTCAAACATCATCAACATCATAAAACCAACCTTAATGTCGATAAACCTACAATCCCCGAATCACCATTGGTTTTACAGAAAATGTTTCCAATGTGATTTTGGTCTTATCGATTTCTCGACTACTAGTAGGGTTTAGGTCGTCCTACACAATTATTATATAATATATTACTTATCGATTCCGACGACAGAGAGATCCTTTCCCCCACCTGAGTTAGCACCAAAATCCCAAACTCGACGTTCCTCGCTACCACACCATTGCTTACCAGTTTCACCTTGAGCCAAACAACATAACTATAATTAATCAAACAAACCCAACTATACCCACTTTATGCTAGATTCGGCCATTCAATTCAAATTAGGATTAGGATCATTTTCTCATTCTAATCTTTTGGGTACTAACTACTTAGGTCTTAGATAGCTAGGGTAAATTGCTATAAGTTGAAAATATGGAATAAAAATCATCCAACCACTTAGGGTAGGGTTTCGGCCTTAAATACAAAAATAGGTTAGAAAATTTAGTTGGACTTAAGCTCTTGGATTTGACTTATATACATACTAGAGAGCTTAAATCAAGCATTAGATTTCAAAAATGAAACAAAAACACTAAACCCCTTTTCTAACATAGGTTCGGCCCACTCAAACAATTAGGAAAGGAAAAGATTTTGATCACACGCTTTTGGATAATGAAAGTAGTGATCATAACTAGATCATAGAAATTGGTTTTACATTTTTAGGATTTTTCTACCACTTTCTAGAATTCTTTAAAGTTCTAGATCTAAGAAAATAAAATCATGAAATAGCATGAAAATGACTTCAAATAGGAGAATAGATGATCAAGGATCATCATATTACCTTAAGTGATGATGGAAATGGAAAGAAGATGATGATCTTGATGCACTTCAACAAGGATGCGCCTAGAGCTCTTGAAAATGGAGTTATGTCTAGATATTTTCAAATAAATATCTAGATATCTTAACTAAATATCTAGATATTTTAAAATAAATATCTTAACTAAATATCTAGATATTTTAAAATAAATATCTAGATATTTTCACTAAATATCTAGATATTTCCATCCGTTCCCGGCCCCCGTCGATTACCCGATTAACGACAAAATGCCCGAACGTCGTCGAATATCTTATTTTTTACGAAATTTTTGAAAATAGCCTATCTTGTTTGAAACATGATAAAATCATACTTTATTTCGTTCATGAATCAAAATAAGGTTTTCTGCTCAGTAAAATTATACTGTCAATGAAAACGCAGATCGGGTTCCGTCTGAATTTTCAACCCAAATTTTTATCGTAAGCTTCTACCCTAAGATAGAGTATGAATATGATTTTTATTTCATAAAAATTAATCTCCATGAACTCAGATAAAAATATAAATAAATACATTTATACCGGTTAATACAGCGTAAAATATTTTCACTGAAAAAAATAAAAACCGGAAAATAAAAAGGTGGGTATATTTCATATAGGGTGTATAAAAAAAATACTAAATATAGGTACCTGGATTAGAGAGTCCATGGTCTACACCTGAAGTAGTTGACAGAGATGTCTAAGTTTATGACTCATCACCAACTTTAGATGGGATAGGTTCACCCCCCACAACCATCCCATTTCGAGCAAGATAAGTGCCCGAGTTTATGGCTCATCACCGACCCCTGATGGGATAGGTTCTCCCCCCTCACCGACCCCTGAAGGGATAGGTTCTCCCCCTCCCCCACCCCATTTCGAGCGCGATAGGTGTCCGAGTTTTAGGCTCATCACCCCGATTTCAAGCACGGTAGGTGTCCGAGTTTATGGCTCATCACCTACCCCAGATGCCATAGGTTCTCCCCCTCCCCACCCCATTTCGAGCGGATAGGTGTCCGAGTTTACGGCTCATCACCAACCCCTAATGGGATAGGTTCTTCCCCCTCCACCACCCCATTTCAAGCGCGATATAGGTGTCCAAGTCTACAACATAAAAAACATAAATCCAGTCCCTAAAGAGTGTGCCTTTCAAGAAAACAAAGTCACGGATACAGGAAAATACCCTGATAGAGAGAAGGGGAGACATGTACTTGTCATTGTTGTAATCAAATGCCTCAATACTCTTCCTTGTCTCCAATTTCTGAACCCTATCCCTAAACCCTCCATAATTTGAAGGCATACCCTCTAACTTGAAGGGCAAAGAACCGTGATGGTTGATTTGAAGGAGAGGCGGTGGGGCTAAGAACCGTGATGATGATGGATCATGGAAGAAGAAGAATAAGAAAAAGATGATAGGAGGAGGCGACGGCGGCGGGTTGAAGGTGAGGCGAGGGATGTGAGGGGCTCAATGTTGCTGAAGGTTCCAATTCGTTTCCCAATAAAAAAAACTAAATTATAAAGATGTGGGTGATGCTGATGCAAATCATGTATCCGTTGTAATAGGGTATCTGGGAAAGATTGTTAAAAAAAATAGTTTTAATTACTAAGATGTGGGCTGATACAAATCATGTATCAGTTGTAACAGGGTATCTCAAAGATTGTCAAAAAAAAAGGTTTTAATTATCCTTGAATTATTTGAATATTTTCAATTAGATCTCTGAATTAAATTTTTTTAATTAGGTCTTTGAACTTATATAAAATTTTCAATTAGGTCTCTGAATTAAAAAAAAATTATTAGGGTCCCTAAATTTATATAAAATTTTCAATTGGGTCCCTAAAATAGAAAGAAAATTATATAAAATAAAAATAATAAAATGATAGATGATGAGATTTAGAAAAAATAAAAACTGTGACATAATAATAAAATAACAAAAATGAATATGAGAGTAAAAATCACTATTTAAAATAATAATAGACTGAAAAATAAAACTTAGTGAGAAAATTAATTATTTAGCATAATAATTAAAAATATATATATAAATTTGAGAAATTCTTGAAATGAAATAACAAAATAATGAAATATGAAATCGTTATACAATGTTTATATTTTATAACAAAATATTAAGAGACTAAAATGAGTCAAATATTTAATATTTGAATAACATTAAATAATAATAATAATAATAATAGACACAACATGCAAAAAATAATATTAAAATAATTTAAGATAAACGTCAATTAAAATATAAATTAATATAATAAATAATAAAATTAAATAAATAACTCAAAATAAAATTGACAATTAAAATAAGATGTGATATTTACTTAATAATATTCTTAATTTTATTTATTATTTAAAACAATAACTTTGTTGTTAAATTCTATTTTTATTTTTTAAATATTGAAATTTGTTTTTTACTCAGTTTCATCCTTTAATAATATATTACTATTTTAATAAATGTATATTTTTTTAATTGAGGTTTATCAATTTAATCTATTAATATTTTTTTATAATACATGAATTTTCTTGCACAATTTCATATTTCATTATTTTGTTATTATCATTTCAAAAACTAAATTTTGTCTCTAAAATTTATCTATTTTTATTTAATCATTAAGCTAAACAATAATTTTTCTCACTAATTTTTTTATTTTATTATTATTTAAAAAGTGAGTTTTTCTCTCATATTCATCTTTTAACATTTTAATATTATGTCAAACACTATTTTTTTTCTAAATTCCGTCATCTATCATCTTATTATTTTTTATTTTGTACAATCACATTTTTACTTTAGGGACCTAACTGAAAATTTGTATAAGTTCAAGGACTCAATTAGGAACCTTTTAGTTCAGGGACTCAATAAAAATTTTTATATAAGTTCAAGGATCTAATTGAAAATTATCAAATAATTCAGGGACCAACTCTATAATTAAACAAAAAAATACGTTAGTAATCTCTTTTTGTATAATTGATTATTGTGATAATCGATTATAAATACAATTTGTCTTTGTTTGGGCCTGTCTGCTGAAAAACAACTTTAAGATAATATATTTCATTTGAATGATAAAGAAATCACTTTTACATAGTAAATTACGAAAAAAAAACATATGAAGTTATTTGTTTTTATTAATAATATTTATGTTTTTTTGACACTATGTTCCATAAGTTATACATACATACACACACACACACACACACACAGATATATATATATATATATATATATATATATATATATATATATATATATATATATATAAAATAAAGAAAATGGTAAGGTTGTTGGGGGGTGAGGGGCAAGATTGTAAAGTGAGTACGTAGGTGGGGAAATAATTATATTCTAATTTTGTTTAGGTATGTTTGCTGAAAAATTATTTTAAAATAATCTATTCCGTTTGGGTGATGCAAAAAAAAAATCACTTTTGTGAGAGAATTATGAATAAGCACTACAACAGATTAGACTTTTAATAACGCACATTTTATAGCATTTCCGTGCGGAAATGCTATTAAAAGTGATGGGGGACTTTTAATAGCGGTTCCTTAAGGAAATGTTATCTTAGGTATCACCTAAGATAGCGTTTCCTTAAGGAACCGCTATTAAAAGTCAAGCTGCAGGAAAAGATAGCGCTTCCTTTAGGAAGCACTATCTTAACTAACACCTAAGATAGCGGTTCCGCACGGAAACTCCATCTTTTCTAATTTACATAACAAAGTGCGGGGGGCCTTAACTAAACTCTGTTTCTTCTTCAAGGCAATTTGCAGCAAAGTGATTGACCCTGGGTAGTTGCCATCATTGCAAAGAGAAATTGTTGTAACTTTATGCGAGATTGAGATGTACTTTCCACCTTCATTCTTTGACATAATGGTTCATCTAACCATTCACCTTGTTAGAGAGACACAACTGTGTGGGCCAGCTTATATGAGATGGATGTACCCGATTGAGCGTTATATGAAGATATTAAAAGGGTATGTGAAAAACTGATCACGACCAGAAGGTTGTATTGTTGAACGGTATATTGTCAAAGAAGCTGGTGAATTCTGTACCGAATACCTATCCAATGCTGATTCTATAGGGCTGCCAAAGTCTCGTCACACATGGAGAATGATGGGGCAAGGAATTACTGGAACTGAAATAGTGACTATATCAAGGACAGAATGGGAGCAAGCACACTTATATGTTCTGCTCAATGTCGATGAGGTTGAGCCATATGTTGAAAAGCACAAGGACATGCTTAAGAGTTTGTATCCAAATAAGAATCAAAATTGGCTAACTAGAGAACACAATCATTGTTTTATAACGTGGCTAAGAGATCACATTTTTGCAGAGTTGGCTGAAAATGCTACTTCAGTTTCAAATAGATTGAGATGGTTAGCCAAAGGTCCAAGTTTGCATGTCTTCTCTTACCATGGTTATCAAATTAACGGGTACACATTCTATACAAAAGAACAAGATGGTCGGAGTACAATGCAAAACAGTGGTGTGACTCTTGTAGCTCAGTCTATGCATATCTCAAGTGCCAAAGACAAAAACCCCATATATGCAAGTATGTCATACTTCGGCTTCATTGAACGCATATGGGAGTTGGATTACACAAAGTTTAAGGTTGGTGTGTTTGGTTGTAAGTGGGTTGACAATAATAACGGTGTTCAGATTGATGAGTCAGGGTTCATGCAGGTGGATCTTGACAGGGTGGGTGATGAGTGTGATTCCACCTCATCTTTGTCCATCATTTTGCATGCATTTTCATGTAGTTTAGGCATATTTTTATTAGATTTTAGGTTAATTTTCCTTTGGAACGGGTAAGGCGGTTTTCGTGTGTTATTTTGCAGATATCAAGGGTAAATTGCTCAAGATCAACCATGATGAAGTTTGGATGAAGATGGAGCTTTAAAACTGAAGAAAATGAGTCAAACAGAGCCTATCACGGCCTAGCCGTGATGCCCATCACGGCCATGATCGAGCAAAACTGAAAAAGAACAAAGGCTGAAGTCAGAGTCTGTCACGGCCTAGCCGTGATAGCCATCACGGCCGTGACCCAAAACCACCACAAGTCAGAAGCCGTCACGGCCAGGCCGTGATGAGCATCACGGCCATGACAGACCAACCAGTGAAGAATTTTCAAGGCAGAATCCGTCACGGCCAGGCCGTGATAGCCATCACGGCCGTGACGCGTATTACTTGGCTCAGAAGTAACAGAATTGGATCTAATTTGAGTTGGATTAGGACTCTAACTGCCCAATTCTATAAATAAGGGACCAGGCAGAGGCAGAAATCATCAAACCTTTGGGGCTACTACTCTAGGCATAGATTTAGGATCTCTTTCTTCTTCTCCTTCTTCTCTTAGTTATTTTCATGTTATTTGTAATCATGCCTGTCATCTCCATGGCAAGGCGTGAGTAGTAGCATAGTTCTAGGGATTAGGGCTCTGCCCAAGTTTGTTTATGATGTAAATTTGATGTAAACTCTTTGTTAATTACGATTTACTTTAGATCTGATTTCTAGTGTTTAATCAATCGTAAAATCGGCGACCGCTTATTTGCGTGACGTAGACGTTCTAAGGAGGAACCTAGCGGTGAACTTAGGATTTCTAGTGTGTTTCACACGTAAAGTTCGGCGGCCGCTTATCAGCGAGACGTAGATATTCTAAGGAGGAACCTAGCGGTGAACTTAGGTTATTTGCATGACTTAGACATTCTAGGGAGGAACCTAGCGGTGAACCTAGGTGTCGGATCTATAGAGTCAGACTTGGGACTGAAATCACGAGAGTTAGAAGCCGTCCCTCGAGGATCAACGAGTTGTCACGAAACGCAAAGGGTTCAATATGGGATCGACTACCACGAGAGTAGGGGTCGGGTCAATTGGGCACGGCTTTTCTAACCCGAGAGGGAGCTTAAGCTATCAGAGGATAAACTCGCCTTCAAGGCAATTTCGCTAATTAACAAGGGTAATCAACTTCATAACGTAAATGATCTTGTGGTAACCTAAATCCCTAGGAACCCATTTAGATCTGAAAAATCAAAAAGATTTGTTTTCTGTTTTGTTTGATTCTGTTTTATCTCTTAAATTCAAATTCAAAAACCATTTCAAAAATATAAAAATCTTTTAAAACAGTCCAGATCTAATCGATTTGATAATTAGTTGCGATTCGAGAACACAGTCTCTGTGGGATCGATATCTTTTATTACTTGGCGACGATCCGGTACACTTGCCGGAATCGCACGTGCATTCGCACGCTACCAAGTTTTTGGCGCACGTGCATTCGGTAGCGGGTGTTGGCTTCACATTCCAGCCAAAATTTGGGTAGAAATTTTATCACGGCCGTGAGGCTTATCACGGGCAGGCCGTGATCGTTTCTGATCCTCAGGAGTTGCCCTGTCATGGCCGTGATCTACATCACGGCTAGGCCGTGATGCTCTCTGATCTTGGCATCCTACTCATCACGCCCGTGATGGTTGTCACGGCTAGGCCGTGATGCTCTCTGTGCTCTTGTTTAGTTCATCACGGCCGTGACCACTGTCACGGCCAGGGCGTGATGGCCTCTGACTTTATTTTTTTATGCTCTTCTTCTCTTTCTCAACCTGAAAACACTAGACAAACCTATTAATGATATTTTTGCCTCTTGATCTTCTCAAATTATTCAAGAGGTTAATTCAAAAACAAAAGGAAAAAGGGAAAGAAAACTTGGGTTGCCTCCCAAGAAGCGCTTATTTATGGTCTTAAGCTTGACCATACTTCCTCAAGTCAACCGGGTCGGTGGGCGTAGAAGTGCAGGGAACACTTCTTTTCCATGGAGCTCCTTCAAATAGCCGTTTCTGCTCATACGGCCGATGAACGCCCGCTTTGCTCTTTTCTCTCGGAGCTTCCTAGCCTTCCTTCCTCCCGTGGAAGTATTGTTTCTGCATGGACAGCAATTCCAACTTCACCACTGGGTGCATCTCCAACCATGCATATCTTTGGGGTTGCTTCCATGCTAAGTTCTTTCTCTACCGCTGGAGACGTTACATCAATTCTGCACACATGGCTCTCAAAAGGAGGGTTGTTACAAGAGTTAATCAACTGAAAATTTACCCTACCTTCCTCTACATTTAGAGAGAGTTTGCCATTCCTTACGTCTATTAATGCTCCAGCGGTTGCCAAGAATGGCCTTCCTAAAATGATGGGGAATTTAGAATTCCCTTTCATGTCCAATACCAGGAAGTCGGTAGGGATGAGAATTTTCCCTACCTTTACAGGAACATTCTCTAGTATGCCTAGAGGAGTCCTAGTTGAGCCATCCGCAATTTGTAAGGGGAATTTGAATGGTCTCAACTCTTTGCTTCCCAACCTTTCCATGATAGTGAGGGACATCAAGCTCGCACTAGCCCCTAGGTCACATAAGGCTTGGTCAATTTGCACTTGTTCAATCGAGCAAGCGATGGAGAAACTACCTGGGTCTTTCAGTTTAGTAGGCATTTTAGTCTCTACATCTACTTGCTTTTTCCTGACCAACCTCTGTGGGAAAGGTATCGGGGGTTGGTACGGTGGTGGAGGGACATATTTCGGTTCTGGCTCTTCTTTTTTGTTCGTGTCCTCCTCCTGTTCCACGTCCATTTCAGCTACCCCCACCCCAAGCTTATCATCCCTCAAGTGTATGACATTGCAATGCTCATTGGGATTTGCTTCGGGTTGCCCCGGGAATGTACCCTTAGGTCTCGAATACGTGCTGGCTTGTTGGGCAATCTGGGTTTCTAGCATCTTGTTATGAGTTGCTAAGTTGTCTACCTTAGATGCTAGATCCTTTATTGCCTCACTCACTGCCCTTCCTTGTTGTCTAAACTCCTCAATCTGTTTTGTCTGAGTTTCGACAAAACTTTCAAATAAAGTCTCGAGTTTAGATCTTTGTACCTGAGGGTACCCCGGTGCGGTTCTCTTATTACCTTGACCCTCTTGGAACTCATGGTTGAGCGTGTTGCTGTAGTTGCCGTAGGAGAGGTAAGGGTTGTTTCTTCTTTGATTGTAGGGATTTGGGGGAGCATAGTTGGGCAGCTTCGGGTTCGTATCATAGTAGTTGTTACAAGAGTTTACTTGCTCACCCGAAGCGCCGGATCCATGTGGGCATCCCATCATGTCATGTCCCTGCATTCCACAAATCTCACAAACAACGAAACTAGCACCTAATGCACAAACAATAGCTATTTCCAGCCGATCAAAACGTTTATTAAGTGAGTCTATCTTTGACATAATAAGATCTGTGCTATTTACCTCAAACTTACCCCCCGAAATCTTGTTCGGGTTATTACCTCTTTCGGATACCCATTGGTGGTAGTTGGTGGCGACATTCTCGATGATGTTGAATGCCTCAGTGAGAGGCCTATTCATAAACGCTCCACCGGCTGCAGAATCTAGTGACACCTTCGAAGAGTAGTCTAATCCGTTATAGAAGGTGTGCACTATTAACCACCTCTCGAGTCCGTGATGTGGGCACGACTCCAGCAGTCCCTTGTAACGATCCCAAGCTTCCGATAATGATTCTCCGTCTTTTTGGAAGAAGCCGGTGATCTGGGTTCTTATGTAGGCCGTCTTGGATGGAGGGAAGAATTTCTCCAAGAACGCCTGCTCCAGTTGGTCCCAAGTGGTCAAAGTGTTAGCGGGAATTTGCTTAAGCCAGGCCTTCGCCTTTCCAGTGAGAGATGAGGGGAACAATCTCAAACGTACAACATCGACTGAGGCTCCATGAATCCGGATTGCATCGGTGAACTCTAAAAATGTCTCTATGTGATCGGTTGGGTCCTCCGAAGGCAATCCTCCGAATTGATGTTGCCTAATCATGTTGATTAGCATAGGTGGTATGGTATAGTTTTCCGCCTCAATCTCTGGCCTTGCAATCCCAGTTCGCAAGCCTCTCGCATTTGGGGCTGCGTAATCCTTCAAAGGCTTTGTATCCGGTTGATTCGCCATGATTGGAACGGGACTCAACCTTTCTCCCTCTCTTTGTAGTCTTCTACGTCTGTGGAAGGTCCTTTCGATCTCCGGATCAATCTCACTAAGGCTCCCGAGACTTAGGGATCTTTGCATATAACACACAGAGAGATGGATACAATAGAAGGAAAAGAATTTTTTTGATTTTTTTTTTAAAATTATTTCAGAAATAAAAATCAAACAAAAAGAAAAGGTCCAGAAAAATCAATTCAAAATTTGAATTGAGATTCGAAAATGCACAGTCTCTGTGGGATCGATATCTTTTATTACTTGGCGACGATCCGGTACACTTGCCGGAATCGCACGTGCATTCGCACGCTACCAGTGGGGTATAAAGATGAGCCTTTTATATTAGCATCTCAAGCTCAACAAGTATTCTATGTCACTGATCCAGCTGATATGAAAAGGTCCTTTGTTATTTTGACTAACAAAATAATTACTAAGATTGATGATCAAGACCATGGAGATGTTGATATTGAAGATGATCCTTTCGTCGGGACATTACAATCACTTGAGATTGATCCAACTAGGGATGATGGTATATATATGAGAGATGATCATGATGAGGGGCTTTTGGTCAATCCACCATTTCGTACTAATAATGGACAAACAAATCTCAATCCAATGAAGAAAAGAAAAAGGTTGACTTTTATATTATAATTAGCATCTTCCGGTAATGCTAGTGTTGATTTTGTTATCCAGTGATGTTTTATATTTTGCATCAATTAATATTATATTAATGTCCAATGATGTTTTACTTGTGTGTCTACTTTTTTTTAGGTAAATGGTATCTTCCAGTAATGCTAGTGCTGCCACAGTGACGCGACGTGGGCCAACTGTTATGAAGGCGGTCATCCGCGCTAGGAGTAAAGGACAAAAATTTGAGGTAATTTACTTACTAATCTAAGGATTTCATTATGTTGTTTGATATCTAGATTTAATTACTTTATTATTTTTATTAGGTTGAATGGAATTATTTGGACCAACCAATTCGTGCCAATGGAAAAATATTGAAGAGTTACATTGGGGCCGTTGTTCGGCAAACGTTCCCAATTATTTGTTCTAACTGGAAGATTGAAGCTTTGGATGCTTTCAAAGAGAACATATGGGCTGATGTACAGGTAATTATTAAAATTTGTGAATTATATTGTAAACTATGTAAACATACTTACTTTGACATGTTGTTTATATTGTTTTGCATATGTCTTTTAATGTTGATGAATCTCGAAAAAAATTTGTACTTCAAGAAGTCGGTAACCTACATCGGACATTCAGAACTAGATTGACAAGAAAATTTCTAAGAGATGCTAACGGGAGTATCAACGAGGAACCTCCATCACAATATGCACACATATCAAGGGATGAGTGGGTAGATTTTGTAGCAATACGCACAGGAGATGCACGATTCCTGGTATGTTTAATATCACGTTAGTCCTTATAATTATATATATACATATGGCATTAACCATGTATTAATATTACCTATATGTGTCTCAATAGAAATTAAGCAATGAAAATCGCACGAGAGCGTTAGATCCTGCATGCCCTTACAAAGCATCACGTAAGGGGTATGCTGACATTGAGGATGAATTGGAATGTATATATATAATTAACTGCATGTGTGGTAAATATGACTTTTAAAATGTTTGGTTAATATATATTATCTCAATATACAGCTACAGGAGGCAGGGCCAGGAGTTAAAAAAATTAAACGCCATATTGTGTGGAGGAAAGCCCACGAGAACAAGGCGGGTGTAATTGACAACAAAAATACGTAAAACGTGTGGAATAAATGTGTAAGTAGAATAACGTTTACATTTTCATTTGTTATTTTCTTATGACAAGATATAATAATGTTAACATTTGCATTTCACCAATAACTATGTGTCAGGAGGAACTTTCACAGTCTGCAACAGAGGGAGAGATACAAGATTATGGTCGCCAAGATATTCTTGATAAAGCCCTAGGTGTGCTAGAGAACCCTGGTCATGTTAGGGGTGTGGGTTTTGGTGTCTCTCAAAGAGACTACTTCCCACCTGAAGGTCGTGCAAAACATAAATGTGAAACGCAAAGGTGGGAGACATTGGTGGCTCAACTCTCAGAAAGATTGAACAATTTGGAAGATAATATTAAAAAAAAGGAGGATGAGGAGAGGCAGGCTAATTTCACAGCCCCAAGCGTCAAAGATAGTTGCACTCTAGCATCTGCCATCAAGCTTCCAGAGGTAATGCATGTTTTTTTTTTTATACTAGTATTGCATTCATAGTTAAATACATTCAATTGGATGCCTTAATTCACAGCTTATTCATCTATCATTGGATTAGGGCATCAACTCATGTCATCTATATTTATCAACACCAAACCATCGTATGGTTGGTATGGGTAAAGTATATAATGAGCCGGGTGTTACACTGCACACCGGACCACTACCCCTTAACCATGTGAAAGTTGGAGTTGATGTTGCAATTGAGGGGGATGCGCCATTGCCGGTACCTATTGATGATGCAGATGTAATGACAATAAGAGATGCAATAGGTACTTATGTGGCATGGCCAATCGATCTCGTGGTTGTAATTAATATGGTATGTAATTGGATTTTTCCACCTTGTCATATACGGCGTATATTTGTTACATTAGTTGATCACTAACTGGCATATTGAAATGCAAAATTTCCAAGCACCTGCAAAATCTAAAGGCAAGGGCAGAGTGTCTGAACATACAAAGGAGTCAATTACAACCCCGGAAACGAAAGGAGGCAAATCTGAGGTCAACCCTCCTACAGCTGGTTCAACTAACATTTCTCTGGAATATTTCAATTTTCTTAAAATACATGAACTAAAGAATATGAAAAATGATGACCCATTGGACATAGAGATAGAACAAAATATTTTTGGTGATCATATCATTGATAGAATTAATGCTGAAATTATCAGAGAAATTGTAAATCAAGAATGGGTATCTGCCTCCGTTATTTCTGTAAATATCAGGTACTAAATCAGGCTTAAAGTGTACAATATTTTTTTAGTCTTTCCATTTAAATATTGATGTCATTGGTGTAATCCATTTTTATATTTTAATTGAAGGTATTTGTATGAAGAATTTTTGCTTCCAAAGGAAAGAACGAGGAGGTTTCTGTTCTTGTCCCCACACCAAACAGATACATACGGCTTCTTCGGGAGGGATGCACAGACAAAGTATATAGCTGACCGCTTTGTAACTACAGAAAGAGAATATCAGCCCTTGTTTCTAGCGTCGTGCAATGTTGGGTGAGTCACTTATCCTATAGGACTTAATTCACAATAATGAATTATATAAAAGTTGAGGTGCTTAGGATTTGTTATCTCAACATTTTTGTAGGAATCATTGGGTGTTGTGCGCGATAAATACTGTTGAAGAGATTATTTACCATCTGGATTCCTTGCATGTTGATCTTAGGAATCGCCCAGAATTAAAGAATCTGTTCAATAAGTAAGCATGCCTTTATTTTTCTGATTTTCTATTATTCTGTCGAATGGCTTCCATGGTAGATACATGTTGCAAGTTGTCATGGTCCTAATGTGCTTTTGATTTTTGATATTAGAATAACTGTGTTGAATTGGCATATACTGGGTTGTGACTGTTGTGGTTCAAAATTAAAAAAAAGCAACCGGAACCTTCATTTTGTATTTAGATGTTACCATTGAGAATTTTTGTTGGAAAATCCATGCGTGTGTTTGTGATGATTGAAAATATGTTTCTTAATGAAGTCTGTTTGATTTTGTGATTAGTGCTTTGCAAGTTTATCGCGCACGTAGCGGAGCTAAGGTGCCCCGTTTAAAAGTAACCAACATTAAATGGATTCGGATAGAGGTATATTTACAAAAACTTAATGTGCAATTAGTTAAAAAAATTATATTGATTTACTATTTTATTTTTTATAGTGCCCAAGACAACCCAACAATACAGAATGTGGGTATTATGTAATGTGTTTCATGAAGGAAATTATCTTACAGAACCAAGTTAAAATACCAATGGCGGTATGTATAGTTTCAGTGCTTGTTGATTATTTAGCTTTGAACTGTGACTGTTCAAATGTTTTAGCAATTGTAACTTAATTTATTTAATTTTTATGTCGCAGGACCTTCCACGACTTCAAATGCTCCACATACTCCACTGCTCAACTATCTGAAGTCAAGGAAGATTGGTGTCGCTATATTGTTGAAAAGTTTATTTGATTACACTTGTTATATATATATGGTCTAAACTTTGTATTGTACTGTATATGGATGAAACAATTCTTGGTTAAATTATATTAATTGATATGTATGCAATTGGGTCAGACTTAGTAGCTGAAGCGTATGCAATTGGGTCACTTTCATCTATAGGGACTATTGAGTTTAGCATTTGATGATTTGAAGATTTGCTATATGCCTTTATTATTACGCGTTCAATATATTGATGGTGCTACACAGTTTTTTGGTGGAATACTTTCTATCAAAGTAGCTTGTTATATGCATATGGTTTGGTACGTACAAGTAACTTAGGTGTCTGGGTTTTATTTGCTACCCATAATTTGGATTGTGCTTCACTTCTTTGTGTAAACCTTCTGTTTTTTATAAACATGCAGTATGGAGGTAAAGTTAAGAAATAGGTAAACTAAAAAAAAAAAAGAAGGGAATAGATAACGTTTGCTTAGAAAATGCTATATAATGACATGCCTTTAGATAGCGTTTGTTTTAACAAATGCTATCTAAATGCAGACTTTAGATAGCATTTGTTAATACAAACGCTATCTAAAGTCTGCCTTTAGATAACATTTATTAAAACAAACGCTATCTAAAGTCACACATGACTGCAGAAAACACACACTAAAGATATCGTTTTGTAAATACGCGAAAACACTATCTAATGTCATCTTTTAATAGCACTTCTTAAATACTATCTTTGCTAACGACTTTTAATAGCGCAGGCATAGATAGCGCTTAAAAACGCTATTAAAAGGTATCCGGAAATACTATCTAAAGCATTTTCTGTTATAGTGAAGGGTATGAAGTTATTTATTATAAATATTAGTGAAAACTAAATAATATTTGAATTTTTAAACATTAGAATGTTTTTTTTGATACATGGTCTCAATTTTTTTTTCTCTGTATTGAAAAATTTAATAAAATTTCTAACATTTTTCCTTGATCATGGAAAACATGTGAAATTCAATTACCAATGTTGTTATTTGATTAAAAACATTATCACTGGCATGGCTGGTCACCTTAAAAACATTACGGACTTATAATTATTTTTTGATATACATTACGGACTTATAATTATTATACATAAGTAAATAAATATAAGATATTAAATTGTTCATCGTTTGAATTGAAATGCAAAGAGAGAAGGGAGAGGAAAAGCGATGAGAAGGAACCTTTTCCAGGGATCGCGTTCAAATTTAGCAACGATAGAATGAATCATACGAGAAAATGAAACATTTAGGGAGGAAGGGGCTTATTACGGGAAAAGCCACCTATTACGGTTAGGAATTAGTTTTAAGTTAGTTAATCCTTGATTAGTTGTTAATTGGTTGTTAGATTAGTTAGATTAGTTAGTCTTAATTTTAACAGATATATAGCTTTGTATAGAGTGATGAGAACTCAGACTTGTACATTTTTCAAAGACTTGTGAATAATTCATTGATGGAATTCTCTCTCTTTCTCTTTCACTTGCAAGTCTAATATGGTATCAGTAGTTTCTTTCTAAAGCTTCCGATTATTTTTCATCTCCTTCGGTCCCTTCTGCATGCACTTCTCTTCTCCCTTCTTCTGGTTCCAACTTCTTTCTTGATTCTTGCTGTAACTTGTGGTTCCGATGGAAGAGCAAAACCCTCTCTTCATCCACGCCTCGGATTTGCCTGGCTTGGTTCTTGTTTCTCAGCCGCTCGATGGTACAAATTACCTCACATGGCGTCGTTCAATGATGTTAGCTCTTGATGGGAAGAACAAGCTAGGGTTTGTTGATGGCTCTGTTCCTCAACCCCTTCCCAATGATCCGAATTTTCGGCTGTGGAAACGCAATGATAGCATTGTTGCGTCTTGGCTTTTAAACTCGATCATCAAAGAAATCAGCACCAGTGTGATCTATGGCACCTCTTCTTCGGCAATTTGGAAGGATCTTGAAGATCGCTTCAAGCAGAAAAATGGACCTAGGATCTTTCAGTTGAAAAAGGCTTTACTTCATTGTACTCAGGATTCTAGCTCCATCAGTGCCTACTTCACTCGTTTCAAGTCACTGTGGGAAGAACTTGGTGAGTATCGACCTGTTCATAATTGTAATTGTGGCGGTGTTCAACCCTTAATTGATTTCCTTCAGGATGAGTTTGTTATGAATTTCTTGATGGGACTCAATGAATCTTTCTCGCATGCAAGAGGCCAAATTTTAATGATGAATCCCATTCCTCCAATTTCTCAAGTTTTTTCAATACTTCTTCAAGATGAGACCCAAAAAGAAGTTGGACTTCAAATTGTCCCAGATCCTTTGAGCGACGATATCTTTGTTCGGTCGAGGCAAGAACAAGAATCGAGAAGAAGGATAGGCCAATTTGCACTCACTTTGTGGCATAACAGGGCATACCAAAGACAAATGCTTCAAGCTACATGGTTACCCTCCTCCTGGTCACAAGAGGCATTCAACCTCTGCTTCGTGAATCAAGTTTTAGCAATCAACGATGGCACTTGAAGATACAAACTGGTCACCTCGGCGGTGTCAACATCTTCTTGCTCAATTACAAGCTCAACTAGCAAAAGTCCCTTTGGCTACTCTTGTCCAAGATCAACTTTGATTCCTTTGTAGGTGAGTCGATCTGTAGGTATCACCTTGTCAATCCTAAATTCTCCATTCAAGAATTCCAATTGTTGGATTCTTGACTGCGGGGCTACTTCCCATATAACTTTGTCATAAACATGTTTTTCTTAACTTTCAAGAATTACATAATAGGTTTGTCACTTTACCAAATAAGTCTTTGGTTAAAGTTGTAGGAATTGGTTCAGTACAACTCAATTCTCAGTTAGTCATACATGAAGTATTGTTCATACCCTCCTTTCATGTTAATCTACTCTCTATCAGTAGTTTACTTTCACATATTCCTTTTAATGTCTCCTTTACAAAATCTTCTTGTGTCATTCAGGACACATTACACCAGAAGACGATTGGCAGGGGTGATCTCTCTCAAGGCCTATATGTTCTTCATTCTCATTATGATAACAATGCACGATTAGGAAATAAATCCCAGTCTGGTTCACAAATATACAATGTTACACATAGGTCAAGTTCAACATCTGATTGTATTCTTTGGCATGCACGTTTAGGTCATGTTTCTGAAAAAGTCTTAAAACTTTTCTGTAATAAACTTGATTTGCAATTGCAACTCACTTCATGCAATAAATGCTTGATATGTCCTTTGTCCAAATTTAGGCGTTTGTCATTCATTTCAAATAACAATTACTCTAAGAGTCCCTTTGATCTTGTTCATGTAGACATATGGGGCCCTTATCATCAACCTACTTATGATGGCAAGAGGTTTTTTCTAACTATAGTTGATGATTGTACTAGATTCACCTGGTTGTACCTGTTACAACATAAATCTGAGGCACCTGTGTTGATTAAAAATTTCTTTAGCTATGTCAAGACTAATTTTGGCAGGACTATTAAACAGCTTCGGTCTGACAATGCCAAGGAACTTCAAATGACTGATTTTCTTCAAGAACATGGCACTGTGCATCAGTTCAGCTGTCCTTACGGACTGAGCGAGAATCTTTGTGGTTGAAAGGAAGCATCAACACCCTCTTGAATGTTGCAAGAGCACTGCTGTTTCAATCCAAGGTTCCTATAACCTTTTGGGGGGAGTGTGTCAATGCTGCCACCTTCCTGATAAACAGAGTTCCTTCACCCTCACTAAAAAATTGCTCTCCTTATGAGTTGTTATACAACAAACTACCAAGTTATGCATCATTCAGAGTTTTTGGCTGCTTGTGTTTCTGTCTTGTTCCGGTTTCCCAGGAGAAACAAGTTCTCACCAAGGACATTCCCAACTGTTTTCATGGGATATCCTCCTCGGCTATAAAGGTTCTGAGAATTTATGATCGACCACCGAAAGTTTGTAGTGTCCAGAGATGTCACCTTCTTTGAAGACAAGTTTCCCTTTGAAACAAAACAGCCACACTCTGCTCCCGACCCTTTTCAATCCACTGTTCTCCCTGTTCTGTTAAAGACATTGTGCCAAATCCCTTACCCGTCATACCTGAATTCAAAGATGCCCCGGATACACCAAGTCTTGATCTTACCCCTGAAACAACTCATGAACATGAGCCAAATATTCTGAAACTGCACCAAATTCTCTGAACCTGTTCAAGGCAGCCTTGCACTCGATCATGCATCAAGGCAACCCGGAAAGGTCTACTCGTGCTCATAATCCACCTCGGTATTTACGAGGATTATGTTCGCCATACCAAATATCCTTTAACAAAACACATTACCTACACAAATCTTTCCCAACCATATCACACATTCATTTCCAATGTTGACTCTCACTATGAACCACAATTCTATCATCAGGGCAAGAAATTTCCTCAATGGAGAGCAAAGAATGGCAGCTGAAATAGAGGCTCTAGAAACCAATAAAACATGGTCCGTGGTTCCTCTACCTCCGGGAAAGCAAACCATTGGTTGTAGATGGATCTACAAGACGAAATTCAAGTCGAGATGGCTCGGTGGAAAGACACAAGGCCAGATTAGTTGCTAAAGGTTTCACACAATGAGATGGGAATTGATTTTTGGAAACCTTCTCTCCAAGTGGCTAAGTTAACCACGGTTTAGAGTCCCCTTCTTTGTGGCGGCCCAAAAGCATTGGCATTTGGCTCAATTGGACATCAACAATGCCTTCTTGAATGGTGATCTTTTTGAAGAAGTATACATGGATTTACCTCAAGGGTATCCAAAACAAGGAGTCAGTTCAGTGTGTAAATTGCATAAGTCTCTTTATGGCTTGAAACAAGCCTCAAGGCAATGGTTCCAGAAATTTTCTGCAGCACTCTCACATCTTGGTTTCCACCAGTCCACTGCTGACTATTCACTGTTCCACAAAGGATCCAATGACTCTCTCATCATCCTCCTTGTTTATGTGGATGATATCATCATTGCCCGACCCAAGTAAGTCTCTTGTTGATTGCATCATCACGGACTTACAATCTCGGTTTAAACTGAAAGTTCTTGGTAATTTGAAGTATTTTTGGGCTTGGAAATTGCCAAATCATCAAAGGGAATTCACTTAAGTCGGAGAAAATACACTGCAGGACTGCTTGAAGACACTGGATTCAGTGAATCAAAACCTGCTAAAATTCCTATGGAAGCAAACCTGCAGCTTGATGACAGAGATGGTGATCTTCTTCCTGACCCATCCTTGTATAGAAGACTGCTTGGCAGACTCATGTACCTGACTATTTCAAGACCTGACATCATCTTTTTAGTCAACAAACTGAGCCAGTTCATGTCCAAACCTCGGACACCACATCTCAAAGCCTTACATCATATTCTGCAGTACCTAAAAACGCACCGAGGCCAAGGAATTTTCTTTCCTTCTCGGTCAAATACCAAAGTATCGAAGATATGTTGATTCGGATTGGGGCAATCTGCAGTGTTACTAGAAGATCCACCACCGGTTTACGTGTCTATCACGGGATCTTCTTTGATTTCATGGAAATCTAAAAAACAACCTCTGATTGCGATCTTCTAGAAGCGAGAATATAGAGACCATGGCATGCCTCACCAGTGAACTTCTTTGGCTGACAACTTCTTAGAGCGTTTGATTGATGTTTCTTCTACAATGGTTATGTGTGATAATAATTCAGCAATCCAAACTTCTTGCGCCAATCCCACCTCCAATGAGAGATCGAAGCACATAGACATTGATTGCCACTTCATCGGACAATATGTCAATTATGGTTTTCTGAACTTAATTTATCTCCCAACTCAACAAGATGGTGGTGATGTCTTCACTAAAGCACTCCCACACTGCAAGTTTTCTGTTCTGATTTCCAAGTTAGGAGCGTTAGACATCTATGCTCCAAACTTGAGGGGGAGTATTACGGTTAGGAATTAGTTTTAAGTTAGTTAATCCTTGATTAGTTGTTAATTGGTTGTTAGATTAGTTAGATTAGTTAGTCTTAATTTTAACAGATATATAGCTTTGTATAGAGTGATGAGAACTCAGACTTGTACATTTTTCAAAGACTTGTGAATAATTCATTGATGGAATTCTCTCTCTTTCTCTTTCACTTGCAAGTCTAATACCACCATATCTTTAAGCATAATCAATATTGTTTCATCTAACAGTTCTTGAAGAGAGATGATGACCACAAAACAATTTATTTTAGTTATAAAAACAAAATTAAAAAAAAACTATTTTCCTAAACAAAACAAATTATTCACTTTTTAGAGTAAAAACAGCTGAAAGAGCAATAATTATTTTTTCTCAAACAAGCTCTAAGTGAAGGGATCCATACATTATTTTTGAAAAATTGAATTACATATTATATGCTTTTATTAGGGTAGGTAAATTTTAAGTTTTTTTTTTTTTTTTTTTGAAAACAAGAGCTTAATATGTCTCTGCCGTTGGTAGACATTACACGACATCCCACCTTCGAAGCCTCCACATATTACATTCATTAGGTTTTTAAGTTTCAACGTGAAATTCTTTCAAAAAAAAAAAAAGTTTCAACGTGAAATCGTGTTTAAAGCTTAAAAAAGTTCTTTTCCAAAAATACGAGGAAAAAAAAAATAGCCACAACCGTAATTAGGATTAAACTTATGCTATGATATATTATTAGTGGAAAAAATTATGAATTTATTTAATCCCAAATATGACATATAGTATTAAAGACCAAGTTTAAAGTTTACCTAAAAAATATGACACATTAGTAAAAATACTAACATTAACGCTTACATTTGTCTATATAAAAAATAAGGACCTATAAATAAATATTATCTTTATATATATGATCACTTTCTTGTATAAGTAATCACATGAATTATAAATAAATAAATATTATTGTTTTTAAGTTTATCTATTTATATGGTTAAAAAGAATTGTCTCCCATAGCCATAGGTCATGTACACCCCAATCTGAGCCTCAGATTTTGTACGTCAAGTTTGTCGGTGACTATATATGACTTCTCTATAACAATCACGAATAAACTAAAGCCATAAATTATAAAACTTGGACCAAGGGCTGTTTGATTAAATTAAGTCTCCTTTAGAAATATTTTACCAATTTGAAATTGCCAAAAAAAAAAATACCAACTTAAAATGGTGAATCCTTCGATGCCAAGCTAATATTTTGAGCAAAATTTACCTAACACGTGATCCAATTAGTGTGTGCCAACTCAATTAAAATATCCATGCCAGCACCAAGTTGTTCATACTTATAGTTTTGTGTTGTGACTCATCCAACTTTTTATTTTATGTTTTGACCCCGGGGACCTATTTGCAAAATTAAATTAAAAATCATTTTTAACTTTTACATTTTTATCTTTACAATCAGGGTGGTGTTCAATGAAGATGATGATAACTAGGATTCAATGTTGGAGGAAGTTGAATACTTTTTTTGTTGTCATGTTCCTTATTTTTATGCAAAACAAATGCAGCCTAAAATAAATAGTAGGAACTAGAAGGTGTTTCATATGCCAAAATTGAGCATTCCTGCTAAAGTAAATGGAGTGAAAAAAAAAGGATATATATTGAAATATTCAAATCAGTCTTCCACTTTCTCTTTGCATAATAGCACATATATTATTGGTCTGTCTGTTTGAGGTATATATTAAGTCATCCTTAGCTGCGATGTGGGACCATTAGGAAGGTGGTCTGTGAATATGACTCCTTAGAGTTAGAGGCCATTAGTAAAATGGCTGTGTTATCATGGAGATTCAACTCAACTTGGTTTAATTGGAAAGCGAAGTTCAGTTGGTCCACACCCCCGGGGAAGGTAACATGTCCACATATCTAATGGCAAAGTGGTGTTCTAGGAGTGTTTCTAATCTGTGTTTATTAATGGGGGTGGTGTTTATTAGGAGTTAATTAGTTTCTGTTTCTGTTTTGGTTTGTTAAAATAGTTGTTAAAATTTAAGACATGTTGATGTTATTGATATGAATGTTAAATACAAGGACGATTGCTTTTTTTCGATCTACTTCGAGGAGTATCCCACCATCAACCCGAGACGGGGACTGATCTCCCGTGAGAGTTTGTTCGGCACCTCGATGGGTGGCATCCCTCCCGGCTAAGGTTTTTTCCATACCCAAGACTCGAATCCGAGACCTTGGTTAAAAGGCGAGAGGCCTTTAACCACTCACGCTAACCTCAGTTAGTTTAAGGACGGTTGCTTTTATAAGTATTGTTGTTATATAAAAGAACTACTGATAAAAAAAAATGAGAAATAACTTGTTTTACGTATTTATTGTTTCAAAATTAAAATATAAATAAATTAATAATTTAATTAAATTGAAACAAAAATACATGCAAACAAAAACTTAAGGTAATTTATGAGACTAACCTTTAAGAATACTTAAAGTAGTGGTGGCCCTGAGCATAGTTGATGTGGGCGACCGTACATGATTCCATTTTTTTGGGGCACCGGTGGGTAAAATATTATATAGTATATATAGATATTAAATAAAAACTTTACATAATTAATTTTTTACCAATAAAAATATAACTATTCCAAAAAATTAATAATAGAGTGATAAAAAATAATATGGCAAATGTATTTGTATATATTAGAATATCTTTTTTATTTAATATATATTAAAATTTGATACACTCCTAATTTGTTTACTATTTAGACTTTTCATTTTCCCTAATTCTCTCCTTTTCTTTCTCTCTCTATCTCAGTCTCTCTGACTTTCTGTCTCTTTCGAAATCAAGAAACGAAATATTTGCCAGCAGAAGAAAATGACAATAGTCTTGCTTTTATATATATCGAAAATGATTTTTTAAAGAACATTGATTATAAACGGATTATTAATGATTTTATAACAAAAAATGTGAGGTACAATCTTCAAATAATTATAAGGACACTATATATTTCTGTACTTCGTGAAGGACATCAAAAATCTCATAACCGACCCTGATTTAAAGTAGTATAAAATAACAATTAATGTGATAATATGATAAAACCCATTAAAAGAATAATTGAGTAACTCCAATGAACTGTATTATTAAAGATGCTGTTAGTTTTCTTTCTTCCCTACCGCAACACAAAAACGAAATAAAGTCATACTTAGCAGCGATAAAATCTTTATCATTGCACATTTTTTTCACAAAATTGAAGTTCATGGAGAAGACTTCAAATCAGAGGCATGCATGTGCTTCTTGCCGTAGTTCATACCAAATTTCTCTAAATTTGAAAACGTCCAAACGTAGTTATCAGCGAAAGAGACTAATTCCCCTCCAACACAATGCTAATGCGCATCATCCTTATTGGCTTTTGGTGCATGCAATGTTTTATAGATAAACTAATATTTTTGGCACTATTATTTTTAGGAATATTTTTTTATCATCCGATCATATACGGGAATAGAGATTTTCATTATCATTCACTAATTTTATTTCTGAACATCTTTTATGTTTGAGAATAATTATTTTAATCTTATACCAAATGTGATAAATTTTTATTCACATACCCATATCATCGGAAATAATTTTTTATAACTTATATCAAACGTTTCCTTAATATTAAAATCATGAAGAACGGATGGACTTCTTACACCATACACGAACCTTTATAAAGACAATGATATATTTGGCTCACAAATTTTTGGATTGCAAAGAATTTCTTATTTCACTCATGAGCAACTATTTTGATACCAACATATTCGTCTCAATGATATCGTTCCCCTGATATACAGCAATGATATGACAAAAATTATATAATATTATTAGCGTATATTAATGCTTAATTAATCAACGTCAATTTCTGTTAAAGTATAAATTAGTTTGTTTGTCGTCTTTTCTTCCTTTACAACGACTTAGTTTATAGTTTATTTTAAATATTTGAAGATTTGGACAAATCAAACAAAGCAAATATTGAAAGATTTAGACATACTAGCACCAAATCACTAACATCACATCACATCAAATCAAGATGATATGCCTTTTGAAGAATGAAACAACGGCACAGGAGAAAATGTTAGTTTACCAGGACCGTGAATTTATTCTATTCTATTCTATTCTATTATTATTATTTTTTTTAAGAATCACCGAAATTAGGTTTTTGGCTAGTGTCATCTCATGTTATCTCCAAGCTTCATTCAAAACCGTGAGATTAATCCTCGATCCTCTACTTAGAATAGATAATTAACTCATGAATCTTGTAATCTTCCAACAAGAGTGCGTTAAGTAGAATTGACAAGTGCAACAAATCGTTAACTGTAGTATAAAATATCGTCCTCGGGGATTGAATCGTTAACCACTAACGTACCAATTCAACTTCGTTTGAGCGACCGAAATATTTGAAATTGGCTTTCGCCAACAAGCAAGAACAAAAATTTAACAAAGAACAGAAAATGTTTTGGTATTTTTCAAATGAGAAATATTAAGCAATAGAAAATTTGGGTTTTAAAAATCAAGAAAGAATTGTTAGAGGATCGATTTCCCTGCCTTTCTTACTTGTTTAATCCTGAAAACTAACTCAAACAGTTTATTCAAATTCCAGAAGCTGAGTTTTTATTATTTACCCCATAATTCCTTAGGTTGATAAACCTTCCTGCCTAAATTACTAATTCAATTCCTTGAGTATTAGCAATTTGACAAGAGCAATGAGAATGGTTACAACTCTATGATGCTAATATGATTGTGTTCTTATTCCTAAATAACACACGCAAATTGTTCATTCACAAACAGCAACTATGAATTCGAATTTCCCAATTGCAAATCCACATAGTAGATAAACATGAAAATAGTGAATAAACTCTTGAAATTAAACAAACCAGAACAAGTCAACATCCAGAATCAACACAAGTTATCTAAACAGTTCCATCTACCTTTAACAAAAAGAAATTAGCTAGACATAATTAAAAAGGAAAAACCAAGTGAAAGAGATGAAGGCCGTGATGCCATCTTGAGTCCATGCTTTCCAGCTTCAACTTTCTCTTAACTTCCTATTCTTCTTCTTTTTCTCCCCTCTGTAACTCTTAGTGTAGTATCTGTCTCAAAACTCTCTCTGACTCCCCGTGCGTTTTTTCTCTGCACGATTTTTTTTCCAACATGTAACCACCATGCACGCTCAAGCATGGCATTCCTGGCGCTTGGGCTTGGCGCCCCAAATTCTGAAACTGTCCAAAACTGCTCAACTGCTCATCAAGACACCATAAAAACAGCATAAAAACTACTAAAAGCGGAAATCAACTATAACTACGAAATTAAGAAAATTAAAACAGAAAAAAAATAACCTATAACTAATAAAAACTAGTCAAAAACCAATCAAAATTAACAACCTATTAACTACAAATTAAGAATCATCACACCCCCACACTTAAACTTTTACTTGTCCCCAAGCAAAGTAACAAAGACCAAACAAACATTGACTCAATGGAAACCCCAAACTTATCAATAACAAAGCAACGCACCACCCAATAATGTAAGAAATCCTAAAAAAAAAGAATCATTGTATGACAAATTCATATTCAAGAATATTCAAAAGAAGAAATCATAATAATGGTGCACCAATATTTCCACACTTGAAAAATTAAAGAATATGGCTAATTCAATTAAGGAAAAATCATTGGCACCAAATTCTCACAGGAATTGCAAAGTCACTCAATCACTCAAATTTATGTAGGTAAGTGTAACATTCAATTTCACACATCAAAACCATGCAACTTCAAGTTTGATTTTCATCTCAATCATTCATTCACAATTCACAACATGCATAAATCAAAGGGACTTTATTTTGGGTTGTAACGTGGCCCAAGCAAAAAGAAAGGATAAACAAGCTAATACCAATGGAAATAGAAGAGCAACAATTATTTTAAACAACGTGCTTTTCAAGCATTCCTTTTACCATTTCTTTCTTTTTGACTTCCTACACCTTTATTCAAATGATCACTTTTTTTTTCAAATATTGCATGCCATTTCCCATATTTTTCTTTTTGCATTTTTTTATTATTATTATAACCACTCATTCCTTTCACCATCATATAAGCACAAAATATCTCCCCCACACTTATGTCAAACCCACATACAATAATTCAATGCTCTCCTATCCATTAAGGTTGGGTAGAAACATTGTTTTTTAAGTTAAGGCTCATGGGTAAAACAAACAAAGATATACATTTAAAGATCAAAATTGGCTAAGCAATGGGAAAAATTCAAGGTTGGCTATTTGGTCAAAGTGGCTACATGAAAAACGACCCAAATCATTTTTATAACATGCATGTGAATCATGAACTTCAAACAAGAACCAAGCAAACTCAAGAGCATGAATTTCAATGGTGCACTCACAAGAAATAATTTACAATTATAGGCTCAAATGACTCCCAAGGGTAAAGTTAAGCAATCCAATTAATTCTCACCAAAATTTTATAGCCATGAACTTTAATGAACAAGGTTTAACACAATACACCAAAGTTATGAAATTCAGTCAAGAACAAACTCAAATGAAGAACTAAACCACAAGTGTTATCCTCTTATCAAAGGAAAACAAACATAGTGGGTGCAAAAAACAATGAAATTGCCAAGAATGGGGTTCCACACAAGCATGCTTATTATTTTTTCTCTGTTTTTTTTTTAAAACAAGGGGCAATGATCTTAACTTGAGAACACTAAAAATTACTCAAAAAGAAACCAGCACGCAACCAGAAAACCTAAAAACAAAAGAAAACAAAAGAAAAGAAAACTCTCCAATCGTGTGCTTCCAAAATTTGGTCCAAGCCTTAGGTCACCAAAAATAGTGCCTCCTATTCTTCCACATTGTTATGAGATAACCTGAAGCACATGACTAAAAATATATCTCCAACAAAGAAAACATTAGCACAAAATAGGTGAGTCATAAAACAAACAAAAAAAAGAAACTAAAAGGAAAGTAAACTAAAAACTACTCCTAAAAATTATTCACTCTTCATCCTCTGCTTCTCCCTCTACTTCTTCTTCCATCTCTTGATTCTCTTCATCTTCCTCCTCTTGATCCTGCAAATCCAATTGCATAAACTGCCTATGCAATTCATCCTCTGGTACTAGAGGAACAAACCTCTCCAGGGGCACACCCACGTGCTCAGCCACAACATAAATAAAGGCATGCAACTGAACAATATTGCGATACATTATTTGAGTCGCATGAGTCATCAATTGCGGCCTACGAGACTGAGACATCAGAGGCCCTGCTCCCACTCTCTATGGAGGTCGATATAATGGTGAAAGCTATTCCCAATTGTCATAAATATACTTCACATCAATGAAAGTCAAGAAACAGTGGAAATTGTCATTATGGAGACACTCGCCCCGCGAGTGGATTCTCGCCCCGCGAGCCTGAAGATCAGCAAAGCAGCAACAGTCATCAGTTTTGTGGATCGCCTCGCGAACCTGAAGGCCTGACTGTGCCAGAGAAGTCACCCTTTCGGGATCGCCTCGCCAATCACAATTCGCCTCGCGAGAATTCAAACTCAGGATTGAGCCAAAACTGGAATTCGCCCCGCGAACATACTCTCGCCTCGCTAAAGTCCAAATTGAAAGCGCGCCATATTTAATATTCGCCTCGCGAAAGCATGTTCGCCTCGCGAGTGCGCGCAGAATCAGAACTCTATAAATTGCTGTTTCAGAATCAGAAAAGGAGCTCTCTGAAGAGATCCGAATCCTAGTAGTTTAGCCACTGTATAGAGTAGTTTTAGGCCAGTTTCTTGTCTCTTTGGAGCTGCGTCTCCCTTTTTCTTTTCTTATTTTACTGTGGAGGTTATGTCCGATTGTTTGTCTATGAGCATGAGGAACTAATCCCCTCGTCTGAGGGAACAATGAAGCCATCCATGGCAGTGTAGATTCAATGTGATGTATGTCTTTCTCCCTTTTTCTCAATAAATGTTTTCCAATTCTGATTTGATTATGTATGCTTGCGTGATTGACTTGTTAACGTTGATGAGGCTTAGTCAGCAATTCACGTTTAGAACTTGAATTGGGATCACTAATTGAATATTGCACGAGAGTGAGTAGGAGATTAGTGCAACCTTATAGGGAACAAGAATTAACAGAGTTTGATTATTAGGATTATGAGACCTAGTAAGTAATTAATCCAATCTTCGAATACGTCCTAATGAGCACGACAGTGGATTTAGGAGAATTTGGGGGTCCTGGTTGACATTGTAATTGAACTTAAGGAGGAATTCATCATCACTTGGGTATGCATGATTGGGTAGGTGGATTTGTGACCTTGGACATTTTAATTTCATATTTTAATAGCTTAGCTTTATTAGATTTGTTAATTGAATTTCGATCCCATTCTCTCTCTCAACCATTTGCTGTTACTTGACCAAACATATCTAATTTCCCGCGGATTAGTTGAATTGGTAGCCCAATCCTTATGTTCGACCTCGGTAAATTCTTACCGTGTTATTTTATTACTTGCGACGACCCGGTACACTTGCCGGTGACTCATCAATTATCCAAGGTTGCTTGAGAGAGTAGCTTCTGACTTTCCTTGATAATCGTGAAACTGAGCAGGAGAGAAGGCTACAAGTCTCTTTCTGGTTCTTGAACCAAGATTCTGATAATCCTTAAAGAATTCGCGATCATAAGATAAGTGCTTCCATCTTGAAAATAATCACGTCTATCTAGTCATTTGAGTTTTCATTCGGGTTAGTAGACGAGCTCCATATTAAGGACTCAGCAAGTCCAAAGACTAGTTCTGTCACCTTTAGTGGACGAGCACTTTTGTTACCTTTAGTGGACGAGAGCTTTTGTCACCTTTAGTGGACGAGAGTCTCAGTTACTCTGGTGGACGAGAGTCTCAGTTACTCTGCTGGACGAGAGTCTCAGTCACTCTACTGGATGAGAGTCTCTTGTTCTTCAGTGGACGAATACATTCTGACCTTAATGGACGAGCTCCAATTCCCATGTTATTGGACGAGCCATAACCTTAGTGGACGGGCTGTTTTGATACTTTAATAGACGCGCTGTTCTGATGCTTTAATGGACGCGCTCCAAGTGCCACGTCATTGGACGGATAATCCTGATACCTCACTCGACGGGTTTTTCCGATACTTTGAGTAGATGCGGCCTTCTGTTGTTTTTAGTAGATGCGGCCTTCTGATACTTTTTAGTGGACGCGGCCTTCTGATACTTTTTAGTAGACGCGGTCTTCTGATACTTTCTGGTGGACGCGGCCTTCTGGTATTTTTATTGGACGCGGGTTTCTTTCTCTTGTGTTTTGGACGTGCGCTACAAACACTATAGTGTTGGACGTCTGCTTGTTACACTTTGTTGGACGTCTTCTTCTTTCACTTTGTTGGACGTCTGATTGTTACACTTTGTTGGACATCTGCTTGTTTCACTTTGTTGGACGTCTGATTGTTACACTTTGTTGGACGTCTGCTTGTTTCACTTTGTTGGACGTCTGATTCTATTTTTTTATTAATCTGCACACTTAATAGATAGGTTAGCAACCAATATGAAGGTTAATTAAATCATTAACCAATGTTTATTTTTCATCAAAACTTAGGGAAATGCATATCAAACATTTTAGAGACTTAACAATCTCCCCCTTTTGATGATGACAAACATTGAGATGATTTAATGAACCTCAGAAAATATCAACAAAGAAAATAACATATATAGACAGGTTGAAATTTTCTTAAGTGAACAGGTCATATCATATTCATTATATTTCTCCTATTCTCCCATAATCTCCCTTTCTCCCTATTCATTTCTCCCTTTCGTTGAAATTTTCTTAAGTGAACAGGTCATATTCTTAAGTGAACAGGTCATATCATATTCATTCTCCCATTCTATTTCTCCCACCATTCTCCCTATTCATTTCTCCTTTTCTCCCCCTTTTGTCAACATCAAAAAGGGTTATCAAGTTTTATTTATGTGATATGTTAAGGGCAAGATAACATTTTAAGAAAATCATAGTAATGCAGCTAGCATATTAGACATACTCCACTTGTACTATTGTATCATTACTCCCCCTGAACTAATGCTTAGTTGAAAGAACATGTATATAGGAGTAATGACAGATTTATCACAGACAGCTTAACATTCAGACATGACATTCAACAATGCAATGCATGTTTAGATTATCTCTAATAAATAAAAACCTTTCTTCTGCGAGGGGTTTAGTGAAAATATCAGCCCATTGATTTTTATTTTTAACAAACTTAATATCAAAGATGCCTTTCTGAACATAATCCCTAATGAAATGATGTTTGATTTCAATATGTTTAGCCTTAGAATGCTGAATTGGATTTTTAGTTAAGCATATAGCACTTGAATTATCACACCATACAGATATGTTATGTTCATAAATAGAGTAATCCTCAAGTTGATGTTTTACCCATAAGAGTTGAGAGCAGCAACTAGCAGCAGAGATGTATTCGCTTCAAAGAGTGAGACAAGGCAATGGTTGTCCGCCTCTTGCTTGACCATGAGACTAAACTTGCTCCAATGAAGTGACAACCTCCACTTTGGTGCTTTTTCTTTCTATTATGTCTCCAAGAAAATCAGCATCACAATATCCCGATGTCTGTATTCTTTTGATCTTAAATACAAAGAAACCAAGATTAGTAGTTCCAAGCAAATATCTAAATATTCTTTTTACAGTCTTAAGATGAGATTCTCTAGGATCAGATTGGAATCTAGCACACATACGGACACTAAATTGAATGTCAAGATCTGCTTGAAGTTAAGTACGATGAGAGAGCCAATCATACCTCTGTAGACAGTTTGATCTACATTTTTACCTTCATCATCTTTGCTTAGTTTTGCATTGGGTTGCATAGGGGTTTTCATGAGCTTTGCATTTTCCATTTTGTATTTCTTGAGTATCTCCTTGGTATATTTTTGTTGATGGATGTAAATTCCATCACTTGTCTGCTTGATTTGTAATCCAAGGAAGAACTTCAATTCTCCCATCATGCTCATCTCAAATTCAGCTTGCATTAGATTTGAAAATTCCTTGCATAGCATTTCATTAGTTGCTCCAAAAATAATATCATCAACATATATTTGAACTATAATAAAGTTCTCTTTAGAGCATTTCTTGAACAGAGTAGTGTCTACTTGTCCTCTAGTAAAACTATTATACATGAGAAAAAACTGAGTTTATCATACCATGCTCTAGGTGCTTGTTTCAAACCATATAATGCCTTTTTAAGTTTGAAAACGTGATCTGGTTTATCAGTATCCTCAGAACCAGGGGGTTGTTTAACATACACTTCTTCTTCAATTATACCATTTAGAAAAGCACTTTTTACATCCATTTGAAATAGGGTAATTTGGTGTTGTGCAGCATATGACATTAAAATGCGTGTGGCTTCTATTCTAGCTACAGGTGCAAAGGTTTCAGTATAATCAATACCTTCTTGTTGGTTATAGCCTTGAGCTACTAACCTTGCTTTATTTCTGACAACTTTACCATCTTCATCTAATTTGTTTCTGAAGACCCATCTTGTTCCAATAACTGACTTGTTTTTAGGCTTAGAGACAAGAGTCCAGACATCATTTACGGTGAATCGGTTAAGTTCTTCTTGCATAGCAAGAATCCAGCTTTCATCCTCAAGAGCTTCTTTAATGCGTTTAGGCTCCAAATCTGAAATAAAGGCCACATTGCTTGATTCTCTTAATGTGGATCTGGTTCTTACTCCTTCAGAAGGATTTCCAATAATGAGATCCTTAGGATGATGAGTGTTGAACTTCCAATCCCTTTTGAGATCATCATGAAGATCTTGACTTGTCTGTGGTGGTGATGTCTCCACTTGTCTTTCGGCCTCGAGGCACGAGGTTCTGTTTTGGTTAGATCGGGTTGTTGACTTTCTGGCATGTTTATATCAAGACCTGCAAGATCATCTTCTAGATCTGATAGTTCTTTATCAGTCTTTAAACCATCATTGAATTTAACATGAACAGATTCTTCAATAATACAAGTTCTTGAATTGTAAACTCTAAAAGCCTTGGACTTATCAGAATAACCTACGAAAATACCTTTATCTACCTTAGAATCAAATTTTCCAAGATTATCTTTGGTATTCAGAATAAAACATTCACATCCAAAAGCATGAAAATAAGATATGTTGGGGCTTTTTCCTTTCCACAATTCATAAGGAGTCCTTTTTAGAAAAGGCCTAATAAGTATTCTATTTTGTACATAGCAAGCAGTGTTTACAGCTTCTGCCCAAAAGTACTTAGGGAGATTATTTTCATTGAGCATAGATCTAGTCATCTCTTGCAGAGATCTGTTCTTTCTCTCAACCACTCCATTTTGATGTGGAGTTCTAGGTGCAGAGAAATTGTGAGAGATTCCATTCTCCTCACAGAACTGTCTAAACTGCTCATTTTCAAACTCTCTCCCATGATCACTTCTAAGGGTAGAAATACAGAAACCCTGCTCATTTTGTACTCTTTTGCAGAATACTGAGAAAGCCTTAAAAGACTCATCCTTGTGTGTTAGGAAGAGTACCCATGTGTATCTAGAATAGTCATCAACTATGACAAATCCATATTTTCTTCCAGCCAGGCTGGCAACACTAACTGGTCCAAACAGATCCATGTGTAACAACTGAAGAGGTCTGGAGGTTGATACTTGGTTTTTAGATTTGAAACTTGATTTTATCTGTTTACCTCTCTGACATGCATCACACAAGACATCTTTCTTAAAGCTAATATAAGGCAATCCTCTCACGAGATTATTCCTTTTTAATTCAGAAATTAGTTTCATACTAGCATGTCCTAGTTTCTTATGCCATAACCATCTCTCATCCTCTTTAGACATCAGACATGTTACACTTTGATCTGAGAGATCAGACAGTTCAATCTTATAAAGATTTTGTTGCCTTTTAGCTGAAAAGAAGGTTTTGCCACTGCAGTCTTTAACTATGCATACATCCTTGGCAAAGGAAACATCAAAACCACTATCACATAATTGACTTATGCTAAGCAGGTTGTGTCTTAATCCTTTAACCATAAGAACATTAGATATAGAGGGAAGAGGGGGTTTACCACCAATAGTACCAATACATATAACTTTCCCTTTCTGATTTCCTCCGAAGGCAACGTGTCCTCCTTTCTTAAGTTGGAGGTCTAGGAACGTAGACCTTTCTCCTGTCATATGACGCGAGCAGCCACTGTCCAGGTACCAGCAGTGGTGTTTTCTTTGTCCTGTTGAGGACATCTGCAACAAAAATTATTTTATCTTTAGGTACCCATATTTTTCTAGGTCCTTTTCTGTTAGTTCTAGGAGTCTGTAGAGACTTCTTTCTCTTCTTATGGATACACTTAGACATAACATGCCCAGTTTTTCCACAGAGGTTGCAAATAGATGTTGATTTAGTTACAGTTGACTTAACTGATATTGTAGGAACTTTAGTTGATACTTTATGATGTGTCTGATGGACATATCAAATACCTTCTTTGTTAAGAGAGTGCTTCTGAATGCCAAGTAGGTTAGTCAGATTGTCTCTACCATTAAAAAATTTGGCAAGATCATAAGTGAGCTCTTCCACTTTCTGTTGAAGTTTTTCAACTTCTTCAGATGGTGATGTTTCACTTGAGATCTTAGCTTCATTATACTTTTCAGTCTTCAGCTCACTGTTCTCTTTAGCCAGCTTCTCGCACTCTTGAGATTTCTTTTTATGCTCACTGGTGAGCTTTACATACTCTCTATTGAGGGATTTGAAGGCCTTAGATAAGCAGTTGGATTCCTCCAACAACTCCTCATAAGCATCAAGTAATTCCTCATAGTCAGGATGTACCTCATCATCAGAGTCTGATTCAGTGTTGGCCATCAAGCAGAGATTGGCTTCTTCCTCAGTTTCTTCATCAGAAGATGTTGACTCCAGATCCTCCCAAGTAGCCATCATTCCTTTCTTCTTCTTCTTGAAGAATTTCTTAACAGGGGCCTTCTTGAGTTAAGGACATTCAACCTTGAAGTGACCGGGCTTTTTGCACTCATAGCAAACAATTGGACTTTGTCTGTTGAGGTGGATTCTTTGAAGTTCTTGTCCTTGTTGGACCTTCTGAATGGCCTATCCCTCCTGAATTTCTTTTTCTGTAGGAGAAGCTTTATCTTCCTGGTCAGGAGAGACAACTCTTCATTACTCTCATAATCCTCGAGTTCTGATAGGTCAGCATCACTGGATGGCTCATCTGCCTTCAGAGCCTTGGAACCTTTTGCTGACTTTTGATCAGCTTTCAGAGCAATTGACTTGCCCTTCTTTGGTGCAGCTTCATCTCCAAGTTCTTGCTCATGCACGGTGAGTGTTCCAAGAAGTTCATCCATAGTCAAGGTAGTGAGATCCTTGGCTTGGGAGATAGCAGTGACTAAAGGTCTCCACTGTTTAGGTAGACTTCTTAGAATCTTACCAACCTTCTCAGCATTGGTATAGACTTTGCCAAGAGATTTTAAACTGTTGATGATAGTTTGAAATCTTCCTATCATCTGAGCAACAGATTCTCCTTCCTCCATGATGAATAGTTCATACTTTCTAACAAGTATGGCAATTTTTGACTCTTTGACCTTTATCGTTCCTTCATGTGTGACAGCTAAGGTGTCCCATATTTCTTTTGCAGAGTCACAGGCACATACCTTCTCAAACTCCTCCGGACTGAGAGCACAAATGATGTTGTATCTGGCTTTGTGGTTCAGCTCCCATTTTGATTTCTCTGCAGCAGTCCACTGAGCTTTTGGCTTGTCAGTGTTATCATCATTCTTGGGAACGAATGGACCATCTGTGATGACATCCCAAAGATCAGAGTTTGTGGATAGAATAAACCACTAAAATCTATCTTTCCAGTAGTTGTAATTTTCTCCATTGAAGTAAGGAGGTCTGGTTAGGGAGGCTCCTTCAGTCTGATGACTTCCACTTTTACTAGCTCCAGCCGTCATGTCTATTCTTCAGGACCTTTTACCTCTACACTGTTAGATGCTCAACCCAGAGGCTGAGCTCTGATACCAATTGAAATAGACAACTATAAACACGAGAAGGGGGGGTTGAATTGTGTTTATCAGAATTTAAGCAAGGCTGAAATCTTTTCGCAAACAGAAAGCTAACTTTGGACGAGTGGAAGAATACAGGATGGACGGGTGACTATTGCACACACATCACTTGACAGATGCAAGAAAAACTAAAGCAATTAAAGAGTTTAAGGGAAGAGAGATTGACACGGTGATTTATCCTGGTTCACTCTTCAAATCAAAGAGCTACGTCCAGTCCTTGGCAGCACCAAGATTTATCCACTATAACTGATAAGGTTACAGACTCAAGTATTATTTGCACACCTAGCCTCTTCAAGCTCAAGACAAGTATTATTTGCACACCTAGCCTCTTCAGGCTCAATACAAGTATTGTTTTCATACCTAGCCTCTTCAGGCTCACTCTGGTTTGTTTGAGAGATTTGGTTTGTAATAAATACAATTTCTCACAGGCAGATCTTTCACTAACACTCGGAGAGTGGTTTAAATGTAAGGCTCAGGAAAGTATGCGTAATAACTTCAAAATGATTGAAGAATAAAGAATAAAAGAATGAAGAAATAAATGCTCAGAGTAATGGCATTTTAATGCAATGTGTATTCTGTTTCTTCATCTTCAATGACTTCTGTATTTATGGTCTTCAAGCATTTAGGATCCGTTAGAGACATCCTCTCAGATGTTGGCTTCAAGCAGAACTTCATTAATTGCAATAGAGTCGTTCTGAGTAGTCATTAATGCAATAGAGTCGTTCTGGGCAACCATTAATGCAATAGAGTCGTTGGTTGTATTCTAACATGAAGGATCATGGCTTTATTCATCGTGCTACAGCCATATCAAAGTTGAGCAGAGAGCTTTTTGTACTTTGCCGAGTACACTTCCCTTTTTGTGTTAAGACCAGAGGTACTAGGGAATAAAGCATGTTGGAAGCCTTCTTTAACTGGTCTTTGGTTCTGATTATCCAAGGTTGCTTGAGAGAGTAGCTTCTGACTTTCCTTGATAATCGTGAAACTGAGCAGGAGAGAAGGCTACAAGTCTCTTTCTGGTTCTTGAACCAAGATTCTGATAATCCTTAAAGAATTCGCGATCATAAGATAAATGCTTCCATCTTGAAAATAATCACGTCTATCTAGTCATTTGAGTTTTCATTCGGGTTAGTAGACGAGCTCCATATTAAGGACTCAGCAAGTCTAAAGACTAGTTCTGTCACCTTTAGTGGACGAGCACTTTTGTTACCTTTAGTGGACGAGAGCTTTTGTCACCTTTAGTGGACGAGAGTCTCAGTTACTCTGGTGGACGAGAGTCTCAGTCACTCTGCTGGACGAGAGTCTCAGTCACTCTACTGGACGAGAGTCTCTTGTTCTTCAGTGGACGAATACATTCTGACCTTAATGGACGAGCTCCAATTCCCATGTTATTGGACGAGCCATAACCTTAGTGGACGGGCTGTTCTGATACTTTAATAGACGCGTTGTTCTGATACTTTAATGGACGCGCTCCAAGTGCCATGTCATTGGACGGATAATCCTGATACCTCACTGGACGGGTTTTTCCGATACTTTGAGTAGATGCGGCCTTCTGTTGTTTTTATTAGACGCGGCCTTCTGATACTTTTGAGTGGACGCGGCCTTCTGATACTTTTTAGTAGACGCGGTCTTCTGATACTTTCTGGTGGACGCGGGTTTCTTTCTCTTGTGTTTTGGACGTGCGCTACAAACACTACAGTGTTGGACGTCTGCTTGTTACACTTTGTTGGACGTCTGCTTCTTTCACTTTGTTGGACGTCTGATTGTTACACTGGACGTCTGCTTGTTTCACTTTGTTGGACGTCTGATTGTTACACTTTGTTGGACGTCTGCTTGTTTCACTTTGTTGGACGTCTGATTCTATTTTTTTATTAATCTGCACACTTAATAGATAGGTTAGCAACCAATATGAAGGTTAATTAAATCATTAACCAATGTTTATTTTTCATCAAAACTTCGGGAAATGCATATCAAACATTTTAGAGACTTAACAGATTTGCTCCAGCTTACATAACAAAACGGGTATCTTGACTTCCATATCCTTCAATTGATTCACATTTAGTGTTGTCGATGTAAGCTCCCTGAAAAAGTGGCTAAGCTCAACAAGTGGGTTCCAAATTTGCTTCAGTAATGCGTCGAACGCAATTGGAAGCAACCGTTGCATGAACACGTGGCAATCATGACTCTTCATTCCATGTAACTTTGCTTCCTTAATGTCAACACATCTACCCAGATTGGAAGCATACCCATCTGGTAACTTTAGTTCTTTAACCCACTTACAGACGACCACTTTCTGTGTTTTGCTTAGTGTATAACTTGCCTTCGGTTTGATAAGTATGCCACGACCACCGTCCTGCAACTCAAGCTCCTTCTGATTACAAATGTCATCCAGATCCAATCGGACTTTATTTGTATCCTTTGTCCTCCCCTTGATGTCCATCACAGTGTCAAACACATTCAAAAACACATTCCTCTCAGTATCCATGACATCAATGTTGTGACGGAGTAGCTGCGTCCTCCAATACGGCAACCTCCAAAATATACTTTGTTTTGTCCAATTATGGTTGACGCCATAATCAGGAATATGTTCTCCTTGGGTTTCATGGACGAGCAGTAAGTACTGTACTCTGCGCCATACATTAGGACCAGTCAAACGTGGTGGAGGTGGTGTTATCTC
Source organism: Sophora flavescens (assembly GCA_030762895.1). Classification (NCBI taxonomy): domain Eukaryota; kingdom Viridiplantae; phylum Streptophyta; class Magnoliopsida; order Fabales; family Fabaceae; genus Sophora; species Sophora flavescens. Next base: position 12,369,438 of record CM061065.1, on the reverse strand, counting down.
CGCACAACGCTTCTTGAATGCATTCTTGTTCCGCCTATAAGGATGATCTTCTGGAAGGAATTGACGATGACAATCAAAATATGAGATCTTTCGACTGTTTTTAAGCATGAATGCCTTCGATCGCTCCATACATATTGGGCATCCAAGCTTCCCCGCGGTCATCCAACCCAACATCATCCCATAAGCAGGAAAGTCGTTGATCGTCCACATTAAAGCTGCTTTCATGATGAAATTCTACCTCAAAGATACGTCATATGTCAACACACCATCATTCCACAGCATTGTCAACTCATCTATCAGCGGCTGCAAGTACACATCAATCTTACCTTTTGGATTAGACGGACTCGGAATTATGACTGTTAGGAACATAAACTCCCGCTTCATGCACATCCCCGAGGGAAGATTGTACGGAGTCAGGATAACCGGCCAACAAGAGTATGCTTTTCCAGACTGCCCAAAAGGATTAAATCCATCAGTAGATAACCCCAATCGGACATTTCCAGGGTCCTGCGAAAATGCCATATGAACCCTATCAAAATGCTTCCAAGCTTCTCCATCAGATGGATGACACAAGACATCTTGCTCCCTCTCATGCTCTCTATGCCACCTCATGTGAGCTGCAGTGGCCATCGAAGAGTACAATCTTGTAAGTCTTGGCACGACTAGAAAGTACCACATCTTTTTTAGCGACATCTTCTTCTCAATGCCCATCCTAGTGGTTGTCTTATACCGATCCGCACCACAAAATCGACAACATGTTATGCTTTCCACTGAATCATCCTTATAGTACAACATACATCCATTCGGGCAACAATCAATTTTCAAACACCCCAGACCCAAATTTTCCACAGACTTCTTAGCGTGATAAAAACTAGTAGGCATCCGATTGTCTTCTGGCAACGCCTTGGACACTGACCTGGTGAGGCGATTAAAACAGCCTTCTTGCATATTGTAGTCAGATTTGATACTCAACCATTCCATGCACATCGACAACTCCGTGTACTCCCGACATCCTTACCACAATGGAGATCGTGCAGCACTCAGCATATCATAGAATCTTTGAGCTTCGGGATTCGGATTCTCCTCTATGTATTGGGAGCCCATTCCACCATCATCTCCCCCATCTTCTTCTAGTACAACACCAACCGATGGTCCAGCATGATCCATTATCATATGCTCGTATGGATTCAATTCTTCCCTTCGGTCACCACTTCCATAGTACAAACCTTCAACCACAATCGGGCATGAAGCCCTTCTCATAAAGATCGGCTACAACTCCATCCACGCTTTTGAAAGATTGACACTTGCATCTTTTGCAAGGACACCTCAATTGATCACCGCCCAGCCGTATAAATCTCTCATGGCTAACAACAAACTCTATAAACTCACCCACTCCAACTCTATACTCTTCCCTAAGACGTTTATTCCGATCCAACCTACGATACATCCATTTCCGATTCTCCGGAATATCCATTGTTGGCAATTAAATAGCCTGACCAATCCTACAATAACACTTATATATTACGGTGCATCCCAATAACTCCATCAATCTCGTTCTTATGACAAGGTATGAACCTATCCCATTCGAGAAGAAACCTTTGCCACACTCGGCTACTAATAGTTATTCCCATATTCAAATACCTTATACTTGACAAAATTTCGGCAGCATTTCCCATCGGTCTCCAAGTTACACGACTCGAGCATGGTGAGATTCACCGCGATCAAGTATGCACCAGGAGAACAAAAGGAAATGCATCAGACCGAGATTTCAACAAGTATATAAGGCATTTGAACATTGAAATGACTATTGTACGAGTGTGAAAAAGGTTTTTTCCCAAACTGTCCCACTTGGACAATTCAAGATTCAATACAATGAGCATGCATACCTTGATAAGTTACGCATGCTCATTAATATTGAATCTCAAATAGGAAACTAAGGCTTTCGTAAATTAATTATTAACTCTAACAGAAAATAAAACCATTAACCTATAAATATTGCAACATTGTTGAGCTTATATAAATTGCAGCGTAAATCAATACAAACTTAGATTAAATATTGTAGCAAACATCCTATTGAGCTCCGCTCTCCACTAACAAGTAGCAGTTAATTGTCAAACACATGCATAATTTCTAAATTATCAAGACACAACCAGCATCCCGCCTTTCGGACGAAGATCACATCCTATTGAGCTCCGCTCTCCACTAACAAACAACACATATTGACAAACACATGCATAAACATTAAATTATCAAGCATACAATCGAGACAAGATCACATCCTATTGAGCTCCGTTCTCCACTAACAAACAACACATATTGACAAACACATGCATAAACATTAAATTATCAGCATACAATCAGACAAGATCACATCCTATTGAGCTCAGCTCTCCACTACCAAACAACACGATAATTCACATAATACATTACACTGAGTGTTCAGAGAACTTACCTGAGAGAGAAAACACAACCGAGTAAGGATAAGGGGAGGAGCCGGAGCCAACAGAGAGTAGAAGAATATGACAACAAGGACCTATCGTGCATAAATGAAATTAGTCATTTCAAATCAAATAACTATTCTATATTTTTCAGAAGAAGAGGAAACAAAGGGAGAAAAGTACTAAGGAGCCTTTTCTCTCCCAAAACCTAACTCTTGGAAGATGAGGTAAGGGTTTAAATCTTAAATTACAAATTCCATTTGTTTGTGGTTTGTCATATTTGCATGTCTGAGAACTCAAAACAAAATTCACAAAGAGCAGAATTTTTGGTGTATGCTAAATCACTGTGCATTTGGTGTATGCTAAATTTGATATTGTGTAAATTGTATAAATTTTGAGGATTTGTTTGCTAAATTGTGTAAATTTGGTTCTTATTTTTATGCTTTCTTAAGCCTCTAACTGATGAAGAGAATAGAGCTCCCAGATAGACATAAACTTGCTTCCATTTGTTTTTTGATGTTCCTTCTTCATGCTACTTTGGTTTGGCTGGTATGTTCTGTTGTGGGATTTTGATCAGGGCATTATTAGTACAGCTGATTTTTAGATGACCAAATGAGTGGTAGATTGTGAAAGTGGCTTCTCCTACATCAGACACATAGCAAAGTTAATTTGTTCCTGATTGAACAAAGGTACTCTAATTTAAAGCAATAACAAATACAATGCTCAAACATGTAGCCCAAATTTAGAAGGACAAAAAGTTAATTAACAAAAAAATATTAGTGTACATACATATACAAAAACATAATGCTTTAGGCATTAGTAATAATTTAATCTTGCATGCCATGAGTAATTGCATACATGGAATGCAGGTTGTAAATTATTTTGCAAAAAGTTAAGTGCCAAAATATAGTATAAATGGTTCATTTTTTTACTTGGCTGTTAGTGTTTCCAAAATTCTACAATCTACACTACAACTTAATGTCAGAGATATGTACACCTCAAGAGTATAACCATATAATTTATCAGAAAGTATCACCATGAATTGGGAAAAAAAATCATAGTAATATAACCAATTAAGTATCAAAATAGGTGAGTGCAGTGGAAGGTAACAAAGCGTGGGGAGGACATATCAAGAGGCTTATTTTAGGATAGTTCAGATTCTTTACTAAGGTGCTTTTGTGATGTGAAAATTCACAGAGATGAACCCTCAGAAAATTTTTGGATCCTGTTAGACATACACCAGAGCAGAATTTTTGGACACACTCACAAAGCAACCAAAACAGTAATCATCATTGTTGTAAAAAGAATTTTATAGACTGTGAAATAACAATAAAACGGAGAATGAAGGGCGAAGGGGGATACATAGAAGGAAGGAGGGGATACCTTTGCAGTGGTCCTTGCGGTTGTCCTTGTGGTGGACGGAGCTCTACGGTGGTGGCACTGTTTCTGCGGAGGGAAAGACCAAAGATGAGAGGGAGGAAAAGGAAGAGAAGAAAGGAAGAGATGAGAGGTAAGAAGACTTACGGTGGTGGCCGTACTGGTGCGGTGGTGGCCAGAGGGATGCGGTTGTGGAGACGGATAGGTTAGACGATGGACTGGCACGGTGGTGGAGGTAGGGAGCAGAGCTGACAGAGGAAAAATGAATAAATGAGGAAGAAGGAGGTTCTGTCGAATTCAGGGATTTCAGTTTTAGCGGCCGAATTAATTCGGTCGCTAATTTGGTTAGTTTGGAATTTGAATTTATAATTCTAGCGACCGATTTAAATTTCGGTCGCTAACACGCGTTATTTTATATTTTTACGCGTCGTTTAGCGACCGAAATAATATCGGTCGCAAATATAAATAAAGTTTGAAATATGAATTCATAAATTTAGCGACGGATTTTTAATTCGGTCGCTAATATAAATAAAGTTTGATCGTTACATTTAAATCGGTCGCTATTTCGGTCGCTAAAAAATCATAAATTTCTGACTTTTACTTTCCTTTATTTAGCGACCGACATAGCGACCGATATCTCTGCTACGCTCTATTTCGGTCGCAGAATCAACTCTAACCAGTGTTTCATGTAGATCCTACAATCGGTCGCTATTTCGGTCGCAAATAGCAACCACAAAGTTCGGTCGCTAAATGGCCTTTTTTTTGTAGTGGTGTAGTATCTATCTCAAAACTCTCTCTGACTCCCCGTGCATTTTTTTCTGCACAATTTTATTATTTTTTTCCAACTTGTAACCACCACGCTCAAGCGTGGCATTCTGGCGCTTGAGCGTGCCTCAGACCACGCTTGAACGTGGCGCCCCAAATTCTGAAACTGTCCAAAACTGCTCAACTGCTCATCAAGACACCATAAAAACAGCATAAAAACTAATAAAAGCATAAATCAACTATAACTACGAAATTAAGATAATTAAAACAGAAAAAAAAAATAACCTACAACTAATAAAAACTAGTCAAAAACCAATTAAAATTAACAACCTATCAACTACAAATTAAGAATCATCAGAGTGTCGATATCCTACGACTCTATTATTTAACACTCAAAATTATCAATCAAATATCATTCACTTATTGTCCTTTGGTTTTAAACTTTGGTAGAATTGATTTAAATAGAATTGACTTTGACAAAATTGATTTTCGAAAATCAAAGTTGAAAAAATTAACTTGTGTTTGGTAATTATATATATATATATATATATATATATATATATATATATATATATATATATATACATTGAGTTTAGAAGATTTTTTTTTTTGATGATAAAGTTAAAATTTAAAGAATTTTATTTGGATTCCTCACCTAGAATCAATTATATTCAATCGAAAAGATATAGAGTCTATTTGTTTAAGATTAAAAAATAAATGATTTTGTTACAAAATAATTTAGTGATTATTTCTAGAGATTTAAAAAAAAAAGTCGATTTGTGTTTGTTTACAATCATAATTTTTTTTAAAGTAGTTAGTTATAAAAAATGATTTTTTCAAAAGCTAATGAAAGTTGTTTCCATTTTAACCCCAAAAATGATTTTTTTCTGCTTTTGATTATTTTCATAAGCAAAAACAAATACACTAAAAATTTTAAAAATTAATTTTATGGTTAAAAAATATTTTTTTAACAAAATAATCAATAACAAACATGCTCATAAATTCCTGTTTCCTTCAAAATTATTCTACCTACCCAAAGTTGATTTTATTGGATGCAATTTTAAAACAAAACACCTCTAGATATTTTAGGAATTGATTTTAGAGTCAAATCCTGTTCAAAAATACCGTTTGGGCACTATTCAAATAGGAACCTATTCTTTTGCAGGTTATCATGTGTGTCTTCTACAATTTATTGGAAGAGATAATACCATATTTTTTTTTCCTCTTGCCTTAGTTTTATTGATGACTGCAAATCCCATTTCCTTCATTATTGATTGCACCAGATTCTATCTATGCTTTCTTCAATTGGTATACTAATGCTGCAATTTGTTTAGACCTTTGTTGACAATTATGGTACATTGACACTAATAAATTTCTATTTTTGTGTGATCAGGGAGTGTTGTATTTTGGAATCCACAAGTACCATAGAGGTGGTGTGATGTGATTCTCAATGTACATTGTATATGGGTTCATGTACCCCTTAATGGAATATTTTAAATAAATTTCTTTTCTTCTTAAAAAAAGATGGTGTTTATTTCTCTTTTATTGACTGGTACAACAATATAATAAATGTATGTTGCAGCGCTGCATGAAATAATTAATATGATTGTTTAATTATATATGTAAATGAGTTGGAGTATATATTTGTACTTCTATATTAATAAATTTTGTTAGTTAAAAAAAATATTCACTACTATTTATATATAATACATCTATGTTATTATTAGAAAATATGATGTCTTAGTAAACTACTCACTCTCACATCAATATAAGGTCTCTATACCAAATATTGCAACCAATGGTACAAAAAACCATTTTCATATCTATGTTTAGGGATATAATCGGGTCGGTTCAAATCGTATTTGAAACGTTTTATCATCCGAATCAATCAACTTTGATCAGTTCGGATTTGGTATTTTTGAGCTACGAATGGATTGTCAGATTGCTCATTACTTTTTTTAAAAAATACATTTTAGAAATTGATAAAAAATCAAAAAAAAATTAAAAATTTAATATTGGTAAAAAAATACCTATGGCACCAAGTCTAACAGATATTCTAAATCAACACAAACAAATAACTTAAAGAAAAAAAGAAAAGAAAAATGCATCCATTATGAACTGACTAAACTCGTGCAGCAGCTGGATGACGATGGAGGGTGTGAACGACGACGGTTAGGAAGCGACTCGCAGCGGATCTGTATCACGTGGGTCAACTCTAGACCGTATACAGTGTGACGTGAGACGGGGAGGACGGAGCTGCGAGTGAACGACACGGTGGCGGTTGAAAAACATGCAGGACGACGGGTGGCATTGCGTTTGTTTGCCTGGCTTGCGGTGGTTCGTGTGAAGCTTGGATGGAAACGTTGGCAATGACTGGCAGAGGGTGGCGGCATAGAGAACTGAGAAGGAAGAGGAACTAACTAGGTTTCAGGAAGAGAAGACTCGAGAAGACGAATGTGTCAGATTTACTGAGTAAGGGTTAGGAAAAATAATGCATTTCAAATATATTAATTCAATAATCTATTTTTTTATTATCATCAATTTGGGTCGGATTGGATCGGATTCCATGTTCCAAATCCGAGAAAACCGAATCGAAGGTATCAAATTTCACCTTTTCGATCTGATTCAAATCGATGATATGATCCAATCTGTCGAATTCGGATTGGATCGATTCAGATTCGTCTGATTCGCGGATCGGATTGGATCTGCTTACATCCCTATCTACGTTCATGAAACACAAAATCCTTTATTAAAAAAAAAGAGATAAAACTCGGGTAACAACTTCCTTAACGAATTATGATATTTAAACATAAATTTTGGACACCGTATGTGATATCGTATATTTTTATCTCTATCTCTCACTTATTTTTTTATCTTCTCTGTATACACGTTTCTCAAAAATACACCCAAAAGATAAAGGGAAATGATTTTACAGATCAAAATAGGATATCATTTGGTGTAAAAAATCATTCCTCTTCCTTAACAAAGATATATAATTAATGCTCTTAATGTAATTTTGTCTCTAAATAATTGTTCATGGGCCACATGCAGCCACCATATCAATAGTGTTAACATTCAATAAGTAATCATGACCCAAATCCTGATTATTTGAGTCTCTTAAGGTTTATGGAAGTCATGTCAAGCAAAAGATATTGCGCAATGGACTTGTATTACATAACATAGAGGAATGATTTTGGAAATCAAAATAGGATATCATTTGGTGTCCTTTTTATTATATGGGTGTATTTTTGAGAAACGTGTATATAAAAAAAATAAAAAATAAGTGAAAAATAGAGATAAAAATATACAATATCACATACGATATCCAAAATTTATGTTCAAATATCATAACTTCATAACATATGTACAATTTTTTATAATGCTTAACTGAATTTCTTTTATTGGTACAGCTCATTAGCTCAAAGATTGTTTACTTTGACATAGGTTACAACTAATAAAACTGGACGGAAATTAAATTAACTAAGATGGATGGTGGTAGACTTATACTTCATTAGACGCCGTAATCATGAGTTCGCTTCTGATGGAATCTAATAATTGAATGCTGCGTTTACACCCTAAAATCATGAAGTGGATGCAAAATAGCAAAATAGCAAAATAGCCATGGAAGCTCAGATATAATAATTTAACTTAAGATATAGCCTTGTGCTCGTGAAATTAAAGCAAAGGCTAGCTTGTAAACGAAATTGTCCATCTTCTATCAAGAATATGATATATCAATTGTAAACAAGAGTGTACCTTTATAACAGTTTTCTAACTACTTAATTTTTTGTTTATTTCTCAACAAAAAAAAAAACTACTTGATTTAGATAAAATTATTTCCAAATTAAAGTGGCAATCATATGTTCTGAAAAACTAATATTGATATAGAATTTGTCTAAAGCCACGGTTCATATCACTTCAACTAACTATTTTTAATTAAACAATTATCTTTTAAAAGTTTTTTTTTTTTTTTTAACAAACAGGGAGAAACCCCAACCAACACAAAACTAAAAACCTCTGGGGAAATAAATTCCCACAACATCTGCCATCAAAGCATTACAAATGAAACTAGGAGGAAATTCAAAGACTCTAAAATCACTATCATCAGCTAACCCAGCTTTAGCTAAAACATCTGCAACTTGGTATGATTCCCTCAAGACATGAGACCAAACTTGTACTGGTCGAGGAGTAAAACCCAGCCACCAAGTTTGGATACCCGATCCAATAAAGATGGGATGGATAATATATCGATATTATATTTAATAATCCTGATATCTTAAATAACCTTATCCAATTAGAAGAGATAAATCCCTCAAATCATATCTATCTTTAATAATCTTGATATTATCTTAAATAACCTTATCCAGTTAGAAGAGATAAATCCCTCAAATTAAGGAGATCATATCTCAAAGAAGATTTAAAAGATAAAAGGAGATAAATCCAAATCTCTTAAATATATGGGGATCCTATTATAAAAAGAGGCGAACCCAAGAGAGAGACTCACTTTTCACTAACCTAGGTGATTCTCCCTTAAGCGTATTAGAGGAACCAGCTTGACCAAGAGACTATTGAAGAATCCTTACTCACTGGTATTCATCAGATACAAGATTAAGGGATTGAGATCACCATATGGCCAAGGGTTGAACTCAGAAACTACGTCTGGCTTTGATTCCCATTGGGATACGTAGGACCGGAACACAAGTATTCTGTCAAGCCATAATCTAAAACAACCCCGGTGTTCACTCTTGGTTAGGCGTTCTACGGTGAGATTCCGGCAAGTCGGATCTCGGCAGGAATATTTGGCGCCCACCGTGGGGCCCAGGAAAAACTTTCCCCGGTTCCATAAGAAAGCTTGATGGTGACTACTTGGAATGGACCGAGGGGAGGGGTGAACAGCACGAACCATGTAGATCATGAGGCTTCGAACACGAGCCAGAACCATGACAATCCCCCTCCCCTTCCCATCGACGAAGATAACCCTCAGTTGGGAGGCAGTTGCGCAAGGAGTACGACGAGGAGATACGTGCTCAGAATCCAAGGCTTTTAAGAACTCGGAAAAGAGAAAGATCAATGAAGCCTTCCGAGGAAGAGAAATCCTCACCCGAGGGTAGCCAAAAGGATCCATCCTACGTACCTTCTCCTCATGATACGAGCTGACCATCCAAGACCAAACCTTTCCCAGAGGTTTCAGAAGCTAAATCTCGTGCAGAAAGGACTATCCAAAAAGAAAGGGTAACAAACCGACGACCGAGGTTGCCATTCACGGATGACATCGATGAGGTAATCGTGCCTGGACATTTTAAGCCTCTTAACATTGATAAATTCAATGGCTCCACTGACCCAATCGAGCACATAGAATCCTTTATTTCTTCTATTTACCTGGTGACCGATTCGGAAGCCGTCATGTGCAAAATTTTTCCAACCACTTTGCAAGGCCCTGCCTTAACCTGGCTTACGAATCTACCACCTCGATCAATTAATTCCTTTGATGTGCTTGTAACTAAGTTCACTGCACAATTCGCAGCGAGCCGAAAGGATAAAAGGCACTCAGTCTCGTTGGTGAATTTTAAACAAGAAAAGAATGAATCACTTAGAGATTATATCGCTCGTTTTAGTGTCAAACAAATTCTAATTCCCAATATGAGCTCGGAACTCTGTCTTCATACCGTCATGGGCGGTTTGAAGCCGGGGCCATTCTTTGAGTATTTATCTCAAAAATCACCGAGAGATTTTGAAGAGTTACAGAAAAAAGCTACAGGTTTCATGAACTCGGAAGAGATGGTAGAATCCAAAAGGAGAAAAAGAGGTTTTGAAGACAAGAGCTCGGTTCCGAGCAAAGAAAGAGATAGGGGGGATTAATCCATAAAGGGCCCAAAAGACCAGTAAAAGGGGATTCTCGGAGAGGCAACCCAGATACCGGTCTTATACACCACTAAATCGATCTTGGACAACCATTCTCCAGGAGGTGTGCCACGCCGAGTTACTCACCTTACCTCGACCGTCTAAAACTCCAGTCAATGCAGACAGAAGTAAAGAGTGCAAATGACATCAAAACTATGATCATCTTTTATGCTTATAAATATTTCAAAAATGACAGTGGTTAGAATTTCAACACTTTATTTATGCAAAATGTGTTAATCATTTTTAGACAGAATGTACCTTCTAAAGACTCTCGAAATTGGGTGATCAAATTTTCAATTTTAGTGGCGATCTAACAAGATTACCGCAGCTTTGATGGACAATTTGTGTCAAAAACTTGTCTCTCCAAAATTTGACGAGAAAAAAAATGATATATAATCACTATTTTGTCACGGTTTGCAAATCTTGCTACAAATAGTTACAAAAATTGGTAAAAGATAAAAAGTTTTCGTGCTTCTACCGTAGTTGGACCGTGGTGCTGGTGTTATCAAGAAACGAAACACCCAGCAACCAATGCAGCAACAAATATCTTTCCCTTCTTATACTCCCAAACGCGACAAAAAATAACTGAAATGAATGTATATGAGGACGACACTTTTGCTATGAGATGAGAGTTGAGCAAAGACGTACTCCGTCCTTGATAACAAGCACAAGTCAACCAATTGTCCTCACCAGCAGGACGGATCTAGAAATTTTAATCAGCAGGGACAAAATCATATATTATAGATATTTTTATAAAATTTATATAAATATATAAATGAAAAAATAATGACATCATTATCATTAAGTTAAAAATTGAAGATTATAAAAACTATATCATTATATATCTATAAAATTGAAGACATTTAAATTATATAAATTATAATTATTCTCTATGTGTTTCCTTATTTTGAGATTGTCGTATAATTTTACATTTTCAACATTATCAAAAGTATTTGTCTTTATATAATGGATGTAATCAAGCTGTACTGAAAAAAGTTGTCAAAAAAAAAGGTTGTGCAAAAAAATAAATAAAGATGTTAGACAAAGTAGGATTGTAAAATAATGAAGACAACATTTTTAGTGTTATTTAGAATATGCTTATAGAACAATGAGGGTAATTTAATTTTTTTAGTGGGGCAACAAAAAATTTGTCTAAGATTTAATTAAAAAGAATCACTTGGTGGGGGCAGCTTCCCCCATGTTATGAACGTAGATCCGTCCCTCCTCACAACGAAAAAACCATCTAATGAATAGTAGATACAAATTTATGCACAGTATAAAAAACAGTAAAACTTTGAAGTCAAGAGAATCGAAGGTTAATCTATAACGTGTGATCCAAGTGATTAGTAGTTTGGGTCCTTTAATTATATGTCTAGGATTCGAATCATGGTGATAAGAATAGAGTTGCATCTGTAGGTAGAAGAATTGTTCCTTAACTTGCACTCTACGTCTTCGGGGGATTAGTCCTACAGCTTTTGGCCTTGAGGATATCCTGAGTTCCATCCCGGACCTATATATTAAAAAATAAAAATAAAGAGAGAATTGAAGGTTAGGGTACTTTTGTACGTTCCCATTTTTTTAAAGACAAAATGCACCTTTAATAATGTTTCGTCAAGGAACCACTATTAAAGTGCACACTTTTACCAATTTTTTTTTAAGAAGTGATATATTTCTCCCATATTTTTTCTTCTTAAAAAAATGAGCTTCACCTCATAAAACTCTTCTTCAAAGAAGAGCTATAATAAGGGGTACGACTAATCATGCTTCCTCATAGAAGCATCATAAGAGGAGATGTCTTTAATAACGTTTCCTAAGAGAATCGCTATCTTTTCTCTTTTCTTTAGAATAAATGTGCTCCATCTGTGTTGTGTATCGATTTATAAGTTCGTTGACTCCTGTTACATTTCCTACTAGGGTTTTTTATCGAACTCAATTGCATCCTCTAGCTCTGTTTAAGAAAGATAAGTATGATTTTTTTTTTTACTTTTTGGTTTCCAAATCGTGATACTAATGAAATCTTTTTCTTTTAATTTCCAAATTTAAAGACGCAAAATTTGAAGCTTCAAAGAAGAATATCACAATTTATTTGTATTCTCGTGTCTCTATTTGAAGAAGGTAAGTATGAGTTCTTTTCTTTTTACTTTCAAAATCATGATACTGATGAAATTTGTGTTTTCTTTTCAAAATCCAAAAACACAAATTCGAAGGTTTCTGAATGGAATTAATGTTGCGATTCATTTACATTCTCATGTCTTCGTTAGAAGAAAGTAAGTAAAAGACCTTTCCTTTATGGTTTCCAAATTGTGATACAGATAAATTTCCTATTTAGTATGTGAATCCTACTGATACACAAAATCTTGGGTTTCTAAGAGGATATATCACAATTTTTTTTCTTCATTCTAGTGCCTCTGTTTAAAGAAGTATGAATTTTTTCCTTTTTAGTTTTTGAATAATGATACTATGATTTTTTTTTATTAGTTTGCAAATCCTGCTAGTACACAACTATGAAATATTTAAAAAGGGATACTACTAGAAAATGTTGAATTTTCAACGGCTATTTACCGACAGCCACGGTCGTCATCGGTAATGAAGAGGTCACCGACGGATATGTCTATCGGTAACCTTACCGAGGGTGTTTCCGTCGGTAATGATGGCGGGAATTGGGAATTCTTAGTATGAGAGATTATCGAGGGTCTTTCCGTTGGTAATATTGAACAGAAGTTACCGACAACTTATCTGTCAGAAACGTGGTTTACATTATCGCCAGACCATTTCGTCGGTATTCATGTTTTTTTAATTACTGGCGGATAAAGTCATCGATAATTTTTACTGGCCGTCGGTGTGCTTTCATTAATCATCCATCGAAATCCTCCTCCCCTCATTTCCTCTTTCTTTCTTCTCCCTTCTCTCTACAATTCTCTCTTCTCATCGCGCGTACCCCTCCTCCGGCGAGCCACCGAGCACCACCACTCCTCCTTCTTATCCCTCTGACCAGAATAACTATGTAACACCCCATTGGACATACATGGTTAACTCGTTACGAAAAATAAAACTAAAATAAAAATAAACATCCAGAAAATTAGTCATTCTAATAAATTAATATAGACATATGAGTAAAAACTGGGATGTTACAAACTCCGGCGCCAACTCCCCTCCTTCCTCTCCCTCTACTTCTGACCCAAAACCGTGCACCCTCCTCATCCTCCTCTGTCCAGAACCACTGCATGCCACCACCATGATTCGCACCACCATGCGCTACCACCCCTGACAGGTATGCATGCTTCTACCTCAACATATTTTTTTTTGTTTTAATTTATGCATATTAATTAATTTATTTTTTTACAGAGAACAACCTCCAGCCCGCATAGGAGGTTCTCCGGCCACCACTCCTTGTGGTTGTTGCTAGTGAGTCTGCTGGCACTTATTTTTTTGAAAATATATACAGGGAGACCGATGACTTTGTTGATGAGAGGTCCAGACGGGCTGCGGTGAACAATATTTCTAAGTTTATTTTTGGATTTTTTTTACTTTTTATTATTACAAGTTAATAATATAATATTTTTGTGTATTTATAACAGGAGCAGTTCTCTTCCAGGTTTACTCAGGTAGCCCATAAGACTACCTCCTGCGCTGGTGCCTCAGGTCCCTCCCACCTTGACCCCACCGAGGCAGAGAGACTTCAGACCCAGGTGTGGGTTGATGTGGCTGGCGGGAAGAAGAAGGGGTGGATTTACGGTACTGGGAGCTGGGGGGGATGTCTGAGCTTGACGCATCGGGAGGGTGCATCTTCTATCTCACAGGACACCAAGGAGGTGCATCAGCGGAGGGAGGAGAACGAGCGGATAAGGCAACAAATGGAGGCACTCAGGTGGTCGTTGGTGTGCTCGAGGTGCTCCAACCCTCTACTACGTACTACTGACGTACCTGAGCAGCAGCAGGATGACGTTCGTCGACTCAGTCGCAACCGGATTATCATATGACGCCAGATGATGATCCTAAATCCCCCCGCCAAGACGATGACTATATTATGGTGATTATTAGGACAGTTACTTTAGATATTTGGTAGTTGTAGGGTTTTGTACGGAGTTATTAATTATATTTTACCGATTTTGATATTATTATATATTGCATTTATTTATATATGATGTTATTTATTTTACTTTCAATTTTAAATTTAAATTTAATTTTTTATTTATTAAATAAAATAGAATACATTTATTTTAATAATAATTAATTTAAAAAAATAAATGACCTTACCGACAAACATGTCTCTTGGTAATCTTCAAACAGATTACTGACGGACTAATCTGTCGATGATTTGGGTTCTTTAATATCGATGGAAAAAGTTGTGGATAAAGCTTTTACAGAATTATTGATGGAAAAAAATCGTCGGTATTGTGACAGCCTACCAAGGATATTTTTGACTGAATTTTCATTAGTAATTATCAACATAAATTTTTTTTTTCAAACTTTCTGAAACACATTCGAATAGTTGGAATGCACACGGGAGCTGTAAGTTCTGTAAGTTTCTGTATAAATTCGAAACAGTTTTTCAGTCCACCGTCGCTATTTCACTAGTGCAGAAAAGGGATTCTACATCGGAGTTTACACATCGGTTTCTGAGAAACCGATGTGTAAAACGAGGCGGTGGCATTTTTGAAATTAAAACCAAATTATTACACATCGGTTTCTAAATAACCGATGTAGAAAAGTATAAAGAAAAAAAAAAGAAAATAAAATCTTATTTTTACACATCGGTTTCTATATAACCGATGTAGAAAAGTATAAAGAAAAAAAAAAGAAAATAAAATCTTACTTTTACACATCAGTTTCTATATAACCGATGTAGAAAGAAAATAAAAGAAAATAAAATCTTACTTTTACACATCGGTTTCTAATAACCGATGTAGAAAATTATAAAGAAAAAAAAAGAAAATAAAATATTACTTTTACACATCGGTTTTTAGTAACCGATGTATAAAATTTAAAAGAAAAAAATCAGAATTTAAAAGTTTAATGTTTACACATCGGTTTCTCCATAACCGATGTGTATAAGATGTTTAACACATCGGTTTTGCGTATAACCGATGTGTAATAGTCCCAATTTTTCTTTTTCCCTCCTTCGCTTCCGTGCATTATCCCATTTTTCAGAAAACCCCATTCTTTCTCTGCTAACGCTTTTCCCAACACATTGTTCCTCCCTCCTCCGCGACCTAGTTCCCCTCCTCCCCCAAACATCAACTCACCACTACCACCATCTCTGCATCTGAACCACCGCGAGCACCACCACAACCCTAACCTGACCTGCATTTTTCGTGCAGCCCTTTGCACCACCGCGCCTCTCTGTAACCCAAACACCAACTCATTCGGTTTTCACTCACCACCGCCACCACCACCACCGTGTGTGCCTCTCTCATACCTTCATCGTCGCGACCATCATCTCTGGTGAGTCTCTTCTCTTTCTACTCTGATCTTCTCTCATCTATCTACTCTATCTTTGAAGCTTCAATGTCATTCTCTCCTTTCTCATTGAAGCTATCTGTCTCATTGAAGCTTCGGCCGCCACTTCTCTTCCCTTCTCCACTCCGCTCAGTTGCGCAATAAGAACCCTAACCGCATGAACCTTAACAGAGAGTAGTTGGCAACCCCTTCAACGTCTGTGCCCTCCTCTTCTCACAAGTCACCTTTAGCGGCCGCATCCTTTAGAGGTAGGTTTCTTTCCTTCACTGGTTATTGCTGGTTAGTTCTATATTGCTAGTTATTTATTTGGAAAACAGAGTTCATATAATGTTGTCCTGGTGGTTACTGTTGGTTTGTTCTTCTCTAATTGGTGGTTATTGCTGGTTAGTTCTCATATTAAGGTGTTAAGTGCTACATACCAAGTAGTTCATTGTATTAGGTAGATGCTAAGTGCTAGGTGTTTCCCTTGAACATAATGTTTGAAAACTAGTGTCAAGAACATAATGTTTTCTTCTCATAATGTTTTAAGATCACTTTCTAGTTACTAGATTTCATGAGAAGAAAACGTTATGTTCTTGACACTAGTTTCAGGGAATGAAGGAATTACCACTCTCTTCTACATCTATAAATAGTTCTGTTAACATTTATTAATTGAAGCATTATGTTTATTGATGTTTGAAAACTGAAAAATTATGAAGCTAATTAATGCTCGGTCAAATTTATTGGTCTCCTACATTCTTTCGTAGCTCACTAGAGAGGGATAAGAACCTCATTTTTTAGGAGAAAAATGCTAAGCATGTTGGACATCAATCAATGGAATGATGAATATTGTCTTTGGTTTCATTATAAAGTAGGCAAGTCATTAGAAACACTTGATGTGAGGATCATCTCCATTTGAGGTCCACATGGGTATAGTTTTTTGTTGGGGTTGGATTTCTAGTTTACTAGGTAATAGGCTTATTGTTGGCATTAAAATGATGATTAACATATATTAGGATGATGTTTTAGCCAATTACTCAATTAAGAAATATATGGTTGTTAGTTTTTCAAATACTAGTGCGTTTTTCCAATCTCCCCTTGCATTGGACTTGGGGATTGGAGTGTTTTATTATTTTTCTTAATGTTAATTATTTAGTAAAGCCTTAGTTTCCCGTTTGAGATGCAATACTAATGAGCGTACGTGTACGTGTGCGTGTGCTTAATGTACCGCTCATTGTGTTGGATCTTGAATTGTCCAAAGTTGGACAGTTTGGGAAAAAACTTTTTCTTAATTCAGTTATAATAGTTATTCATTGATTCTAATGTTATATACTTGATGAAAGTTCGGATTGATACATTTCCTTTCGTTCTCCGGGTGCATACTTTATCGTGGTGGATGTCATCGCGTTCAAGTAGTGTATGTCGGAGACCGCGGGGAAATGCTGCCGAAATTTTGTCGAGTATGAGCATGAGAGTTAAGGACTAACTGTTAACCGAATGTTGAAAAAGTTTTTTCTCGAATGGGATAGGGCCATACCCTGTCATAAGAAGTGGTTGATGAATATGTTGGACTAAGTACGAAGGTATTGGTTTAGTCATGGATCGCGGTTGGATGAATGCTAGACGGACAAGTGATGAGTATGAGAATGGAGTGGAAGATTTTCTACAGTTTGCAAAAACAAATGCTCCTGATAGTGGTAACGGAAGGTTTTATTGTCCTTGTGTTAACTGTTTGAATGAGAGACGACTAGAAGCTGAGGAGATACGTGATCATCTTATTTGTGAGGGGATTTGCAAGAGTTATACAACATGGATATGCCATGGTGAATCGTTAGACAAGCCGAGGGTGTCGGATAGAGAGGAAGTTGATGACGTGGAAATGGACGATGGACTAGAGGACATGATCCGTGATGTTGGGCAAGAGTCTTTTCGGCGCGCACATGTGTATGATACTTTGTGCAGTGATGCGCAAGTGGCTTTGTATCCGGGGTGCACTATTTTCACACGGTTGTCAGCGGTGTTAAGATTGTTCAATGTGAAGGCGAGAAATGGGTGGAGCGATAAAAGCTTTACCGAATTGCTTGAGTTGTTGAAAGAAATGCTTCCACAAGGCAACACATTGCCATCTCGAAACTATGAGGCGAAGAAGATATTGTGTCCGATGGGTATGGAGTATAAGAAAATACACGCTTGCCCCAATGATTGCATATTGTACAGGAAAGAGTTTGAAGAGATGCACGAGTGTCCCAGGTGTGGGGTATCACGCTACAAAGTGAAGGATGATGATTCAAGTTGTGATGTGGTCACCAAAGGTCCTCCTGCGAAGGTGTTATGGTATCTTCCCGTGATTCCGCGGTTCAAGCGATTGTTTGCTAATGTAAATGACGCAAAGAACATTAGATGGCATGCAGATGAGAGGAAGTGTGATGGACAGCTTCGCCATCCGGCCGATTCTTTGCAATGGAAGAGAATTGATAGTTTGTTTCCGGATTTCGGCAATGAGCCCAGAAACCTCAGGCTTGGACTTGCTACCGATGGAATGAATCCATATGGAAACTTAAGTAGTATTCATAGTTCATGGCCTGTTCTCCTTGTAATTTACAACCTGTCTCCTTGGTTGTGCATGAAGCGCAAATACATTATGTTAAGTATGATGATTTCGGGTCCTAAACAGCCAGGAAATGATATTGATGTTTATCTCGAGTCCCTTGATTGAAGACTTGAGAATGATGTGGGATGAAGGCGTTGATGTGATCGACGGGTATTGCCGTGAGACATTCAGATTGCGTGCCATGTTATTTTGCACCATCAATGACTTTCCAAAGCATACGGGAACCTGTGTGGGTATAGTGTTAAGGGGCATAAAGCATGTCCAATATGTGAAGAAGGCACATGTTACCATCAACTGCAACATGGAAGGAAGACGGTTTACCTTGGGCATCGGAGATTTCTCCGACGTAATCATCCTTATCGTAGATTGAGGAAAGCTTTCAATGGACTTCCGGAGAATGAAATTGCTCCGGTGGCCTTGACCGAGAGCAAGTTTATGAAAGGGTGAACAACACTGATGTTATCTATGGGAAGACCCGAAAAGGCTACGAGAGAAGAAAATATGGAAGAAGAGGTCGATCTTCTTTGATCTTCCATACTGGTGCAAGCTTGATGTAAGACATTGTATTGATGTGATGCATGTAGAGAAAAATGTGTGTGACAGTTTAATCGGAACGCTTCTCAACATTCAAGGCAAGACAAAGGATGGTGTGAATGCTCGTCTGGATCTAGTTGCGATGGGTATACGAGAGCAGTTAGCTCCACTTAAAGTGGGGGATAAGAAGACTTATTTGCCCCCAAAGATGTCATACTTTATCAAAAAAAGAGAAAAGAAGTTTCTGTGAATGTCTACGGGGAGTCAAAGTGCCACAGGGTTACTCTTCAAATATCATAAGACTTGTCTCAATGAAAGATCTCAAATTAGTTGGCTTAAAGTCTCATGATTGTCATGTCTTGATCCAACAACTACTACCGGTGGCCATTCGTGACATATTGCCTAAAAAAGTCAGACATGCCATTACTAGGTTATGCTTATTCTTCAATGCTATATGTAGCAAGGTCATTGACACTAAAAATTTGGATGAGTTGGAAAATGAGGCAGCCATTGTATTGTGCCAATTGGAGATGTATTTTCCACCTTCATTTTTTGACATCATGGTTCATTTGATTGTTCATCTAGTGAGGGAGATTAGATTGTGCGGTCCCGTTTATTTAAGGTGGATGTACCCGGTTGAGCGATACATGAAGATCCTGAAAGGATATATAAAAAATCCACACCGTCCCGAAGCATCTATTGTTGAAAGGTATGTTGCAGAAGAAGCTATTGAGTTTTGTACAGACTACATGTCAGAAGCGGAACTGTAGGGCTTCCAGAAGTCTCGTCATGAAGGAAGATATGATGGTAAGGGTACACGAGGTATCACTTTGTTAAGAGCATGGATCGGGAGGAAGTGCTTCAAGCACATTTGTATATATTGAATAACACTGATGAGGTTGAACCATACTTATGTGAGCATAAAAGCATCATCAATGAAACTTACCCTAGAATGAATGAAAAATGGTGTTTGAACAAGCATAACAAGACTTTCTTGAACTGGTTTAAAGAAAAAATTGCAAAGGATGGTACTGCTTCTGCTACATTAAAATGGCTAGCACAGGGGCCTAACTTTGATGTCATATGCTTTGAGTGGGTACGATATCAATAAGTTTTCCTTCTATACAAAGTCCCAGGATGACAAAAGTACTATGCAAAACAGTGGGGTTATGGTCGTCATTGAGTCCATGCATTTCTCTAGTTCGAAAGATAAAAACCCTGTTATGGCATCAGTTTCATACTTTGGAATCATTGAAGAGATATGGGAGGTTGATTACACGAAGTTTAGAGTACTGTTTTTAAATGTCGGTGGGTCGACAATAAATAATGGTGTGCAAACCGATGAGTTAGGATTCAAATTGGTGGACCTTAGTAAGGTAGGTAATAAAGAGGAACATTTCATCATGGCATCCCAAGAAAAAAAAGTGTTTTATATCAGTGATCCTTCTAACAAATGGTGGTCACTGGTACTCCAGGTAATAAACATGTATAAAGGAATGGAGTGAAATCACGATTCAACTCTTGATATTTCTGATACTCATTCTTTCTCAACACGAGTGCCTAATTTCAATGAGGAAAATGAAGTGGATGATGTACATGCTACTCGTAATGATCACCAAGAAGGGTTATGGGAGAACTTTACTAATTGACCACAAAGTAAGTTTAGTTTGATATTACCATCAAGTTTGGCATATTATATGTTTACGTTGATATTTATAAGTTATGTTTATGTACGTTGATCGATATTTATAAGTTATGTTTGATATTTATCCTGACATACTAACAAGTTTTTTTTTGTTTTGTGTTTAAACAGGTATACATGGCTGATCATGAGGATATACCTCCTTCATGCAGCGGGTCAGAGACCCCGTCTACCGGTAGAAAGGGTAGACGTGCCACACAGATGAGGCATTTGACTGCCAACCGTGGGTCAAATCAGAGGATAAGAGTAGATTTTGATGATAACCTCAAACTTATTGGCCCAATGGAAGATCAGTTTACCAGTTTTGTGGCGACCCTTGCTAGGAACAGGCCTAGTATACTCATTGATAGGTGGAGAGATGTACCGGCGGACGTGAAGGAGCAGATATGGGAGAGTATTCTGGTATTTATACTTCTACGTCCTGTGTTTGTCTGTATCTACTTTATTTTTATCTTAATAATATCATACAGTAATTCGTTGATTCTTTTGGTCTTAATGTAGTTGACATTTGACATACCGGATACATACGCTATGAAGAAGCGTTTGCTGAAGTATGCTGGAGAGCGTTGGAGGGGTTTTAAGGTCGACCTGGGCAGATACTATATATTCGGTCCAAAAAGTAAAAAGAACCCACTTGAGGTGTATCCGTTTCTTGACAAGGCGACGTGGGATCGCCTTGTTCAGAGCCGACGTGATCCCAGCTTTCAGGTTAACTTATTTTATTTGTCTCTAAATTTATGTAATTGCATTAATTTCATTTACTTATGTAATTTAATTGTCTTTTATTTATAACAGGTGCAGATGTAAAAGGGGCAGGTAAACCAAAGCAAGTATGTCTTCCCCCATGTCATGTCTCGTGGGGGATATAAAAAGCTTGTTAAGAAAATGGTTGAAGAGGAAAAGAAAGCACGTCAGCAGGCAGCATCTCAGGCGGATCCTAATGATGAAAATCTTCCAGAGGTTGTTGATCCACCTCCACCCCCACGCCATCGTTCATGGAAGAGGGGCCGACAAAGAAAAACGGGACAATATACATCCGAGGAGGCCCGCCAAGTAGCTGAGAGGATTGTAAGTATAGTTTGTTGTAATTGTCATTTTAAGATTGTTACCGAATTGTAATGTGACCTGATATTTTTATGTGATAGGATGCCTTGGATGATCAGCTAACCCAAGGAACCTTTGTTCCTAGAGGACGCAATGATATCTTATCTACTGCCATCGGTAAACCAGACCACCCGGGCCGTGTCATTGGTGTTGGATGGGGAGTCGGCATTCGCCAATACCATGGTTCATCTTCACACCAATGCCACAGGGATTCGGTTGCAGATAGAGCACAACTAAAACAGGAGATTGCAGCTGAGCTTCGACAGGAGATGGCCGAGCAGTTTGCCCAGCAGATGGCAATATTTACTTCTTTGTCCCAGCAGATGACAGCCGGTGTCCAACCCTCTGTCCATGTGAGCACTAAGGGCTCATGTGATCCTCCTCATCATCCTGAAAATGATGATGATGGTGATGCTGCTGCTGCTGCTGATGATGATGATGATGATGACGACCCTGATAGGTGTGAGCTGTATGTTGATGATCATCATCATCGCCGCTTAGTGGCATTGGGTAGGGCATATAATAAGTTAGGTAATACCATACACCATCGGTTATTACCGGATGATCATCTGAGGGTGTCTGTTGAGATTATTCGAGATGCTGATGCTCGAGTCCCTGTGCCCACTAAGGAGGTTCAAACAAGTGGGTCGGGCCCCGTAACTTCATCCTCCGGCCAAGAAGACCGGCCGGCTTTCTTGTTGCATCTGAGGTATTCGGTTAGTTGTGTTTTTCTATATTCATAGTTGAAATATATTTATTATTGTTTAAAGATAATGCTTTATTTGTATTTGTTATAGGATGTTGGAAATGATATTGTGCCTAAAAGGTCGGATCTAGGAAGACCAGAGATGTCTGCTCCTGTCAAGGTATTCATTAGACCATTTAGTTAATAACGAATTAAATAACTTAATTATCCGTGATTACTAATATATATCTATGTTGTTTAGGGGATCGACAAAGGGGCACCTGGCCATGGTGATGTTTTCAAAGTTCTGGCTATACAGGTTGTCACCATGGAGGATGATGCAGCCTTGGTAACGTTGGAACATGATGCCAGCCCTGGTGAACTGTATATACCAAAGAAAGAACTTATGGAGATGGCACTCAATAAAGAAATGGCCAATTTTGCACACATATCGTTTTGGTGCACGTAAGTACATTTTATTTATAAGTTAAGTACGTAATTAATTTTTAAATACAATGATAATTAACATGTTTTTCCAATATATTAGGTATCTGCATCGTATGTTAGTCGATCAGGGTAACCTCGCCCTTTATGGGTTCATTGACCCCATGTTCATTCAGGGTGATGTTCTCGTAGCATCGGAAGACCCGGTCACTACCATACGTGATATACTTGCCCGAGACGATCATCAATTCTATCTTGCGCCTTATCTCAATAAGTAAGTACCGGTTATTTAAGTATAACTATATATGACTTAGTCACTAACTGTTCCGCAAATTTACAGCCGGCATTGGCAACTGTTGCTCTTGTACCCAAGAATGAACGTCGTGGTCTTCTTCTGCTCATTGGGAAATAAGCCGGCGAATGAACTGAAGACGATCATCGAAACGTAAGCGTTAAAATACTTTATAATCAGTGTCTGCAGTTGTTTTAATTATCTGAAATCTATTATATATACTTTAATTAATGTTTTTGTCATGATAGGTCTATTAATGCATCCCACATGTTGCGTGGTGAAAGGCGTACTCGGGCTATCAGATGGATTATTCCCAGCGTAAGATATTTATTAGTTCAAATGCATCAAATGCAGTGGGTACAATAATTGATTTCTATTTTATTTAATTCCTCATATTCTAATTGGGTTTCATTTGTACGTAGTCACGTATACAACGTGGGTCATGGGAATGTGGCTACTATGTGATGCAGTGGATGTTGGAAATTATCTCCTCCGGGATCACTGAAAGATGGAGTGAGGTAAATGTTAATTGACACAATTAGAAGTAATAGTATAAATTCGTTATATGTTTTATGTTAGTTTATTACTTAAAAGATATAATCTTTTGTCCAATTAAACTTGCAGATATTTAACAATCCAACTCCATTGTCTCATTCTGACATCAACATCATAAAGAGGTGTTGGGCAACTTTCTTTCTTGAAGTGTACCACCCATAGTTTGTATATATGTAGTTAGTTTAAAAACTTATCATATACTAGCTATAGTGTACCTTTGACTGATGATATGTATTAGTGCTCAGGTCTGGTTCAATTCTTCTTCTCTCGTGTTTTGATGTAGCCTTGATAAAGTGTTGTTTTCAATCATTCGAAATTAATTAGGCCTGATGCCCTCTGTTTTCAGATTCTGTGCTCACTAGTCATTTGATGAAATGTCAGTATTTTTAACCATATGTGTAAGAGCTGATTGTCTGTGCTAAGAAAATTGAATGAAGTATGTTTTGCTTTTGAATGATTGTGTCAAAATTGGTTTGGTGTTCTGTTGTTGTTTCTTGTTTGATCGAGTGCTATGCTGGTTTGTTTATTGATCCGCATTAGTGAAACAGGGGAAATGGAATGATTGAAATGTAAATAATGATTAAAAAAATGAGATTTTACACATCGGTTCTCAATAACCGATGTGTATATTTAACTTTCTACATCGGTTTTTCTTAAAACCGATGTGTAAATTTAACTTTACACATCGGTTCTTTATAAAACCGATGTAGAAAGTCAAATTTACACATCGGTTTTAAGCAAAACCGATGTAGAAAGTTAAATTTACAACTGCTTATCAATTGCTAAATTAATTTTCCACATCGGTTCATATAAAACCGATGTTTAAAATATACTTTACACATCGGTTTTATAACCGATGTGTAAAGTAACAATAAACCACATCGGTCGTTTACACATCAGTTTCAAAACCGATGTGGAA
Organism: Sophora flavescens; assembly: GCA_030762895.1. NCBI lineage: Eukaryota > Viridiplantae > Streptophyta > Magnoliopsida > Fabales > Fabaceae > Sophora > Sophora flavescens. The sequence continues at coordinate 12,344,672 of CM061065.1, read as the reverse complement.
AGCCAAAAATAACCGACGTGGAATCCCTTTTCTGCACTAGTGTTTGGACCTGTATAAAATGTCATGGGTGATCTCATGACCAACATGTGTGTGTTTGGATTGCCTGAGGTAGTATCTGGAAGAGTTTATTTCAGTTTTTTTGATTTATTTGATGATATAAGTTTTTATGGAGTGTATTTGACAGAGTTTATAAAAATAAGAGTTTATGCACTAAACATCCTCTCCGTATTTTTTACTATTCGAATTCTCTCATATCCCTTTCTTTTTTTAAACGCTTATGACATAAACTCTCGTACCATAAAATCTTATATAATAAATTCTTAATTAATAGGCTTTCAATTCCAATCCAGAATGTGATTGGCGTTTGTCATTTGTTCGTCAATGGCATTCAATGATCAAATACCAATCTAAACACACCACACGGCTGTTTCTTTGACTATCTATCTCTACCTTTGATGTTCCACCTTACTTTTATCTTGATATAACAGGCACGTCACTTTTCAAAATTATTGTAGCGGTTTACATTGATGCTTTCCCTATTTTCTTTTCTTTTTTATTCAAGTTTAGGGGAGGAGAAGTCTCCAGCTGTTTGCAACTTTTTTACTTTTATTTTTTTAAAAGTATAATAAAGACATTTTTTGAGCCTTAGCCCCGTCTTATGGACAACAACAAAAAAACGCATTGGTGTGATACAACAAAATTACATTGGTATTTTTATAAACATTATTTACGAAAATTATGATAACAAATATGGGGGATTGCTTCAACAACAATCACATCAGTGATGAGTGAATGAAGATTTATGATATCATTTTATTGTATCACATCTTATTATAATCAATATTATCTTATTGTATATTTTTATATTTTATAATTACAAGAAATTTTAATTAATGTGAGAGATAGTATTGGGAACATAATTACAGTAAAATGAGACGGCATATTAGTCCACATAAGTGCATTATTAATTTATATGAAATTTTTCGTCTCAAAAATGAACTTGCCCTTAAAATTAGAAAATAAGAATATATCCATAAGGTTCATAAATATCTCAATTTTGAACAATTTCTTTTTCTTTTTCTTTTTTACTTTACAGCGATGCTTACATACTTCGAAAAGATTAAGATTCAAAACGTCCTTCGTACGTAAGATATCATCTCTGAAAATGAAGCAATAATATATGGGAACTTCGTACGTAGAACTTTATTTTCGGTAGAAAAACTTCATCGTAGAACTTGAGTGACCGTATCCGATATACCTTGTTTTAAGAGATTGTAGAAAGCAAAAAAGTTAAATTCACTGCTTACAAATTGCATAATCACACGCTTTCCGAGTCTTTCAATAGTAATTGAATGTATAAATGAACTGGAGGAGGAAAAAAAAGGTTACATGAAATAAGAACAAACTGGAAGTGCATGAAACAAAAAGCAAATAAGACGATAGTTATATTATTTGAACATCTAAATGACACCCCACAATTGCATACTATATATATATATATATATATATATATATATATATATATACTCCGTCTTAAAATATTATACATCTTCATCACATCCACACTCACATCAATGTACGGTGTTTATACGAGTGTCCAAATTCATAAGACAAAAATAGGGATGAAGATCTCATGTGTCCCATATGCCATATGCCTGTACCACATTAATTCTGATTAGGGCCAGCCTAAGGCACAAGCCATCAAGGCTAGGGTTTTAGGCCTCAAATTTATTTATTTTTGTACACACCTATTAACTAAAATATATTTGTTAATATTATTAACTCAATTTTTTCTCAAAAAAAGCCTCTCTGTTTTGGTTATCTTCTCTCATTTGATTTCTCTTTGCTGCGGTTTTGTCTCCCTCATAATCTCTATTTAGTTTCCACTATACGGCCTTTTTGTGGCCCATTGACCTTGCGACTACATACAACCCCAAGAGCCATGACCCCGTGATGGCCTCTTTGTGATCGATTGATCATGCGACCTCTCTTTATGCCGACATGCCAACACCGTCTCTGCATGAGTTGAATTCCCAATGAAAAAAAAAGTGAGTTTTGCTTCATTAGCTTTAAAAATGTCTCGCCTCAGAGTTTTCTTTTGGTCTCAACAGGTCCTGATTCTATCCTCACCAATATCATCTTGCCACATCAATATCCACCAATAGAATTACATGAAATTTTAACTGATGCGATAATATTGTATTGACGTGGACATAGTGTGGTATAAGAAATTAAATGGAACAGCATATCTCTATTCCAAAAATGGACATACCAGCGTATACATCACAGAACGTAAGTAAAACGAGATTTCGACTTTGAAAGTATGTCAGTCAGTTCCTATTGTTAAATATCTTGTCATTCTTGGAAGTTTCGTGTCTAATATTTATGCCTCAGCAAGAGGGAAAGAGTTTAGGGAAGGAGATCATAATTTCTACAACCCCGCATGAATAAAGAGAATTTAGCTTACATTGACCCACTATATTAATTTGTGATGTCCTACCAGTAATTAATGTTCATAAACAACTTTGGAAAATTACTGGAAACATATTCGACCAGTTCACACTTACCATGTTCTTCGCTTCATGTGCAAAAATGAGTGATAAATGCAGAGAGACACTTGAAAATATAGTGTAAAATAAAACAGGTATGTGTGAATCATATCATAATAATAATATGTAGCATATATTATGTTGCAAATTATGAACATGGTATACGTACAAAGAAACCCCTCATATATCTGCAACTAATTATCAGTCCCCATCAATTTATTTACAAGGATATATTTACGTACAATTTTACATATATAGTCTATACTCTTCAGTTTACAAGTTCTGGCTAATTCTCTTAAGTTCTAAAACTAAGGAATATATATATATATATATCTTATAGTTCATTAATTACTAGCTCTAGTTTACTATTTAATTTACAACAACAAAAGAACTAAGCCAAAAAGCAGTTCATCACCGCAAGAGCACAATATGTCCCTTGAGAATGAATTCAATAAGCCATGGTAATAATCACTTCCAGCTAAAACACCCGGCAAGATTTTTATATTGTTATGTGAGCTAAGAAGCAACCCTCTAACCTTCTCCACAAAATCATTGACTCCCTCCCTTTGAGGCTGCATAGCTTCAACTCTGGGGCACCTAAGCAATCCAATATAGCTCTCCAAATCATGAACACATGAAGGGTTTTGAACATTGAAGAAATCAAGCATAAGTTCAACACCCACATGAGCATAACATGAACAACTCCATGGGAACTCATATCTCCCACCAAGAAAAACCCTAAAGTTCTCATTGAACAAAACCCCAGGTAGTTTTGTGATAGGGTCATTAACATTTGCTATTCTAAGCACCTTCACACCCAACTCCTCACACCGTGTTTTAAACTCTAAGTTACCAACCCTTGGTCCCCCAAACGAGAAAACAGTAATAGGTACCTCAGGTTGACCTAGAGTTCGCTTTAGATCTAAACAGGTGTTGGGTCGGTCCAGCTTTTTGTTTAATCCAAGCTCAGCTATGTCATATGCAAGCAAAAGAGCCAAAGCACTCCCCATGCTATGACCAGCCAAGGATATACTAACCTTCTCCCCTTTGTATTTGTTAAGCAACCTTGAAACCTCTGAAAGAAGCTGTTCTCTACAACTTTCAAGTCCAAACTTGGAAGTGCTTTCATCAGAGGTATAAAGGGACAAAAACCCTGATTCCACCTTCACATTTGGTAGCGGATTAAGAGGATCAAGCATGGCCGGTGTCAAAGAACTCATCAAGTTTGCAATCCATTCTTGATAAGTCACTGTTCCACGGAAAGTTATGAGTATATCTCTCCGACCAAGTTTCTTCACAGCTTCATCTGATGACACAGCAACATAACCAATCCACCGACCAGAATTCGAAGAAGAAGAAGAGTTTTGGATTGGAATGTTGATGTCAGGGGTGGCATAGATATACTTTGTGACTTCATAGCCACTATTTGCCATACCTACCTCTCTCAACATGCTCTTCTTACCATACTTGCAGTTCAAGTATCTTTTTGAGTTGGGGTCAAGATCAAAGGCCTTGTAAGAGGCAGTGACAAATTCGCCGTAGCGAATTATCTCTTGGCGAAGGAGAGGGTGTAAAGGGTGCAAAAGGTTTTCCCAGTTGTTGCACCCTTGAACCTCTCTCCAAAAGTTGAACAGAGTCAGAGTCGTAGTGGCAGTAGTAATAGTGGTAGTAGTAATAGTGTTGTTGGCGATACCAACAGCACTGGTGTTGGTGATTCCTGGTGGGAAACCAGAAGCTAGAAGTGAGTGCTTAGAAAGAGACAATAAGTCATATGAATATCTCTTGGGCAGTGAAACCTGACCAAAGGAATGAGACTTTGGATGAAAGGTTTCTGAGAATGTAATGTGATTCATGTTGCTTCTGCTAGGTAGGTGTGTAGCAGAAGAAGCCATAGAGATATAGGGGAAAGAATGATTAAGGTGCAGATCAGAGAGAGAAATTATAAAGGGGTTGTTGTTCTTCTAGGATTGAATTGAAACAAAGGCACAGTGTGGAGTTTTATATGAAGTGGAGAAGGGAAGAGTGCATGAAAGGAGACCAAGAAGGCATGTTAGGCGAGTATTTGACCAAGTACTTCAAATTTATGTGTTTGTATTGTTTATGTGGTCGGTTGGGTATTATTCACGAGTTGGGTCTGGTTTCTTTTTCCTGTTGCGGCTGGGTGAGTTGAGTGAGAAATAAGAGAGATAATGTATTGATAATTAATATGATCATGTGGACCCTAATTATTATTTTTTATCTCCCTCGATTGAGGTTGACTTTAAATCCATATGATAAAGAAATTATTCCTTTTTTTTTGGTTTTGCAGGTATCCCGCACACGATTACTAATTTCTCGAGGTATCGGATGACATTAAAAGGAATCGACCTTTTTCCATCAGGTTTTCTCTATATGTAAGAACTAGGAATCGAACGTCGGACCACTTGTTCAAGAAACTCGAACTCGTTATCACTCGAACCAATCACATCTTGACATTATTTTTATTCCTCTATATACCACCAGTGAAGAAATATTTAGGAAATTAATTGTATAGTAGTTCAAGGCTTAGACTGATCAATTGCAGCTCTAAAACTTATTCACATTTCAACTTCATACTATCTTCCGACCTTCTTCTAAACTTATAGAATTTCGCCAAAATTTTAATAAGAAAATTGCGGCTTCTCGAACTGATTATTTGGTTTTATATGCAAGTTTAACAATGGTTGTACTTGTATCTATAAGCTGCATCTATATATATACTAACTCATTTTCTACTCTCGGTTTTTTTTTCCATGTTATAATGAGACAAAAGAGGTTAAAATCTTGATACTAAAACAAGATTGTATTTTAACCTTATCTATATCAAAAGGATTTATTTCGTAAAGATCTAGATGCGACATTCTGCAATAGCAAGTACAAATAATTTACATATATTTATTACATTAATGCCAAAAAAATATATATTAGGTCTGAGAATTAAATTGTCTACCTTATGGATGTGAATATAACTTTTTGACATGCGTAAAATTTGAATTTATGGAGACGTAAGTATTTTTAATATAACACAAAAATTTATAAAAGTAAAAGATAATTTTATGATTAAGGTAAAATAAGTTACACCCAAAAATTTCTCTGCTACTTATAAAATTTCATACATGGATTTGGGTAAATAGAAAATGCGATGACGATGTTGTGCAAATTAATGTTTTTTTATTTATTTGGCACGTCCCTCTAATTTACACTGTATTATTCATTTCACTGATATGTACTAGTTGTTTGGAGTAAAAAGCACGGAATAATTCACCGGATGGATCAAATCATCATGAGGGATTAGTATTCAATGTCGTCCAGTATTTCGAGAGATTAGTCTCCGCAATTACGCGTGGAGGTCAGAGGATATTCTGGGAAACCAAAAAACCATCAGTAATATTCGAAACTTCATAAAATACTTACCTCTTAGGTTCATTAGATAACCAAAACTCTTTTGAGAGTTTGGAGATGGAAATTAAAACGTGAGAAACGGATATCTACTGGTCAACTAGAGGTTAATTTGCTTCGATCAATTAGTGTCCTACACCAACACAGTCATTACGCGTAATTGACTAGAGGAACTGTGTTTCTAATTCCATATACCTCGGTGATTTAGGTTAAATTTGATGATTACAAAAATAGGACTCATTAAAATTGTAGTGGCCAAATTACATGCCTATTGTTTGAAGTAGGAAAGAAATGCGAAGGAAAGAAGTAGGGTGGAAAAAAATAAAGAGAATATATAATGAGTAGAAAATGAATAAATTTTTAGGTTGTTTCGATTGAAAAAAAAAATAAAAAAGAAACAAGAGAGAAATAAAAATTAAGTTTTCTTATAAAGATAAATTAATATTTATCCTTAATAATATAGTATTTACACGATCCTTAATATTTCTCTTTTCTATTTTCTCTCCTTGTCAAACAGTGGAAATATTTTTTTTTTCCTCTCACACTTCTTTATGCTCAACTTCCCTACCCCAAAATCTACTGAAATAAAGAAAGCACCAATGTAACGTATATGAGTGATATTACGTACTTGTATATCAATTTTTTGTATTTATTTTTATATAAATAATACAATAGATAAATTTTCAGTATAGATTTTTTGTTTCAATAGAAAAGGTACTACCGTATTATCAAAGACAAAGAGTGTGCAAAATCATTGCTCAATATATATGCAAGTTTTAAAGTGCGGAGAAAAAGCAAAGAGCGAGAAAGAGAGGGGCAGCGCCGACAATTTATTTTGGTACCCCTCAACTATTGGGAATTTATTTACAAATTACAAGGCAATTCACACGTGTGGCAGGTGTTATTTGACGCACGCTTGGTGTTGTGATCTGCGAGCTTGTCTGTCAACATGAAATTGCGATTTTGAAATAATGGGAATTGGGAAGCACAGGCATCACACGTGTGGACATTCAACACGGTGCCATAATGAGGACTTTCACAGTCAGCTTATGGTACCAGGCTATACCCCATTGCTTTCCCCTCCCTCTCTCTCATCAGTCATCAAGCAAAGTGAGAATGTGTTATGTGGCTGCCTTTTCAATTTGGAAAATGTTTTTTTAAATATTTTTTTGACATCTAACATAAACATTTTAAATTGATGTTAGCATAGATTGATTTTGAAATATATAATCTTTTAAACAAAATAAATGTAAAAAATATATATTAATCATCAAATGAATGTTTGACTTTTTTTTGTTGTGAAATGTTCATAATCGAAAGGAATTTAATTTCTATGTGCTTTTAACATAAATTACTTTTTACATTTACATCAAATAATATATTAACAAATCAATATTATTGTTACTTATCCCTCTTAATTATTAAATTAAAAACAAGAATGTCAAAATATTAGTGGATATATGTATAAAACTTTGGGTCATGCTAACGAGTGTCCATATGACACTTTTTAAGGAACCAATAAAAGCACGTTTTCACAGGAAAACCACACATTTCACTTTTTCAAATGTTAAATATATCAATTCTCTATGTAATCTTTCTTTTCTTGACTTCTTAACAAATAACTTAAGAACACTCATTAGTATTTCCTTTTTATATAAATAATGCATATTAGTTTAATCCATTCGAAAGTCATGTTAGATTTTGATTAATTCACATCGAGATGGAGACGACATTTTTAAAGTATCAAAATTATTTATATTTTAAATAATAATGCATTTTACTATAATATTTGTAATTTTACAAATGTTAAATGATTGTTTAAGTGCCACAAAACCGGTTGCCACAAATTGTTCTTAAAGCTCAGTGGCAGTGTGTGTGCCCCCTTACTGCATCAACTTGAGGTCTGTGGCAGTGTTGCATCATCATTTTTGTAAGTTGCCGGTCATTAATTTCTAAAAGTGGTCCTCAACTTTTGACTCGCAGCCATATATTATATTATAAGAAACAAACTTTAAAACCTAAAAAAAAATTCAGTCAAGAAAAATTGAATAAAATATGTCGAACGGCCATTTCAATTTTCAACAAGATTTATAACTACATTAAAATGTTGTATGAACTATTAGTCATTCACCAATTAATTTATGGTATATATTTGATGAAATGAATATGGTAGATCAATGGCTGTACTCTTAAGTTACAACTCTTTTTCAAGGCGTAAATGGTGCTTTCTCTTTCAAGTGAATTAATTATTTGAAAGAGAATCCAAAAAAGACCAAATTTATTACTGAACATATCATTATTAAAGTCATATATATTTATAATGTTTAAGACTACAATAAGAAAAAACAATCTTCGACTAACTTTAACGAGAGTTGCTTAAGTAGTTTTAAGAAATAAGAATCAATTTTTACGGGTTAGCATTATTGAAGCACAATGACAGGACATGGCCTCATTCATTATTCAATAAATAAATTTATGACTTCTATCAAAATATGCAACCCCCTCGTACCATCTCTTATCAGCTCATCAAGTAATTAACCATATATGTGGATCATTTCGAATAACTTTAAAATAGAAAATATGTTTTTCTCTTTTTACCTAATATATATAGATAGATATAGATGTTGCAAAAGAGTAGAATAGGCACGAAATTGAGAGAACGATCTAATTACAAAGAAGCGCATTCTAAATACGAAACTGGGAAACCAATAAAATAACTTGATGTATCCGAAGTGCAGTCAGCTTCATTTCCCTGGTCTAAGTCTTCAATATCAAACTCAATTTTGCATTGATCAATATCCAAATTAAGGAACTAACAAAAGCTAGCACCTAAACTTTTAATCTAATTGACATCTTTCTTTAATTTATTACAAATGCCATTGAATTAGTATCTTCAATTTTGCATTGTCTACGTCATATGTCTGCGTTTCTTCCCTTTCGGAGATTAATGATCAAAAGTTTATACTTTATATAACTCGTCTCTTCCCGGAAATAAGTACCTTATCATTGCTTCATATGCTTAGCAGAGCATTGGAATATTCTTTAGCTTTGACAGGAAATGTTAGGTTTTTGCTTTAAGTATTTTTGGTTTCTCAGGGTATTCTCCGCGCATAACTACAGAGACTAATCTCTCGAGGTACTGGACGATATTGAAGTGTTTATCTCTCTCAATCAGGTTTTCTCTATACACAAGAGTCGGGGAGATTACTTTTTCTATTCTATATTTCTTTTTTTTCATGCGAAGTAGAGAAAATACAATCAAAACCAAAATATTGTCATCATTCATCGCTTTCTAAACTAGCTCAACAAATAAAAATATATATCTAGACCTAGCTACGATTCATGCATATATATTCACTTTGATATATATCTGTATTCAACTTGCTATTGATGACTACTAAAATTTTCCAATGAAAAGTAACCATTATTCAATTTCTTCCAATACGAAGCCAAACCATTGGACAAAGCTATATCCCATTACACTACTAGCTCGCTTTAATTGATGCTAAATCCGAGACGAATCTAAGGCATTCAACATTTTGAAAGTCATGCAGCTGCCAATTGTTTTGAACATTCTGCTTGTAGATATCTATCTTAGATTCTTTGATTTTTTGCGATAATGAATTGCTATTAGGAAGCATTAATGTTCAACGGGTCTGCAACCAACATAGTTGGTAGGGCCGCACAATTGCATGAAAACTTTCTTACTTTACACTACGAGCAGATTCATCTTCTTTAAAGGTATATCTTTTTTATGTATAAAAATTTAGGGTGATATATATATATATATATATATATATATATATATATATATATATATATATACCAATAAAAAATAATGATATCAATGACTTTTGAGATATTTGGATAAGAGTCAACCTTTTTAATCACGTGTCAGTTTCTAATTGGTTAACAATATAAAAAATCTTTACACTTTCAGTACATATCAATTAAATCATATCAATTGGAATTCTCTTGAGAGGTTTTTTTAATTTTTAATTTCCTGATTTATTTCTTTAAAAAAAGAAATAACTCCCGAGAGATAACTCTTAAGAAATGGTCTATATCTTATTCTTAAATACAATTAAATGTTATAGTTCAGATATTCTAACGTATATAATCTATGATGATGCATGTTATTATAAATTATAACAAGATATGAAATGCTTAGCATTATTTATAACTATTTTTTTAAAAGAAAAAGGATAAAGTAGTAAAGTTACTGAAAGAGAGTCAATCTTTATGACCGTGGAGAGCAGCCCAGTAGAATAAATGCTATGACTACTAGAAGTTTTAGTAATGCTACTAGATGTGACTGTGTTATTATAAATAATCCACATTTACTATTATATATATATATATATATATATATATATATATCATCTATGTCAAAGATGTGAATCAACAACTAATTAATGTGAAAGAGAATCATTAGAGCCTAATAGGTTGTTAAAATTAAGGACATTTTTAGTGGGTTGTATGATTGAAGCAATCTGATGTGGATGTCGCATATAAGGACAGTTGATTCTATTGAGGTCTGGTTCTTATACAATGACCATCAAAGAAAAATAATTGAGAGAAACACGTGTCAACATGAGCTAAACCCCTATGCCATCCCATTTGACCCCCTACCTAGCCCACTAAATTTATAGTCCCCCTCCTAAGTGGGTTATTTTCAAACCCAACACATATATTTAAAAATTTTGCGGGGTTAGGGATGGAGCTTTGGGTCAGCCCTGTTAGTTAATGGGGTATGGCCTACAACAAAGAAGAAGAAAACAAATTAGGTAATGCGCAATCTTCAAGGCGTGTAGGAACACTAGGTTTTAAGTTCGATTCACCCCCACCAATCTCTCCTCGTAGATTGGATGCAACAGGTGTAACCGGCGAATCCCCTTCAAGATACAATGGAGTAACCTTGGTTTGGTTTGCACACCCTAAACCAAGCGTATCGTCAATGACAGTTTACAAAACAATAGTCTTCTTAACTCTTTCTGCGCACAAGGGAGAAAAGAAGGTGATTTGGAGTGAAGATGGCTTGAGGAATTATGAGATTTTCGTATCCTTCACTGCATGCAGATTGTTTTATTTATAGACCAACTCATGTCACTTGGTCAACCAAAACAAGTCTTCAAAGGATTCAAAACCGGTTAAATTCGTTAGTTAAGTAACTGTCACGAGCACTTGATAACAAATTATATCTGTTAGCCTAGCGGCCAACAGGTGCGCCCCTTCACGTACAAGCACATTATCATTTTATTTTTTCAGAACGTTAAACAACGGTCATAATATTCAACAAAAATGATGGGAGCAAGAATCGAACACTGACCAAGGCGTCCAACAAATGAAGTCGCGACCGCTGGGCCATGCGACCAAGTAATCATAATCATGTGCGACCAAGGTAATCATAATCATGTGTTGTTAATTAGATTTAACCATTTTAGAACTTTTGAAAATCTCTCACAATAACCCATCATTTTCAAAATAAATCCAAATCTCATTATTCCGGAAATCGCATGCTTTTAGACAAAGGTATCTTGGGGATTTGAACCTTTGCTTAGTAAGCCATGGTGGAATTGCAATGGGGTCTGGCCTGCAACAAAGAAGAGAAGAACAAAGGTATCTTGGGGATTTGAACCTTTGCTTAGTAATCCATGGGTTTCACTCATCCCCGAATAATTTGGTAGATAAGCTTTGAACCAAATATTCATTAGTACAAGCGTGCATGACTTACACATGAAATCTCGGTACCATTGAACGACATGGTAGTATGACACATTTGGTAAGACCTTGTGTCGTGTATCCTTTTCATGAGAGCTTACAGAGTCAAGCCCAACTCTAAGAAGTGGCCCCACTTCACTCCCATATAGGTGGACTTTACCAAAAGCACCCTCATAAGTTGGGCACCTAGGCACATATATGTTATAGGTCCATTAAGATCAAAATCTCACCCTTCTCCTTTTTGTCCTTATGGTTTCCAAGTACTTTTAAACCATTGGATGTATCTATTCGTCAAGTACTTGCAATCACTCTCATAGTGTACTTATGCCCATTGAACTCAAGACTTGATGCTAATCAAGTGTGAGTCGGGTTTCCACCATTGGTGATCATGTAGATATGGGCTTGACTCCCATCCCTAATGATGTTTTCAACACCATATCCCTCGTCAGTCCTTTTGTCAAAGGATCCGCAAGATTCCTCTCTGTTTTCACAAAGACTATGGATATTACTCCATTTGTAATTAATTTTTTTTACATAGCTATGTCTTAGCACAATATGCCTGGACTTTCCATTATAAACCTGGCTATATGCCTTTGATAGTGTTGATTGACTATCACAATGTATGGATATTGGTGACATTGGCATTGGCCAAATCGGTATCTCATACATCAAATTTCTAAGCCATTCAGCTTCTTTGCTTCCTGGTGGCAATGCTATGAATTCTACAGCCATGGTGGAGTCAGTAATGTAAGTTTGTTTCTTGGATCCCCAAGAAATAGCACCCCCACCAAGTGTGAAGACCCAACCACTTGTTGAAGCATGGTCTTCTATATAAGTCACCCAACTGGCATCCGTGTAACCTTCTAATACTAAAGGATACTGACAAGCGGTGCGCGTGTCGAGCGAGCGCACGTGCGATTCCGGCAAGTGTACCGGACTGTCGTCAAGTAATAAAAGATATCGATCCCACAGAGACTGTGATCCCGAATCGCCGTTAATTATCGAATTGCGTAAATCTGGACTGTATAAAAAGGTTTTGAAAAAGGATTTTGATTTTTGAAATAAGGGATAAGTAAAACAGAATCAATTAAAACAGCAAACAAATCTTTTTAGGGTTTTTGGATCTAAATGGATTCCTAGGGATTTGGGTTACCTACGAGGCTGTTTATGTTACTAATCTGATTTACCCTTGTTAATTAACGAAATTGCCTTGAAGGCGAGTTTATCCTCTAATAGCTTAAGCTCCTTCTCGGGTTACAAAAACCGTGCCCAATTGACCCAACCCCTACTCTCGTGGTAGTCGATCTCAGATTGGACCCTTTGCGTTTCATGACAACTCGTTGATCCTCGAGGGATGGCTTCTAACTCTCGTGATTTCAGTTCCAAGTCTGACTCTATAGATCTGACACCTAAGTTCACCGCTAGGTTCCTCCTTAGAATGTCTAAGTCATGCAAATAAACCTAAGTTCACCGCTAGGTTCCTCCTTAGAATATCTACATCTCGCGAATAAGCGGCCGCCGAATTTACGAGTGATTAACACACTAGAAATCAGATCTAAATCAAAATCGAAATTATCAAAGATATTACATCAAATTAACATCATAAACAAAACCTGGGCATAGCCCTAATCCCTAGAAATAAACTACTACTCAAGTCTTGCCATGGAGATGACAAGCTTGGTTGACAACATCATGAAAATATAAAATCAGAGACGAGAGGAGGAAGAAGAAGATAGATCCTAAAATGTAGCCTAAGTAGTAGCCAAAAGTCTCTATGTGTGTGTTGTTCCCGTGTTGTATTGTATATCCTCTGCATCTGCCTGGTCCTTATTTATAGATGTGGGAAGTTAGAATCCCAATCTAACTCAAATTCTGATCCAATTCGGTTTCTTCAGGTCCAAGTAATGCGCGTCACGGCCGTGATGGCCATCACGGCCAGGCCGTGACGGCTTCTGCCTCGATCACTTCTATGGAATTTCTGATCTTTCGCGACGCGAAAGTATGCTCACGACGCGAGCCCTCTTTTCATGGCCATGATGAATATTACGGCTATGGCCGTGATGTGCTCTGACTTGTGGGGGTCTTTGGTCACGGGCGTTATGGTGATCACGGCCAGGCTGTGACAGACTCTGACTTCAGCCTTTCTTCCTTTTCAGTTTTGCTCGATCATGGCCGTGATGGGCATCACGGCTAGGCCGTGATGGGCTCTGTTTGGCTCATTTTCTTCACTTTTCAAGCCCTATTTTCATCCAAACTCCATCATGGTTGAACTTGAGCATTTTACCCTTGATTTCTGCAAAACAACACCACGAAAACCGCCTTACCCGTTCCAAAGGAAAATTAACCAAAAATAAAATTAAATGTCCCTAAACTACATGAAAATGCATGCAAAATGATAGACAAAGATGAGGTGAAATCACACTCATCAAATCACCCCAAGCTTAAGATTTTGCTTGTCCTCAAGCAATCACCCAGGCCATAAGATAAATCATTCAAAGCATGGATGGTGAACCAAGAACCCTAGCAACTAATCCAAGTGACAGGCATATTCAATAAATCCCAAAGAGATAATCAATTTCAAGTCCAATTAGAAGCTTAGGTTCTTCAAATTCATATTCTCACTGACTCGGGCACTCGTCTCACCTCACTCAAGTGTTCCAGGGTATATATGACATTTCGCTCAATTTCCTCAAGGAAGGTATTTTACCACATGCTTGACTATTAACCAAATATCTACTTTATTAATGAAAACACATAAGAATCAAGAGGTCTTTTACTTTGGTTGTAATGAGGCCATGGGATTAATTGTTAGGTGGAGAGATCAAGAAAAGGGAAATTCAAGAAGGCTAGACAAATTTTCAATCATTGCAAAGCATGACATCTTCTCAAATACCTTTTAGGGGCTTTGATTCACTTCTCCACCTTTCTTTCTTCTTCTTTTTTATTTTTATTTCTCACTTTCTTTTGTCATCCCCTTCTCCATTTTTTTTTGTTTATTTCATTTTTATTTATTCGGAGAAGTGGAGATTTATAGCTCAAGAGAAATTATTTTCTAGCTTTCTCATCCCATACTTTTTCAAACTACCATTTTGCCCTTTTGTAATACTTTAAAAGGTGCCATACCAAGCATTATTCATCAAATTAATTCAAGGTACCAAGAAAAGTATTTTATTCTTTTAGGCTCAAAATTGGGCAACTAAGGGGTAGCATTTAATCAATCAAAACTCGGAAGGCCGGAAAAATACCTAGTGCCTCAATCATTTTCAAAAATGTTTTCAAAAATTTTCAAGTTTCAAAATGGTTTCAAGTCAAGTTCTAGAAAATACAGTCCAAGAGGAATTAAATCACTCTATCACAAGGAATGGGGTAGATTTAGTGAATACCCCTTTTTGGCTCAAAATCTTACATTTAGTAGTTCAAAAATCAGTGAGAAACACAAATCTAAGGAACCTCATGCTAATTATCAACTATTGAATGATCATCTCAAGAATTTTTATTTTTAGCCATGTCACAAGAATAATAAAAAAAAATTGGGTTCAAAAATTCACTATCTCAATTCATTTGGCACCAAGTTCTCACAATTGGATGCATATTCTAAGTGAGGGGCAATCTAGAGAATGTGATCATATCAAACTATGCCTATGGGAATGCAATATGAATACAACAATGCAAATGCAAAAATACCCCTACCCCAAGCTTAACACTTATATTGTCTCCAATGTAAATAATCAAGTCGGAGAGAGAAGAAATATTGGAACAACTCACCGAGTTGGTAGCGGGTGTTGGCTCACATTCCAGTCAAAACTTGGGTAGAGATTGCATCACGGCCGTGAGGCTTATCACGGGCAGGCCGTGATCCTTTCTGGTCTCCTTTATTAGCTCATCACGGCCGTGACCACTGTCACGGCCAGGGCGTGATGGCTTCTGACTTTATTAGTCATTGCTCTTCTTGCTCTTCCTTCCTCTTTACCCTGAAAACACTAGACAAATATATTAATTTATGATTTTTTTTTTTTTTTGCCTCTTGATCTTCTCAAATTATTCAAGAGATAAATTCAAAAATAAAAGGAAAAGGGAAAGAAAACTTGGGTTGCCTCCCAAGAAGCGCTTATTTATGGTCTTAAGCTTGACCATACTTCCTTCAGTCAACCGGGGTCGGCTGGGCGTAGATGTGCCGGAACACTTCTCTTCCATGGGACTCCTTCAAAGAGCCTATTCTGCTCATACGGCCAGTTAAGCTTCCGCTTTGCTCTTTTCTCTCGGAGCTTCCTGGCCTTCCTTCCTCCCGGCGGAAGTTTTGTTTCCGCATGGACAGCAACTCCAACTTCGTCACCTCTGGGTACATCATCAGCCATGCATATCTTTGGAGTTGCTCCCATGCTGAGCTCTTTCTTTACCGCTGGAGACGTTATATCGATCCTGCACACATGGCTCTCAAAAGGAAGGTTGTTATAGGAGTTAGTAAATTCAAAATTGACCCTACCTTCCTCTACATTTAGAGAGAGTTTACCATTCCTTACATCTATTACTGCTCCAGCGATGGCCAAGAATGGCCTTCCTAAAATGATGGGGAATTCAGAATTCCCTTTCATGTCCAATACCAGGAAATCGGTAGGGATGAAGAGTTTCCCTACCCTTACAGGAACATTCTCTAGTATGCCTAGAGGAGTCCTAGTTGAGCCATCCGCAAATTGTAAGGAGAATTTGAATGGTCTCAACTCTTTCGTTCCCAACCTTTCCAAGATAGTGAGCGGCATCAAGCTCGCACTAGCCCCTAAGTCACATAAGGCTTAGTTGATTTGCACTTGTTTAATTGAGCAAGCGATAGAGAAGCTACCTGGGTCTTTCAGTTTAGGAGGCATATTAGATTTTTTCATGACAATTGGCTCCTCAGTTAAGCTCTTAGTTTCTACTTCCACTTGCTTTCTCTTGACCAACCTTTGTGGGAAAGGTATTGGGGGTTGGTACGGTGGTGGAGGGACGTACTTTGGTTCTGGCTCTTCATATTCGCTCATGTCCTCCTCTGATTCCACATCCATTTCAGTTACCCCCACCCCAAGCTTATCATCCCTTAAGTGTATGGCATTACAATGTTCAATGGGATTTGCTTCGGGTTGACTCGGGAATGTACCCTTAGGTCTAGTGTTGGTGCTGGCTTGTTGGGCAATCTGGGTTTCTAGCATCTTGTTATGGATTGCTAAGTTGTCTACCTTAGATGATAGCTCTTTTATTGCCTCGTTTACTGCCCTGCCTTGCTGTCTAAACTCCTCATTTTGTTTTGTCTGGGTTTCAACAAAACTTTCCAATAAAGACTCGAGTTTAGACTGCTGTACTTGAGGATATCCCTGAGCGGGTTTCCTATTATCTTGGCCCTCTTGGTACTCATGGTTGAGCGTGTTGCTGTAGTTGCCATAGGAGAGGTAAGGGTTGTTCTTCCTTTGGTTGTAGGGATTTGGGGGAGCATAGTTGGGCAGCTTCGGGTTCGTGTCGTAGAAGTTGTGACAAGCGTTCACATGTTCCCCCGAAGCGCCGGATCCATGAGCGATACCACGTGGGCATTCCATCATGTCATGTCCCTGCATTCCACAAATCTCACAAACAAGGTTAGTAGCACCTATTGCACTCACATTAGCCCTTTCAAGCCGATCAAAACGTTTATTAAGTGAGTCTATTTTTGACATGATAAGATCAGTGCTATTTACCTAAAACTTACCCCCCGAAATCTTGTTCGGGTTATTACCTCTTTCGGAACCCCATTGGTGGTAGTTGGTGGCCACGTTTTCAATGATGTTAAATGCCTCAGTCAGAGGCCTATTCATAAATGCTCCACTAGCTACAGAATCAAGTGACACCTTCGAAGAGTAGTCCAATCCGTTGTAGAAGGTGTGCACTAATAACCACCTCTCGAGTCCATGGTGTGGGCAAGACTCCAGCAGTCCCTTGTAGCGATCCCAAGCTTCCGATAAGGATTCTCCGTCTTTCTGGAAGAAGCCGGTGATCTGGGTTCTTATGTAGGCCGTCTTGGATGGAGGGAAGAATTTCTCCAAGAACTCCTGTTCCAGTTGGTCCCAAGTAGTCAAGGTGTTGGCGGGCAATTGCTTTAGCCAAGCCTTTGCTTTTCCAGTCAGAGATGAGGGGAACAACCTTAAGCGTATAGCATCGACCGGTGCACCATGAATCATAATTGCATAGGTGAACTCCAAGAATGTTTCTACGTGATCAGTCGGGTCCTCCGAGGACAATCCTCTGAATTGGTGCTGCCTAATCATGTTGATTAGCATAGGCGGTATAGTGTAGTTCTCCGCCTCAATCTCTGACCTAGCAATCCCAGTTCGCAAGCCTCTCGCATTTGGGGCTGCGTAGTCCTTCAATGGTTTCGTATCCGGTTGATTCGCCATGAGTGGAATGGGGGTCAACCTTTCTCCCTCTCTTTGTAGTCTCCTACGTCTGTGGAAGGTCCTCTCAATTTCTGGATCAACCTCACTAAGGCTCCCAAGACTTAGGGATCTTTGCATATAACACACAGAGAGATGGATACACTAGAAGGAAAGCAATTTTGATTTTTTTTTTTCAGATGTAAAAATTAAATAAAAAATAAATAAAAGGTCCAGAAAAATCAATTCAAAAATTGAATTGAGATTCGAAAAGGCACAGTCCCCGGCAACGGCCCCAAAAACTTGACAGGCGGTGCGCGCGTCGAGCGAGCGCACGTGCGATTCCGGCAAGTGTACCGGACTGTCGTCAAGTAATAAAAGATATCGATCCCACAGAGACTGTGATCCCGAATCGCCGTTAATTATCGAATTGAGTAAATCTGGACTGTATAAAAAGGTTTTGAAAAAGGATTTTGATTTTTGAAATAAGGGATAAGTAAAACAGAATCAATTAAAACAGCAAACAAATCTTTTTAGGGTTTTTGGATCTAAATGGATTCCTAGGGATTTGGGTTACCTACGAGGCTGTTTATGTTACTAATATGATTTACCCTTGTTAATTAACGAAATTGCCTTGAAGGCGAGTTTATCCTCTAATAGCTTAACCTCCCTCTCGGGTTACAAAAACCGTGCCCAATTGACCCAACCCCTACTCTCGTGGTAGTCGATCTCAGATTGGACCCTTTGCGTTTCGTGACAACTCGTTGATCCTCGAGGGACGGCTTCTAACTCTCGTGATTTCAGTCCCAAGTCTGACTCTATAGATCTGACACCTAAGTTCACCGCTAGGTTCCTCCTTAGAATGTCTAAGTCATGCAAATAAACCTAAGTTCACCGCTAGGTTCCTCCTTAGAATATCTACGTCTCGCGAATAAGCGGCTGCCGAATTTACGAGTGATTAACACACTAGAAATCAGATCTAAAGCAAAATTGAAATTATCAAAGATATTACATCAAATTAACATCATAAACAAAACCTGGGCATAGCCCCAATCCCTAGAAATAAACTACTACTCAAGTCTTGCCATGGAGATGACAAGCTTGGTTGACAACATCATGAAAATACAAAATCAGAGAAGAGAGGAGGAAGAAGAAGATAGATCCTAAAATGTAGCCTAAGTAGTAGCCAAAAGTCTCTATGTGTGTGTTGTTCCCGTGTTGTATTGTATATCCTCTGCATCTGCCTGGTCCTTATTTATAGATGTGGGGAGTTAGAATCCCAATCTAACTCAAATTCTGATGGAATTCGGTTTCTTCATGTCCAAGTAATGCACGTCACGGCCGTGATGGCCATCACGGCCAGGCCGTGACGGCTTCTGCCTCGATCACTTCTATGGAATTTCTGATCTTTCGCGACGCGAAAGTATGCTCGCGACGCGAGCCCTCTTTTCATGGCCATGATGAATATTACGGCTATGGCCGTGATGTGCTCTGACTTGTGGGGGTCTTTGGTCACGGGCGTTATGGTGATCACGGCCAGGCCGTGACAGACTCTGACTTCAGCCTTTCTTCCTTTTCAGTTTTGCTCGATCATGGCCGTGATGGGCATCGGGTGGGGATCAGGCGTGATGGGCATCACGGCTAGGCCGTGATGGGCTCTGTTTGGCTCATTTTCTTCACTTTTCAAGCCCTATTTTCATACAAACTCCATCATGGTTGAACTTGAGCATTTTACCCTTGATTTCTGTAAAACAACACCACGAAAACCGTCTTACCCGTTCCAAAGGAAAATTAACCAAAAATCAAATTAAATGTCCCTAAACTACATGAAAATGCATGCAAAATGATAGACAAAGATGAGGTGAAATCACACTCATCAGATACCCATTATAGTTCAAACTATAATTCATTGTCCCCTTCAATTATTTCAATACTCTTCGGACAACATGCCAATGGTCTTTGCTTGGATTACTTGTATACTTAGCTTCCCTATAGTATATGCAATGCCTGGTCTAGTACATGTCATAGCATACATAAAGCGTCCGATTACTTTTGAATATTCAAGTTGTGCTACTGGACGTCCCATTAAAGAAAAACCCAAAATATTAAGACCTAATTTCGTTATTATCGTTAAGCGAATATATTAAAACAGCGGAAAAATTTAAAACGTAACATACATACATAACATATACACCTCAAATCCTGATACAGTATAGTAGAGGGAATCCCATCAGTCGCATCCCAAAATGTACAAACTAATAATCACACAAAATAAAAACAACATCCTAAAGAGATGAGACGCACTGGCCATAGACTATGTACTCAACTATGAGGATCCACTGCTCGTCCCCTAATGTCTGGCACATACGAAGTCCCATAGAGCTCCTCCATAGTTGGCTCCCCCGTAGGATCTTCTCACCACGATCACAAAAAGAAACATATGCAATATAGAGAAGATAGGGATAAGAAACCATATAACATCAAACATGGAAAGGATTTAGCAACATTTAATTAAATAACGGCACACTAAACATCCGTCTCCCCAGTATAAATATATATAACATAATCATCCTCAATCCATATCTATAATCTTTCCTCTACCCTCCATCATGATGCAATGCAAATGCTGTATGAATAGTCTCTTCAGGTATTGGCCATATCCGGATATCACAACAATATAATCGACACGTCCCAGAGTCCCCGGCGCACACCCTCGTCCGCGGCTGGAGGGTGCCCATGCAAAGCAATGGCACTATAGCTACACAATTCGGTGCACACCTCTGGACCACAATCCAGGATGCTCATGCAATGCATGAACTATAACTGCGACTAAAATGGAATCATCTTTGGATGGTCTGCCGTTAGCCTATCCCCGGGAATTTTCCTTCCGAGGCATAGATCCCACTCGACCATGTTTCAGGTCCCTCATATCATAGACCATGTTTCAGGTCACCCCTTAGTGCCTTAACCGGTCATCCTAATCTCAAAGATAACCTCAAAATAATCTCATCTCATTAATCTCAACCTCATCTCACGATAATTATCTCGGTTGGGCACTGCTATCACATATCGTATGCAATCCTCAAATACATCCTCGTATCTCAACATAACTTATGATTTACTTAATCTTCTAAATACAATCATTACACTCATCCAATCATCATAATCATCATCATGTTATCCAAAATCGTCATCATATATCCTCATATTATAATATAATTTCCAAATGATAAATACCGAAATATAATAATAATAATAACAATCACAATAATAATAATAATAATAATAATAATAATGATGATGATGATGATGACAATAATAATACTCATAATAATAATACTAATAATAATAATCATTATCATCCCAGTAGTATAGTAGTAATAATATTAAAATTATAATAATGATGATAATAATAATAATAATAATAATAATAATAATAATAATAATAATAATAATAATAATAATAATAATAATAATAATAATAATAATAATAATAAGAAGAAGAAGAAGAAGAAGAAGAAGAAGAAGAAGAAGAAGAAGTATAAACACTTCTAAAATAATTACCACACTCATGATATCATATACCAAGTATCAAGTTCACATCAACCAATCAAACAGGCAATCATCACGTAATAAAATAATCTATGTATGTAACGTAATGACGATAAACGCACAATTTCTATATCATCATTGGTACCACTGAGTAGTTCCCAATGTGGTATAGACATTGTCCGTTTCTCTCTCTCGTGTAGGGTTTGGGTCGCCCTACACCATTATCTAATTAAATGTAACTGCGTCATTTCCGACGTTAAATAGTTTCTTTCCCTCACCTGGGATGTCTTAGGCTAGCTCTGGGGCAATGAAACGGACACTCCCTATATTCCCTCAAATCTGCCACGCACAGTTCTACACTCTCCGGAGCTCCAAAAATTCACCTTAACACATCATTGTGAAGCACACGTTACGTATAATCCAAATCTGAAGACGGAATTGGAAATCGATAAATGAATTGAAAGATAACCTCAATACCGTCGCCGATGGCATTTAGGCATAAAAGGACATAGGCTTACCTTAGCCTAATCAAGAAAAGAAAGATAGGATAATGAAGTAGACATCGTGAGGATTACAATGGTATAATCAGAATTTTGATAGGACGAACGGATTGACCGGAACTCTCTCCGAAATTTTCTCTCTTACTCTCGGCCTCCTTCTTCTCTCCCTCTATCTCTCTCTACGCTATTCACCGACTCTCTGATTTCTTACATATATATATTTTTTTCTTCTTCTTTTACATTAACTTGATAAGAATAATCAAAGTAAATCCTATAGCACACATGACTCACTAATGCTATAGTCATTAGACTTCAAACCTGGCGTGGAATAAAAGAAAGAAAAGCAAGAGGTGGCGCCTTTTGCATGATAATTGGATGATGGAGGTGTCAGTGTTTAGAACACTGCCGTGTACAAAACAATTTATTTGAGATAATTTAATTAGGTTAAAATGTGTAACTAGGGTATAATTAATTAAGACTAGTGCTAATTAATTTATAATGAGCAAATTTATTATAATTATCTAGCTATGATTAAGATGTATATCTTTGGCTAATTATCTTTTAATATTGTTGATGATAAACCACCTTAATTAAGAATTTAAATTGAGGTGCTTCCAATAGGGGTTTTTGACGTACTTGCTTAAGGTGTTTACCTACTGAAAAATTTGGGTTGCTTGAATTTTATTTTGAACTTGCATATGTGTTTGGATTGTTAAATAAATTTTAGATTTTTCTAACCTTCACTCCCATCTAATTAAAATATTTAATTTCCCGAAAGATAGGATGTTACATCTTCTATATAAGTCACCTAACTGGCATCCGTGTAACCTTCTAATACTAAAGGATACCCATTATAGTTCAAACTATAATTCATTGTCCCCTTCAAGTATTTCAATACTCTTCGGACAGCATGCCAATGATCTTTACTTGGATTACTTGTATACTTAGTCTCCCTACAGTATATGCAATGCCTGGTCTAGTACATGTCATAACATACATTAAGCGTCCAATTACTTTTGAATATTCAAGTTGTGCTACTGGACAACCTTTATTTGGTACTAAATTAGTGTTATGATCAAAGAGAGTAACAACAGATTGACAATCAAATTCATTAAATTTCTTTAACACATTTTGTAACATCCCAAAATTACCATATAAATTATTTTAATGAAAAGATTAAGTTGTTATAAGGCTTAGCGTAGAAAACTATTAGTATAACAATTTATTGGAATTATTTAATATTTTTAAATAAATAAAAAATTTAGATTAAAAAAAAAAGAGAAGAAAAAGCCATGAACCACCATCCATTTTTGGATTTCTCGTATAGGAAGTGAGCATGTTTAGCTTTGTGTGAAAAACAACTAGGAGATGTAATATTAATGAGGATTCTTTTGGGTTAAAAAAAAAAGGAAACAAAGAATAAAAATGGAAACAAAATTATATAGACATGTATGTTAAGATGAAGGACTCTTCACGTCAGGACTAGATTGCCTTGCCTTTCATTCATCTAACAATAAAGGTCAGCGGGTGCTGCAACAATATTAAAGCTAGGAAACTAAAAAAGAAAGAAAAGAAACCTAATGCTATGAGGAAAGCTAGTTGCTATTCACACGGCTATATAAGTTTATAACTCCTCTTTCTCTCACTCACGTAACGAAACGGCATGGCCAGACAAATGGATAAAAGAAAGAGCAGTGCTAACTGTTGAATTTAGTAACGAATGGGGAGCCACACACAGACCAAAAATTATTAACGAAAAGAAGGCAGATTTTTTGTGATGAAGGACTAGCTCTTCCCTTAGATTAATTTTGAAGCTTTTGAAGGTCTTCAAGAGGTGAGTAAAAATATATTTGTTCACCCTTTCATGGTACAATAAATTTTGGGGTTTGAAACCAAATTATGAATTTAGGGAGTTTCCAATGATTAAATGTTTAATATTTTAAATTATGTGATTAAATGTTAGATTGGAATGTTTTCTTGAAGGATGTGATTTTTATTGTGTTATTAATATGAAGAATTTGGGATTAGCAGTCTTCTAGGCTTTCGAATTTTAAATATACTAGGTATATCATCTAAATGACTGAATTTGTTTGCTTATGTATAATATTGTTTGTTGTGAAAATCTTTATTCTCTAGACATTCACAAACTTACGTTAATGAACCTACTGAAGCGAGAATTGGTATGAAGCCTTTCTTTGGTTTATATATGTACGTATAGCTTAAAAATAAAATTGCATGGCTGTAATTTATTTTGAAATTGAACAAAAGGCTTTGTAACGTGGAATTCATGAATTGGTGTGTAATATATATATATATATATATATATATATATATATATATATATATATATATCTATATATTGATTATTAATTGATTTTGTGATGTTATGGTGTTGTCTTGTCATGACGCTATATCATTGAGATTGACATATGAGGTCATATATCATGACCCGGGGTTATGATATATGCCCAAAATATGATTCTGAATTATGATTTTTGTGATTGTTAAGATATATGGGATAATGGATACCTCCTCGTTAGAGGAATGATTTCCTCATTAGAAGGGATGAAAGATACCTCATCGTTAGAGGGAAAGACAGATACCTCCTCATTAGAGGGGAAGACAGATACCTCCTTCTAGGAAGGTGAAGAGAGATACCTCCTCACTAGAGGGGAAGACATATATCTTCTCCTTAGAGGGGAAGATGGATACCTCCTTCTGGGAAGGAGAAGATAGGGGAAGACAGATATATCATAGTTAGAGGGAAAGATAGATACCTCCTCGTTAGGGAGAAGATAGATACCTCCTTCTGGGAAGGGGAAGACCCATTATAGATACTTCCTTTTGGGAAGGGAAAGGCGGTGGGACGCCATTCCATTTGTCATGAGCTCATAGACTTAAATTTTTGGTAATTAAATAAATGAAACTTGGATATACATTGAGATTGATTGGACACGAGAGACGTCCTTCGAATGATTTTGCTTATATTATGTGGATCGAATTATTTCTTTTGATGGTGTTACGTCTTATACATGAATTTCATAAGATTAATATTTATTCTTTAATTTATGAAGACATTTTGAGTTATATCATTTTGAAAATTAACGGGTACCATGGATGTTTTCTTTTTTTTTTTTTCCGGTTACCGCGCCGGCTGAGAACAATACTATTTTCGAAAATATTGTTAGAACTTGTTTTTATTCACTGGGATTATATCTCATTAAAAGTGTTGTTTTCAGAGCACAAGGACGACACATTTGATATTGAAGCGGCTTGAAGACTTAGTGAATTTTCTTAGTCATTTTTAGTTTGGTTAGTATTTTCTTAAATACGGAGTCGTATGTGGACAGACACGTTTATTTATTTATCGTTGGGTTTATTAGTAGACGTCCAGTTTTGAGGCTTTTGGTTATATTTGGATGTATGGATTTTTATTATATTATTACTTCGGATACTTTATTACTATTTTAATTAATGTAAGGTATATTCCCACTCAATTAATTTTCGAAGTATTTATGACTTGTATATTTTAATTAAATGTTTTGAAGGATTTTTATTGAAATTAATTTGGATTACTAATGTAACGAAGGGCGTTACACATTTTCTATATAATGAGAGTGGGACAAACCTATGTTCTCACCATCTCTTATTATTCTAATCCCTAGTATCACATCGACTTCCCCTAAGTCTTTCATATCAAAATTACTAGAGAAAAAACTCTTAGTTTTTTCCACCTCATCTAGATCAGTACCAAATATTAACATATCATCAACATATAAACAAATCATAACACCTTTTCCAATATGGAATTTACTATAAATACACTTATTAGATTCATTTATTTTATATCCACTAGCTACCACAACTTGATCAAACTTTTGATGCCATTGTTTAGGAGCTTGTTTTAGTCCATACAATGACTTATTCAATTTACACACCTTCTTTTCTTGACCATTAACCACAAACCCTTCAGGTTGTGTGATATACACCTCTTCATCTAATTCCCCATTAAGAAATGTTGTTTTCACGTCCATTTGATGAATGACAAACTTATAGATGGATGCAAGTGCCAATAGCACTCTAATTGAGGTAATTCTTGCCACAGGTGCATATGTATCAAAATAGTCAATGCCATTTTTTTTGTAAATCCCTTAGCAACTAGTTTTACCTTAAACTTATATATAGTTCCATCTACCTTCATTTTCCTTTTGAAAATCCATTTACAACCTATAGGTTTGGAACTAGGTGGGAGGTCTACTAATTTCCATGTTTTATTCCCTATTATTGAGTTTATTTCCTCTTGTATAGCTTCCTTCCAGAAAGCGGCATCTTGAGACTTTATTTACCTCTTCAAATGTTTCTGGATCACTTTTTATATTATAACATATTGGTCCATAACTGTCTATGGACTCTCCTGTTCCTTTAACAAGGAACATGAAAAAGTATGGTCCATAAGTTTTCTCTTTCCTAGCTCTCTGACTTCTTCTAAGCTCTAAACTCTCTAAAGTATCATTATTAAATACACTGGTTTCTAGATTATGTGCATTAGTTTCTAGATTATGTGCATTAATATGAACATTATTTTTGTGACTTGGAATTGAGTTAAACCTATCTTCTTGAAAGACAGCATCCCTAGACTAAATTACCGTATTTACAGGATATGAGTCATTAGATTCTATAACCATGAATCTATATGCTTTGCTATTTTTAGCATAGCCTAGGAACACACATTCAATCCCCCTCTCACCTAATTTCTTTCTTTTTGGTTCAGAAACTTTTACTATTGCCCTACAACCCCAAACCTTGAAATAGTCAAGGTTGGGCTTTCTATTTTTCCAAAGCTCATATGGGATTATTTTGTTCTCTTTGTTTGGAACTCTATTCAAGATATAACAAGCTGTCAACAAGGCGTCTCCCCAATAACCCTTTGCTAGACTAGAATATGATAACATTGCATTTATCATTTCTTCTAATACCCTATTTTCCTTTCAGCTATACCGTTTTGTTGTGGGGAATAAGGTGCAGTTGTTTGGTGAATTATTCCAGTAGACTCAAAGTAACTAGGGTTATAGAACTCTCCTCCTTTATCACTCCTAAAACATTTAATAAATGTTTCATGTTGAAGTTCTACTTTGGTTTTGATGCGTGATTTTTAGAATATAAATAAAGGCAAGTGCACCTCGTCGCAATCAAGTAATACGGTGGTAAGACCGGTTATCGTATCCACAGGGATTGGTTGTCAATTACCAATTCACAAACTTAACAACTATCTAGACTAAACTATGGTATGAGATATCAAAACAGAAAACAAAGCAATACAATATTTTTGGTTTTTTTGGACTTTTAACAAACACTTGGAGTGCATAATTTACAAATGGTTGAGATTGTCAGGTTTAGACTACACTAATCCTCCCTTGATTGCAATGAAATGGCTAACAACACAAGTCCTAATTCAATTATGCCAATCAAGCCTTTTCTAAAGTACTCAAGCCTAATGTCTTAGGTGCATTGAGCCTAAAACCCCAAATCAAACCCTAATGTCTTAGGTGGATTAATCTGTGATTTTGCATTAAGTCAACATTTCATGAGCATGCCTTAACACCAACATTTCAGTCATCTATCAAAGCAACATATCATTCCTATGGGTAGCTAAGCCAAGGAAAGCATTAAACACAGAATCACATACTCATAAAGAAATAGAAACTTGTATTGAAATCAAATCAATTAACAATCAAGTTCAGAAAAGCTACATCTAAACCCAACAATGGGGGAATTAGCTATACATGATAAATTCTACAAAAGAGAAAGAGAGAAGAGAGGAAGAAAACTTCATGACGAATCCTTCAATCTCCTTCCAATCCAAGAGCAGAGAGATGTCATCTTTAAGGTCCCAGCCTTCCCCCAGCCATCAGCCCTCTTTAGGGTTTCCAAGCCTCTACAAAAAGTCCCCTTTTTCTGTCTGCTGTGCTGTTATTTATAGATCCGTCGCGCGTCACGGCCGTGATGTCCATCACGGCCAGGCCGTGACGCTTTCTGTTTCTGGAACTTCTGGCATTTTAAGTCTCTCGCGTGGCGAGACCTTGCTCGCATCACGAGCCTCCATTTCATGGCCGTGATCTCCATCACGGCCAAGCCGTGATGGTCTCTGACTTGTGGTGGTTTTGGGTCACGGCCGTGATGTACATCACGGCTAGGCCGTGACAGACTCTGTTTTCGGCCTTTCTGCCTTTTCAGTTTTACCCGATCATGGCCGTGATGGGCATCACGGCTAGGCCGTGATGGGCTCTGTTTAGCTCATTTTCTTCACTTTTAAGGCTCTAATTCATCCAAGCTTCATCATGGCCAAACCTAGGGCATTTAATCATGAATTCCTGCAAAACAACACCACAACACCACCTTATCTGTTCCAAAGGAAAAACTAAACAAAATCAAACTAAAAATGCCTAAACTATATGCAAATGCATGCAGAAATGTACATGAAAAATGAGGTGAAATCACACTCATCAAATTACCCCAAGCTTAAGACTTTGCTTGTCCTCAAGCAACAAACCAAGGCCAGCAGATGAAAATAATCAGAGCAATGATAGTGAACTAAGAACCCGAGTAAAATGATCCAAGTAACAGGCATTCAATTATTTCAGCAAGAGACAATCAATTCAAGTCCAATTAGGGGCTTAAGTTTCCTAGACTCACATTCTCACTGATTCGGGCACTCTTGCTCACTTGAAGCTCACCCCAAGCTTGTTTATTTGCTTGGCTCTCTTTCTTGCCTCACTAACTCAAGTGTTCAAGTATATATAACAATTCGCTCCATTTTCCTCAAGGAATGATTCCTACCATATGCTTGACTATCAACCAAATCTCCACTTTATTTATGAAAACACCTAAGAATCAAGAGGTCTTTATTTGGTTGTAACGTGGCCGTGGGATTAATCTTTAGGTGGGGATAACAAGAGAGGGATATTTCAAAAGGCTAAACCAAGTATCAAACATTTCAACACAAGACACCTTCTAAAATACCTTCTTGGGTTTTCAATACATTTTTCCACCTTTCTTTTCTTTCTTTTTCTTTTATTTCTCACTTCTCTTGTTTGTCATCCCCATCTCTTTATATTTTTCTTTTTTTCTTTTTTTTCTTTTTTTTTTATAATAATTTTTTTCTTTTTCTTGGAGAGGGGAGATTTTTCAACTCAAAAGAATTTTTTTTTTTTTTTTGATTCTTATCCCAAACTTTCAACTACCTTTTTCACCCTTTTTGTAATACTTTAGAAGGTCCCTTATCAAGTATATTTATCAAAAATTTTCAGGGTACCAAGAAAAGCATGTCATTCATTCAGGCTCAAAATTGGGCAACTAAGGGTAGCATTTCATCATTCAAAGCTCAGAAGGCCGGAAAAAAAAATACCTATTGCCTCAATCCTTTTCGAAAATGTTTTCAAAAAATTTTTAAGCTTCAAAATGGTTTCAAGTCAAGTTCTAGAGAAATTCATCCAAGAGGAGCAACACTCAACACAAAGAACGGGGGCAGATTTAGTGAGTACCCCCTAATGGCTCAAAAGCTCACATTTATCAGTTCAAGAACCAGTGAGAAACACAAGTCTAAAGAAACATATGCTAATCATCAACTATCCAAGATCATCTCAAGCATATTTAATGAAGCCATATCACAAGAATAGAAAATCAGGGTCCAAAAATTCACTATCACAGAAAAATTGGCACTTAGCTCTCACAATCATAAGCTCAATCTAAGCAGGGGTAACCGAATCATGCGATCATGCAAACTTAAGCCTATATGAATGCAATATTTACAATGCAAGCAAAAAGATTCTTTTTCTTGGAGAGGGGAGATTTTTCAACTCAAAAGAATTTTTTTTTTTTTTTGATTCTTATCCCAAACTTTCAACTACCTTTTTCACCCTTTTTGTAATACTTTAGAAGGTCCCTTATCAAGTATATTTATCAAAAAATTTCAGGGTACCAAGACAAGCATGTCATTCATTCAGGCTCAAAATTGGGCAACTAAGGGTAGCATTTCATCATTCAAAGCTCAGAAGGCCGGAAAAAAAAAATACCTATTGCCTCAATCCTTTTCGAAAATGTTTTCAAAAAAATTTTAGCTTCAAAATGGTTTCAAGTCAAGTTCTAGAGAAATTCATCCAAGAGGAGCAACACTCAACACAAAGAACGGGGGCAGATTTAGTGAGTACCCCCTAATGGCTCAAAAGCTCACATTTATCAGTTCAAGAACCAGTGAGAAACACAAGTCTAAAGAAACATATGCTAATCATCAACTATCCAAGATCATCTCAAGAATATTTAATGAAGCCATATCACAAGAATAGAAAATCAGGGTCCAAAAATTCACTATCACAGAAAAATTGGCACTTAGCTCTCACAATCATAAGCTCAATCTAAGCAGGGGTAACCGAATCATGCGATCATGCAAACTTAAGCCTATATGAATGCAATATTTACAATGCAAGCAAAAAGATTACCCCTACCCCAAGCTTAAAGATTTACATTGTCCCCAATGTAAACAATCAAGTTGGAGAGAGGAGAAGAAAAAAATAAAATAAAGCAAAAATTGGAACGGCTTACTGAGGCGGTAGCGGTTCTTGACTTTGCTTTTCGGGCTTTATTTCTCCCCTCTTTTTTGCTTCTCCTTCCTTATTATCCTGAAAACACTTAACAAATTTATTAATAAAAGAAAACTCTTGATCTTCTCAAATTATTCAAGAGTTAAAATCAAAAACAAAATCTAACTAAAGAGAAGGGTTAAGAAACTTGGGTTGCCTCCCAATAAGCGCTTCTTTAACGTCACTAGCTTGACTTATTAAGAAGCATCCACCTGGATCCCATAACCTGTGGTATAAGGACCAAGGGATGCTAACCATGTGAGATCTTTCACCTGGATCCCATGGTTTGCAGTAAAAATGTGGAAGTGAGCGCTCGAAATTCATGCTGACTTCTTCAAATGGGAAGCGCTTTTCAATTCCTCTCGGGTCAAAGATGACCCCTTTATCAACAAAATCTTCCCAATAAAAATAGGGTTCAACCTCTTGGACTGGCCATGGTGCCTGCATTTTTAAAGATCCAAAATCTGGTTTCTCAGGCAAAGGCATGAACTCCATTGTTGACTGCTTTAAAATGTGAGGTGGCAAACAATTCGAGAGGATCATTGGTGCTGTTCTGGCTTCTGTACAATCTTCACTCTCAGTATTGCCAAATCCATCACCTTCCAAATATGCAGAAATCTCCGCACAAACCACACAAGTGTTTTTTCCATCACATTCAACACATGCATAGTAAACAATAGCATCATCTAATTCCAAAAGTTCTTCATCATCCCCAAGCATGGTGAAATAGATGTCCTCCAATTGCCTCTTCCTTTCAAGCTCTTTAGTCAAGGGTTCAATGGGGGATGGTGCAACTATGTTCTCACAAAAAGGTTCTTCACTTCTTGACTCGGTTGCTCCCACTTCTTCTTCTTCCTCATCATCCATTTTGGCATCATCTTCATCATCATCCATCAAGTTCCCATTTGGCATTTCGGATAGTTGGTTAGAGAGTTCCTCAATACGTACCCCGAGACTTCGAATGGTATCTTCTTGGTTTTCTAAACTTTCCATTGTTGTTACCATGAAGCTCTCCAAAATATCCTCTAAGTGAGACCGACTATCCGGAATAGGTTGCTCAGAATTGATCACGACTCGGATTTGAAGTTCTCCCAAGCAACTTCCAATGGTGATGGTTGTGCTTCATATGTAGGTGTGGAAGATTCCCAATGTTCCTCTTCATCCATCAAAGTATTGTTTAGAGGGTTCCCCCACCATGGAGTGGAAGTGTTGGGAAAATGATTTCCCCATTCAGCATAGCCTACCACTGGTGGAGGAGAGACAGTTGCCCTTGACAACTCATTACTCACTTGTTGGATGTTTACGGCTAATTGCAGCATATCTACCCGCAGCTGCAGCTCAGATATCTCCATTTCTGCATCAGATGGCAGATAATAATTATAGTCCATGATCCTGCCAAACCAATTTTCACCTCACAGACACTTAAGCCCAAGATTAAGAAACACTAAATCAAATATATACAAAACTAACAAAAGAAAGAGATCAATTATATACAGAAAAATAAAATAAAAAATGTCTAAACTAGTTGTCTCATTTGTTACTAATGATATTGACAAAGCCAATCCCCGGCAACGGCGCCAAAAACTTGATGCGTGATTTTTAGAATATAAATAAAGGCAATTGCACCTCGTCGCAATCAAGTAATACGGTGGTAAGACCGGTTATCGTATCCACAGGGATTGGTTGTCAATTACCAATTCACAAACTTAACAACTATCTAGACTAAACTATGGTATGAGATATCAAAACAGAAAACAAAGCAATACAATATTTTTGGTCTTTTTGGACTTTTAACAAACACTTGGAGTGCATAATTTACAAATGGTTGAGATTGTCAGGTTTAGACTACACTAATCCTCCCTTGATTGCAATGAAATGGCTAACAACACAAGTCCTAATTCAATTATGCCAATCAAGCCTTTTCTAAAGTACTCAAGCCTAATGTCTTAGGTGCATTGAGCCTAAAACCCCAAATCAAACCCTAATGTCTTAGGTGGATTAATCTGTGATTTTGCATTAAGTCAAGACTTATAAGATTGCAAGAATTCAACACCTATGTCTAGATTCTTGAACTACTTGGCATATGATTCATGAGCATGCCTTAACACCAACCTTTCAGTCATCTATCAAAGCAACATATCATTCCTATGGGTAGCTAAGCCAAGGAAAGCATTAAACACAATCACATACTCATAAAGAAATAGAAACTTGTATTGAAATCAAATCAATTAACAATCAAGTTCAGAAAAGCTACATCTAAACCCAACAATGGGGGAATTAGCTATACATGATAAATTCTACAAAAGAGAAAGAGAGAAGAGAGGAAGAAAACTTCATGACGAATCCTTCAATCTCCTTCCAATCCAAGAGCAGAGAGATGTCATCTTTAAGGTCCCAGCCTTCCCCCAGCCATCAGCCCTCTTTAGGGTTTCCAAGCCTCTGCAAAAAGTCCCCTTTTTCTGTCTGCTGTGCTGTTATTTATAGATCCGTCGCGCGTCACGGCCGTGATGTCCATCACGGCCAGGCCGTGACGCTTTGTTTCTGGAACTTCTGGCATTTTAAGTCTCTCGCGTGGCGAGACCTTGCTCGCGTCACGAGCCTCCATTTCATGGTCGTGATGGAGCCGTGATGGTCTCTGACTTGTGGTGGTTTTGGGTCACGGCCGTGATGTACATCACGGCTAGGCCGTGACAGACTCTGTTTTCAGCCTTTCTACCTTTTCAGTTTTACCCGATCATGGCCGTGATGGGCATCACGGCTAGGGCGTGATGGGCTCTGTTTAGCTCATTTTCTTCACTTTTAAGACTCTAATTCATCCAAGCTTCATCATGGCCAAACCTAGGGCATTTAATCATGAATTCCTGCAAAACAACACCACAACACCACCTTATCCGTTCCAAAGGAAAAACTAAACAAAATAAAACTAAAAATGCCTAAACTATATGCAAATGCATGCAGAAATGTACATGAAAAATGAGGTGAAATCACACTCATCAGGTTTTAAATATCTTAAATTTATCTAAGACTTCATCTTTTGAATGCATTAAATATACATAGCAATATACAGTACAATCGTCTATGAATGTCACAACATATTTTTTACCACTTATGGTGGGCCAACCATGTAAATCACATACATCAGTATGAATCAAATCTAACACTTTAGAACTTCTTTCAACTTTATGAAAAGGAAGCCTAGTTATCTTAGTTAGCATACAAGTTGTACATGCATATGAAATTCTACTTGTTTTAGGAATTAAACATGAATTCATCATTTCATCCATTTTCCTAAAATTAACATGTCCTAAACGAGTATGCCATAAATTACAAGACTCGACAATGTAAGCAGAATTAAATCCATTATCATTAATAATATTGAGTTTGAACATATTCTCACAAAGGTATCCCCTCCCTACAAACATTACTCCCTTGGAGAGAATAAACTTGTCTTCCTCAAATACATATTTAAACCCGTACTTATTAAGTAATAGTACATAAATTAAATTCTTCCTAACATATCGTACATAATAAACATCTGTAAGAGTGACTACTTTTCCCGAAGTAAATTCTAGTTCCACCGTCCCTTTGCCTTTAACTTGGACAGTTGATGCATTTCTCATATATAAAACGGTTCCATCTTCTTCACTAATTGTCTTGAAGATATCATTGTTCTTACGTACATGACGAGTTGCACCGGAGTCAATCCACCATGATCCAACATCTTCTATCATGTTGATTTCGGAAATGACTGCAACAAGATTGTCCTTTGTTGCACTAGATTCCTTCGCTTTTTCCTTTTTCAAGAGACGACAATTCCTCTTGAAATGTCATGGTTTTCCACAATATAAACAACCATTTTTCTTTTTCTTTTTCTTTTTCTTGTAGTCATTCTCATTGTTGTTTTCATGAGATTTTCCAAAATATCGATTCCTCTTTTTAGAGGACTTACCTGATTTCCCTTCCTCTACTACATGCACCTTCTCATGAACAGAATGTTCTTTAGTATCATCTTGTTTACGATACTCTTATTCTAAACGACGGTGATTACCCAACTGTTCAAGAGAAATGTCGTCTTTCCGATGTTTAAGACCTTTTTTAAAGTCTTTCCATGAAGGAGGAAACTTGTCAATGATTGAGGAGGCAATGATGGTTTCATCCATGTGCATATTATGTTGTTTGTAGTTATTAATAATGCGTTCAATTTCATGTATTTGTTCCATGATAGGCATACCATCAACCATTTTATAATTATTAAAATGACTAACAAGAATTTTCTCACTTGTCGCGTCCTCCATCATGTATCTTGCCTCAAGTTTCTCCCATAGTTCTTTGGAGGATCCCGCATTTTGATACACATCAAACAATGAGTCGGTCATGCCATTCAAAATATGTCCCATGCAAATGTAGTCATCATTAACCCACTTGTTCCTCTCACGAGTTTCATTGATAGTCTCATATTCTCTTTCCTCTGGTCTTGGTGTGTTCAACACATACACCACCTTCAATGTTGCAAGAAGGGATTGCATCTTCTTTTGCCAACGATTAAAGTTTCCACCTTCGAATCTCTCAAGTTTGATAAAGTCAGAAGTCATCTCCTTCAACGTTGCAGCCATTGTTACAGAATTTGAACCTAAAGATTGTTAGTTAATGGGGTATGGCTGCAACAAAGAAGAAAAAAACAAAGGTAATGCGCAATCTCCAAGGCGTGTAGGAACACTAGGCTTTAGGTCCGATTCACCCTCACCAATCTCTCCTCGTAGATTGGATGCAACAGGTGTAACCAGCGAATCCCCTTCAGGATACAATGGAGTAACCTTGGTTTGGTTTGCACACCCTAAACCAAGCGTATCATCAATGGCAGTTTACAGAACAATAGTCTTCTTAACTCTCTCTGCGCACAAGGGAGAAAAGAAGGTGATTTGGAGTGAAGATGGCTTGAGAAATTTTGAGATTTTTGCATCCTTCACTGCATGCAGATGATTCTATTTATAAACCAACTTATGTCACTTGGTGAAGTAAAAAAACTCTTCAAAGGATTCAGAACCGGTTAAATTCGTTAGTTAAGTAACTGTCACGAGCTCATGATAACAAATTATATTTGTTAGCCTAGAGGCCAACAGGCGCGCCCCTTCACGTACAGGCACATTGTCATTTTATTTTTTCAGAACATTAAACAACCGTCATAATATTCAACAAATATAACAGAAGCGGGAATCGAACACTGACCAAGGTGCCCAACAAATTAAGTTGCGACCGCTGGGCCGTGCAACCAAGTAGTCATAATTATGCGTTGTTAATTATATTTAACCATTTTAGAACTTTTGAAAATCTCTCACAAGCCCACCATCTAATTTTTCTTCCAAAAATAGTAGCCATTGATTCTCATGGTGGATTCTAGGGTGAAGTACCTAAATAGGTGCCTCACTCATGAATCACCATTTTTCACTATTAGATTTAATAAAAAAATATTCGATGATTAAGATCTATTGGTCCCAAAAAAAATGAAAGTGATCATTTTACCCCTCACCCCTCCTATCCCATTCCACCGTTCGCAGATGACCAAAGACAAATTGCTCAGACAAGACATGCCGGCGTCGACGACGAATAGGACGTCATTAGAGAGCGTTCACACACCCCAATCCCCCACCCTTCATCAACCGCTACTTCACAAATAGGAGGAAGAGATGGGCAAAGAAGAAATGGGCTCCACCCCCCAATCCCTCAATCTTTGTTTGCCCCACCCCTACCCCTAATCCCAAAATCCTTCTTCAGCCTTTGCACCACCCCCAAAATACTTCACGCCGGTGAGTGTTCGCATCCCCCCCACCCCCCCACCCACCCCCATTAACCACTGTTTCACAAATCAGAGGAAGAGCTGGCACGATTCGCTCTGATTTTTGGTTGGTTTTTGGGTTGAGTTTTGCTAACGATTCGCTCTATTTTTTGCTAAGAATTTTGCTCTAATTTTTGGTTGATTCTTGCTTTGATTTTTAGCGAAAAATTTTTCTGGTTTTGGTTTCTGGTGGGGTGGGCTAAGGGCAAAAATAAATTTTCACATGTGAAATTGGTGGTACATGGGTGAGGCACCTATTTAGGTACCTCACCCTAGAATCCACTGATTCTCATCCCATTTGCATTCTCACTCAGAGTTTCACTGATCTAGCCTTCAAAGACTAACTCGAATTTTCACTGATTCAACTCAATCCAAACCCTAACTCCAACTCTCGATAAATCAATCGATATCACAAACATGACTTTCGGTATATACTCTTCTTCTTCTCCTTCTCCTTCTCCTTCTCCTTCTCCTTCATGCTTCGATTCCCTAGTTATTATTTTTTTCTCTAATTTGAATCATTCGATTCGAAGAAGTTTGGACCATGCTTTCATCATATGCGTGATTATTGCAATGGAATTTTGAAGAAGTTGACGATAACAATGTCTGGGTACTAAGTAATTGTGTCTGTGTGTGGGGATCCTCTCATCTTGTTCCATTTTATACCTTTTACAATCAAGGAAAAGATTAAATAATCGTTGAACTTGTTTATTCTATTTTAATTAA
The DNA here is from genome assembly GCA_030762895.1 of Sophora flavescens. NCBI lineage: Eukaryota > Viridiplantae > Streptophyta > Magnoliopsida > Fabales > Fabaceae > Sophora > Sophora flavescens. Next base: position 12,307,364 of record CM061065.1, on the reverse strand, counting down.
TGAACTTACATTTCCCAATCAAATACACTATTTTTTCACCAAAAAAGATATTCCCTTCTCATAACAATAGGAATCAAATATGTCTTTTATAATATAAAATTTAGTTATAATAAAAAGTAACATTAGTTACATATAACTTTTATTCACATAAGTGGTGACCCTGAAAAAGTTTTGGATGGGTCCCTGTACCCAGGGACGGATCTTCAAGGCTCCCCCAAAAATTTTTTTTCTTTGTTAATATATATACATATTTTAGCGGAAACGTTTTATTATATATATATTTCTTGCAACATAATTGATGAATTCTTGTAATGGCGTGGTGGTAAAGCTATTCTTTCCTAATCCTTAACTGAAGATAGATCTGTTCAAACTCCGCCACTGCCAGTACCGGTGATGACCTTTATATTTGGCTTTTGTTTCCTATTGGAACTTTATATGGATTATTGTCCTTCATACGTAAATAAATAGCTGGTAGGGTACGGGTAATTAGTATACATGATCTGAACATAAACACTCCAACCGTCTAACTACATCATATTCTAACTCGTTTTTTATATACTTTTATTCTAATTTTACCGAATAAGGAAGATGTGAGTGTGCATATATATATCCAGCTTTTTTCTGATCGAAAATGCACAAACGAGTACTGTTAAGCTGATGTTACATGGGCTTGCTTTAGATATGGTAGGTCCTCGCTGCTTCTTCTGAAATAAGGGCCCTGCGACATATGGCCCAAGTCAAATAGTAGAGTAACAAGTAACAACAAGAAACATCCTCAACAACCAACAAAATGTGAATATAGCAAATTGTAAAAGTTGTAATATGGAAGGAAGCATTTACCAATTGAAACTAAAGAATTGTTCGACACCCTGGTTCAAATGTCTCCACATCTGATTTGGCTTTTTATGCTCTTAGGTTCCAAGAAGATGCTAGAAACATATTATTTAATTGACGGCTTGACATTCTTTTACGTGACACAAACACAGCACATAGCCAGTCTACTCAGTAGCTGAAAGTCTACAAGCTATGCAGGCATAATAAGCATCTCAAATAATGTCAATGGTTGGATAAACTTCGTTCGCATTGTTAACAGCTATCAAAACGGTTTCGATATCACAAAGGACATAAAAGATGAGTACATCTTGGACACGCTATGGATTGATGCTATTAATCAAATAGGGCCTTTAAGGATACGTCCCGGTTCGAATTCTGATAATAAGAATATAGTTGTATTTGTGAGAAGAGGAAATGCCCCTTAACTTATATTCTATATCCTCGAGGGATTAGTCTCACGGCTTCAAATTGTGGGATATCCTGAGTTCCATCCCAAACCTAAAAAAAAAGTATAAAAAAAAAAGCATATTTGTATGGAAAGTGGTGCACTTAATATTTTGAGAAGTACTAGTAATATATTTAGTTTTTTCATGAAACACTACATCCGGTCCACAATATAATAAACAAATCAGTCCTTTTTTTGGATCCAAAATATAATAAACATGCATCAATTTTCACACATATTAAATGCTATTTTCCAATATTGCCCTTATTAGTTATAGGCCATCAGAATATTAATTAAAATTATAAGGAGTGTTTTTGAAAATTTATATAAGTATTAATTATAATTAACTCATTCCAATATATTTGTTTGGTCTGTGTGTTGTAGGGCTTTGTTTCTTATATTGTGGAGCGAAGGTAATAGTAATTTAAAAAGGTAATAAAGTTTTTACTAAATTTTAAGTTGTCTTAAGATTATTTTAATAACAAATGTTAACCAGTGTTCTTAGAACACTGGTTAAAGAATCAAATATAAAAATATTGTGTTAGAAGTAATGTATTCAATTTTTTAAAGGTTTAAAAGTTATTTTTTTAATACATAATATTTGTTTTTTTTATTCTTTAATCAGTTCCTTTGATTAACAAAACCTATCTTACTTGGTTGTCCCGTGGGTACTAACGTTACAAAATTTATTTATTCCATAAAAGTTATATCCACATATGGCTGTGTGACCACCATTATAGCTCTGAAGAAGAATTATAAACCTTGTGTACTTTTTTTTAGCTAATATTTGAAATCAAAAGCCCTAGACCACATTTTTTCTATAACCATTTGGGTCCATCTGTCATGCGAGGTGTAAGAGCTGAAAGCAGCTTTCCGTTGGAAGGCAGGTAAGCATTAATAGTTCATATAGTAGATTCCCTTAATTGACCTATATATAGAATTAGAAAAATATCAATGAGGAAAAAAGGAAGGAGAAGGTGCAAGCTTCTTACAACTTTTTTGTCGTATTTCTTTACGATCCACTTCTAAGTAAAGTTAGAGCTGTACTTCTAAAATTACATGTGAAATAGGAGTGGCAATGTTGACTCTAAGAAGACCTTTGGAAACTGAGTTTTTTTTTTTATTACATTTGGAAACTGAGTTTTTATATGCTATATACATGCCTTTCTTTATCTAGACAATGACAAATTTATGTCTCCAAAAATAGGTGCATGATGCGATAAAGGTTAAGTGCATGCGCATTGGATTGAAGTTTTGAACGTTATAGCGGGGATTATATATAATTTTTGTTTTTTTTATGTCTAGTGCAATAAACTTTTAAGTACGTTGGATACCAAAATAAAGGTTGGTCAAAGAAGAAGAGAGCATATACCAACCTTGTCCGAAGAAGATAAACCGTGGTCGGTTCAAATGTGAATCAATGACAAAATTCGAGTAATGGAGAAAGATACAAGGCAAAGAAATTAAGAAAGAGTGGGAGTTAATTGTATAATGGAGAAGAAACCGTACATGAGTAGCAATAGTGACATCCAACGAGGATCATAGATGAACTGAGAAAAACAGGGGTACTGGCCTAGTGTAAGCGTATTAACTCCGTTGGATAGAAAAGTGTATACAAGAATATTCTTATGTGAAATGTTTTTAACTTGAGTTATAACTAATAATAAATTCATTAGAGAGATGTTATGCCCATGTCATTCCAGACCTTAAAATAATAGCTTATTCGCCATCATTTCAATTCACCAAAAAGAGATGGATTGAAAATTATAGTTCGAGAATTTGATACAAAAAATAAAGAAAGTGAGAGTTTGAAGGAGAATAAATCGTACACTTTACCGTATGTATTTCTCCATATATCAATTTATTAAATTCATCCTTCAATTTGTGTTAGTTTGATGATCATTATATATCGTTTTCAATTCGGAGCAAAGCACGAGTAATTACACTAGTTCTATTATATTAGATAGATTCCAAGATCTATATAATCAAATTCCTTTGGTTTTATAAGTTAAATCATAATTTTCTACTTTTTAACATTTCAAACACAATTTAATTTATAAGTGAAGCCTAGAAGAACCATTTAAAGAAGTAATATTCTCCAAACAATTAATTTTTTTACATTTACTAAGAGCATCTTTATTCTAGCATCTCATTTTTTAATTTTTGGAGTTCTTAAATGGATATCATCATTATTCATCACTCATTTTTATTTTTTACAACTTAAGCACTCCATCTATCTCTCTAACCCAACAACTTCTAAAAAGTTCTTAAATGGGCTCACTAGTGGTCCCACATTCTTGCTTTCCATCAATAAAAATTGGTATGTTTAAAAATAAATTGGGATCACCAAACGTGTAACATCCCGATATTTATTTTTATGCGTTTTAACTTATTTGATTTGATTTGCTTATATGTTTAATTGCTTTATTAAGAGTAATTAATTTTCTAAAGTTTATTTTTATGTTTATTTTAATTTAATGTTGTTTAGCTTGAGTAATTATATTTACTCATTTTAAAATATTTTACTAACTACGTTAGCATTGCGTTGTTACAAGCTGGACACGCTTGCTAGACATTAACATTACGCTATTATTCCTTATTTAGAAAAATACAATCTCTCAAACTATTTTGGTTGGATAAAGTAGTTGATGTTTCTTAAACTTTTTTATCAGGTTTTTCCGACTTCATTCAAACCTTCGTTTTCGAAAAGAGACATTTCGAATTTTTTTTAATTGAGAAATTTTACCTTAATCAATTTTATTAGCCTTAATTAAAAACTAGGCATCACAAAATGGCTATGTTCCCTGGAGCATTTCCACAAGCATCGATGCTTGTGGAAGCACCCCTCAAAAGTGGGGTGCTTAACAAGAACTCACTCCATCGATGCAAATAGGATAAGCATATGTGCTTAAATTTTTAAGCACCTCAACAAAGGGTTGACATTGATTCTCTAAGACTCAAACAAGATGTTTACTTAACGTGAATTGTAACACCCCAATTTTTCTGCTTTTTAAGATCGATATAAATATAAATAAGTGTTTATAATTTTATCGGAAACTTAGAAGATGATTTTGGGAAAACCAAAGTCATATTCATATCATACTTATCTTTATAAGTATATGGTGAAATTTTTGGTTGAAAAGTCAGACGGAACCCGGTCTGCGTTTTCACTGACAATAAGATTTTACTGATCAGAAAACCTAATTTTGACCCGAGAACGAAATAAATATATTTTATATCTCATTTCCAAAAACAAAAATTATTTTGAAAATTTTCAAAATAAATAAGTTATTATACTCGATTCGGGCGTAAAACCCTAAATCGCGTAATCGACGAAGTCGAGAACAGAAATGCAGAGACAAAACCCGACGTCGGATGCTGAGACCTCTTGCCACCTAGGATGGTGAGTCACATGGATGAGTCACCCATGTCATGATTGCTTTCTACAAAATATCTAGATATTTCTTTAAACTAGTGTAAAGACCGTTTTGCCCTTGGACGATTTTACCCTTGAACTTTCATCGAAATGACAAGTTTGCCCCACAATTTGTGGACACAAATCAGCCACATCCTCACTCATTTATCACCACATGTTGATCATAATTGCTTTTTGGGAAATGACCATTTTGTCCTTATGTTGTCATAATACCACAAAAATGTCGTTTTGTGAGATTACTACTTTGTCCTTGAATTTTTGTGTGTTGGACCCTTTTACCCCTCAAAGGCCACGGCCCTAGGCAGCTAAGAGGCCCATTTTCACTTCTATAAAAGGTCATCTTCATCTTCTCCATCAAGCTTTGCCATTTTTGCCATTAAAGCTCTAAGTACCATAGCTTGATTTTATGAAGGAAGTAGGTGATTCTTTGACCATTTTTAATTTCCAAGAGGTATACCATACTTCTCTCACTCAATCATCATCATGTTCTTCATTGATTTTTGTGATTTGAAGTCTTGATCATATTTTTCAATTCCTGGATCTAGAAACTTTGAAAATTCATAGAAAATCATAGGAAAAATCCTTGAAACCAATTTCTATGATCTTAGTATCCTCTCTATATTTAAGATCCAAGAGGATACATCAAACAAAAATTTTGTGCCCTTTTATTTTGTCAAGGCCGAACCCTAGTTTCTAGTGGGGGAGGACTTTATTCATTTTGTTAACTAGTCTTGCTTGATTCAATCTTATAATTCATATATATGTTGAGTTCATGATTATTGAATCAAAATCAAATCTCTAATCCATTATTTTACTCATGGCCGAAATTATTTTCTTGAGGAATTGAAAGATTTTGTTTCATTTTTCAACTTATTATAACTTGTCTTAACTCTACTCTACTCTAAGGTCATGGATCTAAGAGTATGTGAAATTTTGAAATCTCTAACTCAAATTTAGTGTCATGGCCGACTTAGGGTTTTTGGAAGATTGAAGTATTTTATTTCAATCTTTGTATTCTAATCTTTGTTTTAGGGTTTTAAGTGATCAAGGATCACTAACCTGAGAGCTTAGGATTTTTAGAAATTTTTAGCTAATTAATTCCCACATGGCCGAACCTAGCATATAAGGGCATAGGTGTATTTAGTGTTTGATTGATGATTATTTGGTGTGTTTTGATGAAGGGTAATTTGTTGTGTGAGTCGTGTACGTGTTTTGCGGAAACCAAACGTTTGACGGAATTTCAATTCGACAAGAGAAAAATCTTCAAGAGGTAAGAGGAGTACCTGAGGGATTTTTTCGATAACCATGTGTAATTGTTATTATGTGTCTTAATTATGGTGTGTATGTATTTATTTTGTAGTTAGCATTATTTGCTTATTGATTATCTGCTGTTAATTATTTGATTTAACTGCATTTAATTATTTGTTATATTTGGTGATATGTTTTAAATTTATAAGTGTCATATTATTGATATGAAATAATTATTGATGTGGATTGTGAGTTTGAAAGCCTGACAGTGGTCAGAGCTCGATTAAATACGCGGTTAAAAGCATTTAAATGCTTTTTATGAAATGATGAAGTTAATTTAAGTGGAAATAGTAATATGATATTAATTAATTAATTATTTGGTGAAAAATATGAATTTATGAGAAATAGTATTATTTTAATGATTTAACGGCGAAAGAGTGTTTTAAGAGTTATGGCGAGGACGTAACCGTGAAAATATTTTAACACTGCTAATTTTCACCCAAGGAATTTCTAAATAATAGAAAATATTATTTTATGAAGAAAAGTTTCAAAAATAACTTTATTACAGTGTCAAAAAAATTAATTTACAGTAAGGGTCACGTTTTTGTCCATTTGCGTTTTGAAAACGGAAAACGGCGGACAATTCCATCAAAATCTTTTTAATGGTCTTAAAAAGTGATAAAATTTATTATTACTGAGGATTAGTCTTAAATAAGATTTTTGAGTTTAAATTAGTGAGTTTTAAATAAAACGGTGAATTTTCAACGTAAAAGGATTTTTGGTAAACAACGGATTATTTCAGTCAGATTAAGAAAGGTTTGGTTTTACTTCTGTTTTTCGTAGAATAAACTTAGTTTAAAGTTGTAAATGAACCTAGCCGCCGAGATGTCGGAGCTAGTGTTCCTAAAGATATGGCCTGGGGCTAAAGAAAGTAGAATAATGGACTAGAGGTCCTATAATCAGTGTATTGGTTTTGTGCACTAAAATCTACGTGTCTAAAACCCATGTATCGGTCTAGATTTTGTGATTTGCACACTTTTGACTTAAGGTCAGTTATGGTTTAATTGAGATATTAAACTTAGTAGTTTAAGATAATAGGTTGTCGCGAAACTTTTTAGTTCTGACATATAAAGAATGAACACAAAGAAAAACAACGAAAATAAAATGTTTTACATGCATTTTACATTTTATTGTGGCAAATGTGCCTAAAGGTATTATGCAAGGTATCTTGGTAGGTATTCATGTTAAGGGATACATTTTACCATTGGGTGAAATGAACGGGGGTCTAAGAAAGGTCGGGTTATTTACGACTTTTAAGTCTGGATTGCGGAAAGAGGTATGTGATTATAGGGATGATTACGAGGTTTTATCAGTGAGTGTCTTGTAGAGCGACCAGCTTAGGATTTCTTTGGGGTAGTATGATTTGATAAAGTATGTGTAGGTATTTTGAAAACCTTTACATAATTTAAAATTCTGTTGTGAATAATATGTTTTATTTTTACTATTGAGATAAGTACGCTACGTACTACCCTATTCAAAGGAAATTGTTTTACACCCAAATTTTGACTCCAAATAAATCAAATTTTTTCGAAAGCACCCAACAAAATTATTTTTAATTTATTTCCGCACATATTAGTATAGTAATACCCAAGGGGGTGTTACATGAATCGAACTCTGCCATTTGGAGCAACAACCTTAGTATAGTCTTTCACACTATAAGAGTATGGTTCGAATAATTTTTAAATAAAAAATCTCACTACTTTTTATTTAATACTATAAATATAAATATACCCAAATGTAGTTTAATATGATGTAATAATTTTTCTAATTTTTTTCGTTGATCCTCCTCGATTGACAAACAAAAACGGCCGAGTAAAAATAAGCTCAAAAACATCCCCACTCCCACAGTCCAATACTTTCATGGGCCTTACTAGCACTTTTTTATCTGGGCTCGAACCCACGGGCCCAAAAGTTAGAAGCCTATGAGATTAGAACAAGTAACATAAGTGTAAGGTCCATTGATGTTGATCCCCCGCATTCTTACAGCTACAGGGTCGTGACGTCATCAAGGTGAAATCTTGTTCTGTCTCTGTCTTTTCCATTTTGCTTCGACCCAGATTTTCAAATTTCTCTCAGCATCTACCCCTTTTAGTGTTTCATCTTGAAAAACTGCGTTTTTTTTTAAAAAAAAATCAACATTAAGCCTCAACTCAGGCCCAGCTCAACTTGGAGGTGAAGTTTCAATTTTTTTTTTATTTTTCTGGGTAGTCAATTTTCATTTTTTTAATATAACCTTAACAATTTGTTTGTCTATTGTGTCATTCTAAAATTTGATAAATTAAGAGTGCTTTTGAAAGAGCTTATAGAAAAGTTTTTTAGCTTATTTTGAATAATAAGTGTTTAGTTGGGAGCATCTCCTTTATTAATTAATATAAAGTATTAAAGTCATTCCTGGAATAACAGTTAGTGGCTACTGCCATAGTTAATAGACAGTTTAGTTTTGGTCTTTTTAAGTTTGAATGTGTTTAGGGTTTGATTACTCTCCAATTGTTGCAGCTTCTTTGAAGGTTCCTTCTGCTTGCTTCATCTGGTGCTATTTTACTATTCAACATGGCCTATGATATAACTGAGATAAAGAGTAAGCATTGCTAGGCTTGCTGAATGTTGAATTCTCTGTTTACCATTTTTGTCAAATTGTGAATTGTCAAGCACACTGTATAGCTCATTTTTGTTCTATTTATTCTAACTGATAAACTTCCACATCCATAGAACAGGATCATGTTGTCTCCTTTTTTAATTGAACATTTGTGAAAGTATATGATACTACAACTCATTCGTGAAATTTTTTGCAAACATGCAGAGGTTGGTATAGGCCTGATTGGTTTTGGCATCTTTTTCACATTTCTTGGTGTAGTTCTTTTCTTTGACCGTGGTCTGCTTGCTCTGGGAAATGTGAGGCTTGCTTTTAGAATCTAAATTTTCTTAACATTTTTTTCGTTTTTTTCTTAGAGATGGTGTAGGCCTAATTTTGGTTTTGGCACCTTGTGGAATCAGATTTTTTGGTTAGCAGGGGTAGCAATTTTGCTTGGTTGGCGTTCCATGTGGACACTCTTTACTAATAGAGCAAACTATAAGGTACGGTGACTCTGAACTATTTGGCTAATTAACAGAACATGTTTTCTATTCATTATAAAATTGTATTTTTTGAGTTGTGTTTTGGCGTTTCACAAGAAAACATGTTATTAAATCAATCAAAGAACAAATTTTCTCGTTCCTTTAATTGAAATATCCTCTCTTATCTGCTAAACTAGATAGATTAATTTGCATATAACTTAAGTGTATAAGTTTAACATATGATAGTTTAGCAAAGAAATTATAATGAGTAGATGTGTGCGTATCTCTGTAGGACAAGAAGCACCTTCACTTTTTCTGTCTTCTTATTTATCTTTGATTAGTTCATGTGTCTATCTGTTTGATAACTGATGCCCTAGTAAAAATCACTGCAACATACGGCATAAATTCTCTCAAACACCTCCCTTTTGGAAAAATACCAGTGTCTTGCACAATGAGAAATATATGTCATCAAATTGAAAATCTAGTCGAGAACTTTCCAGCACTCCAAGAAAAATGCATGTGGTGCTAGTTGTAATACATGAAGTAATAAATTTATTTATGATGTTACCCATAGAATTTCCATTGTTCTCGACGTTTCGTTGATTGAGAGATTGTGGACAAGTTTTTTGCAAATACTATTCTGTAATCTAGTTGTTTATCTGATGTTTGAGTCAAAGGAATTAGAACTTTTTAATTTGAAACCCTACTTGTTCGCTTGCCTGTTAGAGATTGTTTCCCACTATCAATAGTCTTTATAAAGCAATAATTCCTGTTAAAAGCTGGATTTTGTTAGGTTTAGGTCAGTAATCAGTTTTAGTTGAAGAACTAGCACTATTGAATTAAATAATTGTTTTGCTGACGTCTAATGAAGTGTAATATCTGACATATTTTTGCTTGAAGAGTTCTCAGCTAGAGAGTTATTTGTTTGGACTTCATGCATTCTTTTTGTGATGGAACTCTAAGCCTGATAGATATTCTATATGAACTGAGAGGAGACCTGTTTTGGATTCCCATCTTTTGCATATTTATTCTTTGTTCTTCTACTACTGCATCATATGTTATCATCAATTCTTTGATGTCCTTATCCACCTTGATATAAAAAATTTAAATTCCTGATGAATGGATGATGAAGCATTCTATAAGGAGATAAATAGCATTGGTTTTTCCTCTTTTGCAGGGTTCTGCGTCATTTCTTCTAGGCCTCTTTTTCATTTTTGTGAGGTGGCCAATAGTTGGTATAATACTTGAAATATATGGTTGTGTTGTTCTCTTCAGGTTAGTTGATGGCTTCCTTCTTCAGCTCTACAAGACTGCAATACTTATCATTCTACACTTATCATTGATTCTTTTCGTTGCAGTGGCTTTTGGTCATCTGTCAAAGTATTCCTTTATCATATCCCTATTGTGGGATGGGTTATACAGTTTATTTCCCGTAAGTTTTTTATGTGAAATTTCATTTTCCAGATTCCATATTTGCATTAATATTTTTAAATCAAAATTATATATAATGTAATATTAATACAGTTTTGAACTACTATTTCGTATGAAGAATGGAATGGCTTTGGTCGTGTAAATGTATGTATATCAATTCTTTGATTTGATTTAATTCAATGTGGAGAGAAATTTAGTATGTATATGTTTAAAATAATTTCCTAGTCATGTCAATAAGGTCATGAAATTTTGATTTTTTTTTTCCCACTTATTTTACATATAATGGATTTGCCTCCTTTTTTGTTGAAACTTTATTTTATTTTATGGTTTATAATTTTATATATAATAATGGGTTTACCTAGAGTTTTTCTTGTTCTCACTATCTCAAACTATTATGCTATCCTCAATCTCATCCACGGGGGCTTCTAGCAACTTTCTTTTCACATGGCCAAACCACCATAGTGAGATTCTACAATCATTTATTCAAAACATGTTATCCCTACTTTCTCTCTGATGCATACATTTCTAATCTTGTCTTGTATATCCACTTTTGCATCACAATATTCTCATCTTTGCAACACTAGGCTTATGCTCTTGTTGGCTCTTTACTAAGCTTATGCTCTTGTTGGCTCTTTACTGCTAAACATTTCATACCATGAGCATTGTGGTTCACGGGTGTTATAATTTTCCTTTAACACCTCAAACATTTCTCATTTCACCTGCCCATTTGAATCCTATGGTTTATATCTCACTCTATTTCTCTGTTCTTTTGTTTGATATATCCAAGGTTTCTAACTTGTGAAACTTGTGGTATATGATGATCTCCAATTTTCACCTCTAAGCTAGTGGTAGCTCACATCTTGCTAAACTTACATTTCATATACTATGTTGTACCCCTACTTAATTAGAAATCATATGCTTCCAAAGATTTTCTCCACATTTCTAGTTTTTCATTGATTCCCTCTCTCGACAAGTTGTGATTTGAGCTAAGAAAAAAGATTTTTTTTTAAAAAAAATTAAATGAAAGCGATACCAAGTGAAGATTTATGATCTATCTATTCAATGAAATAAGCTTGTCCTGTAATTATTTATCTTGGTCCTCCCAAAATATACTGCGGCTCTTTAGTAGCAATAATAAGAAAAGAAAAAACTACATTTGGAGCCCTCAGTTTATGTGGCGTGCATATATATAGCACTTTCCCTCCTTTTCTACAATTTTCTGGCAATCCATGAGATGCCACAAGTTAACGCACTTGCAAAAAATGAAGACAATGCTTTGGGAAGAAGAGAGAAGATAAAAGTCTGATCTTTTTTAAAGTGGGATATTAATTTTAACAAAGACATATGGCTAAATGTGTACAACAATTGAATAGAATAGTTATTGAAGTTGAGGCTGTTGTCTTTATTCAGCATTCACTTGTCTGTCCCTTGTTGATTGAACTCATCATTTTTTTTATGCTTCTGCTTTAATGCATCAAACACACAAAATTTGTTGATTTCAGCACTGAATCCGTGTTTTCACATACACCTCTCATGTTCACATACTCTTGACTTGTAATGGCAGATGATCTATTTTTAAAGGAATTTGCATTTGATTGAAATAATTCACTTTTTTTGTATATGTATAGGCACACACGTATGTTTAACTTTGCTACAAACATATATGATGCTTTTCATATAACTGACACATTAGTTTTTACTATCTTGCAGCTCCTTGATCATCTCAGAAGGGGATTTGACTGATTGCATCTTGGTATACGGAGACTGTCTAATAAAATGGTTCGATTGCCTTAGTAATTTTTCCTATGTTGCATGAATATGAAGTTAAGCTAACTTCTCCGAGAGTTTAAACATGCTTAGTGAAAAGCATAATGACATCTAAAAGTGAAGTAGGGGGGCCATATTTTGGCTTCAAGGCTTAATGTCCGTCTATGATGTTCAATTGTAAACAAGAACAAGAATACAAGTTGGTTATGTTGTACAGTTGTCTACTTGTCTACAAGCATGAAGGCACCTTGATGCCAGACAGAATTATTGATGGACATGGGAAAATGTTGGATAGCTTGAAGTGTTTATTGTCTTGAGTATCTTGATTGTGTTTTTTATTCTCATTTCAGGAAAGATTACATACCATGTTTTTCAGGACTATATCTAGCTTGTCTCAAAATGACTGGATTTTTTCTTGTCTCCTGCATGGATAACCAAGCATCTTCCTTTAATATCATATTTTGCATTCTTGATGAATTAAACCATGAGAGCACAAAAGAACCCTCAAATATACTGTTTCTTCCCTTTTTTTCGAAAATGGGCATTTGATATCTTTTTCTCCAAGAATAAGAAATGATAGTGTCGTATTGGAGCACAACGGTAAATCAGAATATGAAACAGATTTTTGAAGTTATTGGCCGAGTGTTATTAGATACTAAGGATCATTTTGTTATTGATTAAAAAATAAGTGATTATGAAAATCAATAATTTAGAGGTTATATTTTTAGAGATTTAAAAAAAAAAACTATTTTATGTTTATTTACAATTATAAAAATCATTTTTTTAAAGATGGTGATGAAAAATCATTTTCCTAAAAAACTAATGAAAATAGCTTATCCTTTTAACTTTAAAATGATTTTATGAAAAACTTAAATAAATACAATTAAACTCGTTAAAAATGATTTTTTTACTAAAAAAAATAATTTTATTATTAAATAATCTATAACAAACACCCTTTAAGTTTATTAGAATTTAGTGATTTATTTTTTAGAATTTATGATGTAACCATCAATTAAAAATAAAAAATTTGAAACATTTATTACAAATTTTTTTATAGGGAGCAACATTATATCACTAAAGAAAGGAATATAATTTAAATGGGCGTAAATATCAATGGTACTAATTTATCCGGTACAATCTGAATTGAATTGCAAAGGTCAAGTGCCTAACTTCTAACAAACAAAAAAAACTCGCCTTTCAAATAAGAAATACAAACGTTATTTAGTCAAAATATTATCCTACATGAGGATGCTATATCTCTTCACCTCCCTTGACTTTGAGCTGCTTCTATTTTCTCCTTCCTTTTCCTAATACGATCAGTTTGATCCTGCTTCCGTTTATTAGAAATCTGAATCACGGGAATAAAAGGTGAAAAGGTCAGGAACAATTGAAAAGGTTAACACCTAAAAAGGTACGTGATATCAAAGGCAAACTGCAACCTGCAACCAGTTTAATTCAATAGAGAACAGTAAAAGAATAAAACTATTCGGATAATTGGAAATAACAAGTCCATATCCTCCAAAAGAATTAGCCTAATAATCCTCATAATATCCTAAAGAATAAAGTTCTAAACGCTTTTCGAGTTTTGAATAAAATATAAATTCTCGTGCTTTTACATTTAATACTAAATAATTAGAAGAATGTTACTTGTTAGGAACATATAGTTAGCACTACTCAACTAGAAAATGAAAACCACTCAAAAATATCACTTCAACAAATTAACTCAGAGTCTGCATTGTGAGGATAAAGACAGGTTACCTGCATGGCCTCGAAAATCTTTCTCTTTTTTCGTGACATCCCAAGTTTACCCATGTCATCAATATCATCAACACTTTGCCGGACATCAGTAATTGATTCTTCTCCGGTCGGTACCACCCCAGTAGATACTTGCTTATCCACATTGGAATCCATTGATGTATATGTGACACCCTGAAGCTCTTTTTTCAAATCATCATGGTATTGCTTCTCCAAAATCATCATCTGCAGCCATCGAAATTGACACGAATATCAGTGAGCGTAACAAAAAATAGCAATGAACATAAAAAGACGATCTCTACTCATTCCATAGTGACGCAGCATTTTTTTTTCCCGAAATATGCATACCTTTTGCTTTCTCTGAGCAGCTTCATTAGCTTCTGCTCGATCAATAACACCTTCAACCAGCAGATTTTGAGGATCATCCAGATCTTTTCCAACACCTGGAAGCGGAAGGACTTCCTTTCTGGTAGCAGCCTGTAAGTGTTTAATGGTCTTTGCATAATCAGGTACATATGCTCCTTCCTCCTCATTGTCAACAAAAGGTGACAAGTGTGGTGGAGGAATCCTGATGACAAAAGAAACATTTTAAACAGGACAATTTAGTTAGCACATGTACATGTACGTAACACATAATACCTTATACAAAATTCATAATTCCTCATACATCTAAGACATGTACATATGCATGCCTTTTGCTAGCAAGTGAACTTCGGTTTATATTTGCATTGTTTAAATGGTCAATAACAGAACTAGTAAACTAAAACAGTCAACATCAAAATCGATTATATGGTATGACAAATGAAATTTCAACGAAGAAACAGATAGCTAGAAGTTACCTTCCCACCGCATAATCTTTGGTAGGTAAAATAATCTGTGCATTCACACAGTCAAATATCCATTGTGGTTGAACATATTCTCTTGAGAGGAACCTATGTCCTTGTGATTCTCTGTCAACAATCTAAACACATCAAAGCAATAACTAAGTGAACTTTAAAGGAAGGCATAAAATATTATGTCATTTAGAAGATGGCATTGTTTATCACAAACCTGATGAGTGATGCTCTGATCAGATTCCCCAAAAGGTCCAGCCTCTCCCTCCCAGGAAACTATCCCGCCAAAAGCAGGAATAATGAAAAGCAACGATTCCCTTGGTACCTGAAAAACTAAAGCAAGACAGACATAAGTATGATTACATGCCTAGATATATGCAAAAATCCATGAGCAAAATTACAAATTCAATCTTAGGATACAAAGATATAGCACCACCAAAGGAAAAATAAATGAATCAGATTAGCTATGTTGTATTATATATACATGACATCCATCGTATGCAATCGATGAGCTGAGAGCATTTAAAAATTGTTCCTTTTTCATTCAAAGGGCATCTTATTAAAGCACTGAAACTTAATAACTGTTTGAATTAACTTATTTAAGTTCAGAAAAGCTTGTAATAAAAAAAATGCTACAAAAAGAACTTTCAGCTGAAAAGGGCATCTTATTAAAGCACTGAAACTTAATAACTGTTTGAATTAACTTATTTAAGTTCAGAAAAGCTTATAATAAAAAAAATGCTACAAAAAGAACTTTCAGCTGAAAAGCTGTTTGTGTGTAAAAATGAATCTAAACCAAAACATGCAATTAGCAAAGTCCAATCATGGTTTCTAATAGGCACCTCCTTTACTATTACAGAAATCTGGGAATTTGACCAAGAATTTACAGAAACAGAAGTGGAAAATATCAGAAACGGAAAAGATAACAACAACTATGCTAGCTCTCTGAAGGGCTAGCTTCGTCCCACTTTCAATCCTCTACTCAACTCTTGCCTATCTCTTCCCCACTTCCCCCCTTCACTTCTAACTTGTTGCCCTAAACAATTCCACTACCTCCCCTACCCTGTCACACGGGCAGGCTGTTGAAAATCCATACCCTTACTCATGCTCTCCTCGTTGCACACGTGAGTGTGCAATCCCCAACTACTCTTCTATTTATATGTACACCCTAGTTATGCGACAGTGCCTATCAGTTCATGACCAAAATAGGGTGATTCTCTTGAGGGAAAAGTCTTAATCAATCACCTAATTTGCATACTGAAGAAAATTAGCAACAGTAGCCATACTAGTACTAGTCCTAATACAAATTCAAACATAACCAGACATTAAGTATCACCCTACTATTTCATTGAAGTTTTAGAAGTGAACTTTCACGTATGTTATTAGCATCGACTTCAAGTCTAAACCAAGAAGACATTTTGTTACTACTTACTAAGATCATTAAATCATTTTTTTAACTTTTTCAAAAATAATTTCCAAACTGCAGCAATACTAAGTGACCAAATTGCATACTATTGAAGATACAATAATTTTAAGCTAATGATGTTAACTGTTAAGACCAGATATTGATCTGACCTCCCTGCTCAAGAAGAATTTCATATTTTCAAATAGCTTTCTACATTTCCGTGTATCTTGATCCTCCTCATCATCAACTGCAGCTTCTTCAACAAGGTGCATTAGTGCACCAGGTTCATGTTGATTAGATGGAAGTTGATGATTAAGTTGAGCAAGTCTTAGATCAGATTTTTCATCTTCAGACTGTGTCCCACTTTGCTTAGCCTCAACTTGCTCATATCCATCTAAATGAACGGCTTCAGAATTCACTGCTAAAGATCTGGTATTGCGACTGACATATCTAGATAATGCGTATAGATCTGCATTATTTGAAAAGAAAATTAATCCAATATAACATAAATAACAGCTTCTGAAGTTCCATTAAACTAAAGAAAATGGTACCTGCTGCCAAAGCTTCCAACTGAGGATCAAGTATGGGAGGATACTTCAGATTTATAGAGTGATAAAGACGGAAATTCACAAAACCAAGAAGAGGCTGCATCAATCCATTATGTTAAATTAGTAAAAAATTCAACCAAATAAATATGAATGTTTACTATCAAGGATTAAGGAGTGTGCATATTGAATAGTAAATAATTAAGAAACAAGGAGGCGAAGTTAGGTGGGTCACTAAATGTGCTGTTTTTATGATCTGACATAACACTACAACCTAATGAATAGAAATTTTTAAATGATATGATACACAAAGCTA
The DNA here is from genome assembly GCA_030762895.1 of Sophora flavescens. Taxonomy (NCBI): domain Eukaryota; kingdom Viridiplantae; phylum Streptophyta; class Magnoliopsida; order Fabales; family Fabaceae; genus Sophora; species Sophora flavescens. The sequence goes on along the minus strand of CM061065.1, from coordinate 12,290,235 downwards.
AATTTTTGTTGGGTACAAAGACAGCTAAAATTTTATTAATTGGGATGAAGTAGATATTAATGAGTTAAAATTTACAAGGATGAACAAAATAGTAAATAAAAACATGAATATGAAACTAACCTCATACAACTGCAGAAAGTTTAACATGGTAGGAATGTCAACATCATCAGACACAACCTGCTGTAGTGAGTGAGGAGTTAACCATGTTACTTTCTGACCCTCAACTTCAGCCTGCATAAACAACCAAATTGATCCATAACATGTACGATTAAGAATAATTAATGACCATTACAAATGCATCAATTAATACCTGGTAGTATATGCCTTTCACAGATACAAAGGTTTTCCTTAACTTGTGCGTGCGGGATATGAATGCCTGCCATTCGTGTGCCAGTCTACCATACAAAAGTAAAAGGAATAAAAACAACAGATAAAGATAATAACAACATAAAAAATTATAAATTTTCTTAGAAATCTGCCCAAAAATACTTGTGCAACTTTGAACAATCCCATATTCTCTCATTTGAGAAAGGGGGAAAATTTCGTGTATACCTTCGACATTTATGGACGCACTCCACATTAATTTTGTTGGTCTCTGCTGCAGGTAATGCTGCAAAAAGATGTACCATTGAAAGACAATCATCCAATTCTCCAAGTGCATCCACAAATCTTGGGTACCTATAATTCAAAGAATAATTAAATAAATTTGAAATTCATTTCTGGCAGCAAGACATAAATTTAGACACACATAACAAACAAACCTCTGCCGAATAATCCTATCGATCTTGGGTTTGGGCGTTTGCTCTCGCAATCTGTTTGCAAGTTCAATGTTTTTCTTTGCCTCAGCTTTCTTTATTTTTCTCTCATGTGTTTTTATTGCTCTATGTACCTCAAGCAAGGGTTCATGATGAAGAAAGGCAATATCCTTCACGTGGTAATAAGTTTGATGAGTTCCCTTATACTTCTTTTTGGGCTCCCGAGGGGTTACACCTTTCAAAATGCATAGTTTCCTGAAATTTGTAAAGTGAGTCAATATTAGAATACAACACCTTCTTTATACCATTTTCTTTTCCAAATGTTTCATAGTCATAGTCAAACTATAAAAGTACCAAATTTCAAAGTGAGACCAACAAAATTTCCATTGCCTTTTTAAGTGTTGATGGGATAAAGTTGATACATAATTATATTAATAACATAGGTACATGATCAGATATGGAACCTGAAAAGGGGTAGACTGATTTGGAGCAGCTTGAGTGCTTGTGACCTGGTCACATACTTGGCAGCATTTCCCTCCTTTTTCTTCCCCTGCGGAAGAGAAACATAGAACAAAAGCATGTGAACCGCAGAATGTTAACAGATTAAGGATGCGTTTGGAAGAGCTTATAAAGAACTTATCAAAATAGCTTATGATAATAAACCTGAGCAAATAGTTTATGAATTATGATCTTTCCATAAGCTCTTTTTAGCTTATTTCCATAAGCTTGCCAGAGAAGCCTATTAAAATAAGCTGTTTTTGGCTTATTTGAAAAAGAGCTTATTGCATAATACCCAAACGCACCCTAAACATACAACTATCAAGAAAAATAAAATAAAAACAGAACTTTTTTTTTATCAGATAAAAACAGAACATTTACATGGGTATGAGTTAAAAGAGTGAAAGAGAAAGATTAAAAAACTAAAAACTTTGACAAAGATTAAGAAAGGAAGCATTAGAATGAAAGAGAGTACTCACTGGGGGTCTGTAGTGTTTTCCCATTGTTTACTGTGAGATGAGTCTGAAGATGCAATTGTAAAATCCGTAATCAGTAATTGAAAAAAATATAAAAAAAATTGGGTAATCAACATCATCATCATATAACGAGAATGGTGAGAAAATAGGGTTTTGGAAGCGACCTGGAATGGAGTGGCGGTTGTTGAATGAAGTTGCAGCTGGGTTGAGAGAGAGAGGCGCCAGGGACAATGGAAGGGAAACTTAAATATCAATCGTTAGGGTATAGGAATTTTTTTTTTTTTTATGAATGAAAGTGGACTATAATTTTCCCACCTCACGGCCCACCTCTTTTTTTAATTTATTTTTTCATTTTTCCCTAAATACCCCTCTCTTCCGAATCTTCCTTTCTTCAGGCAACGAGTACTCTAGTAAGTAGTCGCATTGGCCCTCACAAACTCCGCTTCTTGCTCAACCATGGTGGAAACCAAATTAGTGGGAACCCCAAGAGACTCAACGATGAACTGGGTGTGGAGTGGTTGGCGGAGAAGATATAAGATGAGGGAGAGGAGAAGAAAGGGAAGAAGAAGACGGGGTAGGGAGAGGGGTATTTACTATTTAGGATAAAAATTCATAAAAAGAAAAAAAAAACAAATGACAGGAGGTGAGGGAATTCAATATCAGTAATGGGTACCAAAATTAAACCCAATGAAAGTTTTGGTAACTTAGTCCCGGGAACTCACACGGATCAGGACGGGCCTCATGGCTCATAGAACGTTAGGGATGGAAATAGGTTAGGTGAGCTAGACTCTGATAAGTATGGGCCTGGACTGCGTTTCAATCTTAAGGTTTGAGCCTGACCTATTAGTATGATATAGGTCAATTTCTAATGCCCGAGTCTGGCTTACTTCAAAGTCTGACCTGATTTAAAAGCATACTTAAAAACCTACTTATCAACAAAATATTTAAATATGCATCTATCTATAAATAAACTTTCACTTGTAGGCCTCTAATAATAAAGAAGTTGGTAAACCTATATTAATAAATAGGTCACTAGACATTCACAAATAATAATAGGCAACTATGTCACTACATGATTAAAAGGCCTTTATTTTCAAATATTATGAATAATGTAAATAATATATTATAGATTATAATATATTATAGTATACATATAATTTATGTGTGTCAGTGTGTTAAGTTGGCCGCCTAGTAAGCTTTTTTTAAAGTCATAGGCCTTACCTCTTTAGCTATATAGGTTTTTTAAAAAGTTTTGACCTGACATTTTTACTAAATATGCTAGGTCGAGCTAGGCCTTAAATAGGTTAGGTCATTGACACCCGATGAGCTGTCTGACCTATTCTCACCTCTATAGAACACTTACAGAGGTACTTACAGATTACCCACCAATGAAGTCCTCACATCGATTGTGGGATTTGAACTCACGACCTTATGGGTTATGAGCCGAATCCTTACTGACCTTCGTTGGTCGTTAGGGTATAGGATTTGAACTTTGTATTGGTGTATATATACATATTATTGTAATTTTTTTATATAAAGAATGTTTAGGTGAGTTGGGTCATGGGGGCTCACCAGGGTCAGGACAGGCCTCACCGCTCAAAGAGCACTTAAAGAGGTACTTACAAATTACCTACCAACGAGGTCCTCTGATGGGCTCCGGCAAGCGTACCGGATCGAAGCAAGTAATAATAAAACGGTGAGAAACCGAGTATCGAACTCAGGGATTGGGAAACCAAGTGTCACTTCACAAATTAAACAACTATTTAGACTAAGAAATAGTTTTGAAAAGATTTCAAGAAAATAAAAGAAACAATAAAAGAAATAAAATATTTTTCGGGTTTTTAAATATGAAAAGAGATTTCCAGGAATTGGGTTACCAACAAGACCGCTCATGCTACTAAATTGACTACCCCTCTTGTTAATTATCGAAATTTGCTTTGAAGGCGAATTTATCCTAAATAAGTTAATGCTCCCTCTCGGGTTACAAGAACTGTGCCCAATTAAAGCAACCCTTACTCTCGTGGTAATTGAATTTAAATTGAACCATTTAAGCTTTGTGACAATTCATGAACCCTCGAAGGACCGCTTCTAAAAACTCTCGTGATTTAAGTCCTAAGTTCAATCCCTATAGATCCGATACCTAATTTCACCGCTAGGTTCCTCCTTAGTGTATCTATGACATGCAAATAAGTACGCACCAGATTCACAAGTAATTCATGCAATAGGAATCGAATCGAAAGCGAAATCGAAATTAACAAGAAGTAAAACGTCAATTCATAACATAAAACAAATCTTGGGCATAGCCCCAATCCCTAGAAATAAAAACAACTACTCAAGTATTGCCATGGTCATGGCAAGCTTGATTAACAAAAACATAAAAGAAAACCTAAGAGAGAAGAAGAAATTGGAGAAGAAGAGAAATCCTAGTTTTTGCCTAAGGTAGCAGCCCCAAAGTGATCCTATTTTCGAGCCTAATTGCTCTATTTATAGAGTAGGGTAACTTGAATCCCAAGCAATTACAAAATTAGATCAAATTAGCTTTTAAAATTTCAGATATTGCATGTCACGACCGTGATGGCTGTCACGGCCAAGCCGTGACAAATTCTGTCCTGGAAAACTTGGCACTGATGGCTTGTCACGACCGTGATGGCCATCATGGCCTGGCCCTGACAGCTTCTAACTTTTTCGTTCTTCTTACTTTTTCATCCCTGCTCGATCATGGCCGTGATGCCTATCACGGTCAGACCGTGATGGGCTCTGTTTGGCTCATTTTTCTTGTATTTCAAGCTCCGCCTTCATGCCAACTCCAACATAATTGGTCCTGAGCATTTTAATCTTCATATCCAAATCAATATCTCCAAATTAATTGCCAAATCTTATCATATCCTTTATTGTTGTGATAGGCAATTATTATCCAAATCCAAAAAGATTTGGATCCAATCTTTTATCTCAATACCAATTGAATTATCTTTTAATCATAATAATTCAAATCCAAATTGATTTGGATTCAAATCCATCATGTGGGCCCTTGCAATTTACTTGGCAATCTTCAATTTAATTGATCTCCATTTTTTTCTCCTTGATACTTTCCTAAAAATCAAAAATAAGAATAATATCATAAAATTAATCAAAATATAATTAAAATAAATTAAATACACACATTGACTCTAAAATAACCAAAATAGGAAAATAAAGTCTAATTTGGGCTAAATCTTCAACAAAATTTAATTGATGAAATCCGCTCTAAAATAATAGATAAAACATGATAAGACAGTGGATTATCATCATCACATCGACAGTGGGATTCGAACTCACAACCTTATGAGTTATGAGCCTTATCCTTGTCAACTCTACCAACCTTCGTTGACATATTATTGTATATTATGGTAGTAATATTTTGGTCTAAAAAAAGACATATTCCAAGACTTTATAATAATATATATAATTGTTTGATTAATATTTAAAATACTATTATATTAATTTTCATTGTTACAAAATTATTTAAAGCAATACTCTCAAAGTGTATAGAAGTTTTTTATTTTATTTTGGCTAAAATGCACTTTTTTATATATATAAACTAAAATGGACTTTTAGTCTCTTAAGTTTTTACTTTGGTAAAAATTTTCTCTATTTTTTTCCGAGTGATTCTAATCCTAGTAGTTTTCAAACGTTGCAATTTTCGTCCCTCCATCAAGATGCTGTAAAAAAACTAACAGAAGACGTATATATGGCAAACGGTTCGCCACGTGACTCCATGTGTCATGCAGGGTTAGGACAAAAAAATAAATTAAAATAATAAAAATAAGGCTAAAACGCACTTTTAGTCCCCAATTTTTTCACTTTGGCAAAAAATTGTCCCTGTATTTTTTTTTTTGAGCGATATTAGTCCTTGTAGTTTTTCAAACGTTACAATATTCGTCCCTCCGTCAAGTTGCTATGAAAAACCTAACGGACGACGCATACGTGGCAAACGATTTTCCACATGGCTCCATGTGGCATGCATTGTGTAACAGCCTGTTTTTAATTATGCTGTTTTAACAGTAAAAATATATTTATTTATATTTTTAATTGAGACTTAGGAAATAATTTTGGAGAAAACAAAATCATATATGGAACTTACTCTAAGGTAGGAAGCTCTGGTTAAAATCTGGGTTTAAAACTCATACGGCAACCGATCTGCGTTTTTTAATTAACAGTATAATTTTATACCGACAGAAAACCCTGATTTGGCCCGAAAACTGAAATTTGTATATTTTTTATATTTTGTCCGTGAGGAAGTCTACTTTCCAAATTTCTGATCAAAAGTAAAATATTATGTTTATTCGGACGAGTTTTGGTAAAAGTTCGGACGGAAAATAGTCGATGTTTTCACTGACATTAAGATTTTAATGATCATAAAACCTAATTCTAACTCGTGAACGAAATTGTTTATATTTAAATCATATTTCTAACGAGTTTGTTTGTTTTGAAAATTTTCAACCGAAAACTAAATATTACGCTTTTACGCGGGCGTAAAACCCTAATCGGGAAACCGACGGAGTCGAAAACGGAACTGCAGAAACCTGTCAAGAGATCGGGACAACGAGTCATACATGATGACTCATGGAGGATGAGTCACCAAGCATTTATGATCATTAAATGCTAGTAATCACGACTTTTAGATAAAATGACCAAAATACCCCCAAGCTTTCGCGGGTATTAACAAGACACATCTACGCACTCTTAACCACTCATTTTACGTGGTTGTAAACCTCCCACGTCTCCTCAATTTCATGCATCCATATATACTTAACCATACCTATTTCATTTCATTATTTTCCTCTCAAAAACCGAAATCGGGCAAATGACGGAGCTGCGTACGAAATTTCCGGGAGCCGCTAACGGATAGGATTGGTGACTCATTGGTGAGTCACTATGTGTGGCCCAAAATCAGCCACACCTCCATCAAATGTGTGTTGGTAATGGCTATAATCTTAAGAGGGGGGGTGAATTGAGATATTGAAAACTTTTTCAACAATTTAAAGCAAAACAGAGTTTTCTTAAAGAAAATTGGTTTTCACTCAATTTTAATTCCCAAGAATCAGGTTATGTAACAAGTAATGATGTTAAGACGAATTATAAGAAGTATCAACAAGTTTAACACAGATTGCAGATCAAAGATTCAAGTTAACAAGCATTCTTAAAACTCATTCACAACACACAAGTGCATATAACAAGTATATGGAGTTTAGAGATGAGAAGAACACGCAAACCGATTTATCCTGGTTCGGCTACCTCCTCTGGCTTGCCTACATCCAGTCACACACCTTTGTGGTTTTGTTCACTATAACCAGAAATTACAATATCCAATTACAGCATTCACAAGGATAACTTCCTTGCTCAAGAACACACCAAAAAGCACACTTGCTTTTCTATACCCAAGGATCCCTTCTATCCTTGTTCAATCCTAAGAGATACCCTCTCTTAATCACACTAATTCGCAGAAAGAATTGAGTAGAAGAAAGACTCTAAAAGTCTGATTATACAAATTGAAGTTCTAAGAAATATCACACTTTTCTCTCAAAGATGAAGCACTTTTGGAAGCTTTGGAATATTTCGAATTTTCGTTTTCAGAATGTGTAAGGTGTTGAAAAGTGTTGATATGAAGTCCTTTTATAGGTCTTTGAAGATTTTGATCCGTGGGTCTTGTCACAAAACTTGTTACAAGTGATTACAAATCAGATTGAAAAGTTGTAACAGAATAGTCTGTGTACTACATCTGTGTATTCGTTTTTTTTCAGACATTTTCAAAGCTTGTACACATATTAGATATTTTGTACATCTGTGTATTAAACCAAGTTTTCACCTTTTTCAAACGTATACACAGATTAGCTTCTTTTGTACACATGTGTATTTCTTGCGTTGTGCTTTAATACTCATGTGTATACCTTGAGTACACAGATGTATAATAGAACATCAACCCGGAATGTTCAATACACAGGTGTATCATTTTTGTACATCTTTGTATTGTCATATTTTTCAAAACAATACACTGATACACATGTGTACAACGCATGGGTATGAATTTTAGTTTCAGAATCGAGAGCTCACTTTTGTGTACACAGGTGTACAACACATGTGTACAGCCTTTCAACTTTGAACCTGAGAGCATGTATTCATGTACATAGGTGTACAACACGTGTACAGGCAAATTTTCTTTTGTTTTTAAAACCCAACTTTTCATACACATGTGTATGATGCCCGTGTACAGAAAGGTTCTTTCTAAAATTTGAAATTTAGCTTTACATACACATGTGTACAACAAACTTTATTTCTTTATCAATTAATCACTTTTTAAAAAACCTTTGTTTTGAAAAACTATTTTGTTTATCCTTTGTAAAAATTATTTTCTTCTTAAATTTAAGTGCTTCACCTAAGAAGTCAAATGTGCTATTTTTACAATAGCATCTAAAGTATGAGATCTTCATTGCTTGATGCTTTAGTCCTTGCCCATTGCTTTGTGTCCTTGGTCTTCCATCCTTTAATCCTTGATTTTCCTTTTTCATGAGTGATCTTGCATACAACTTAACACATAATAAGTATATAGTCAAAATAAAAAATCTTATGCAAAATACACTTTGTTTGTCATACATCAAAACATAAATGAGGGCTTAGTCTTACAATGTGAGCCACATATTGTTAACCATGATTAGCCAAAATAACCTTAGTTAAGTTAACAATAATCATATATTAATTTAATATTCACAAAATCCATTACTTGGACTCTAAGGAACCAAACAAAGCCTAAATCTAAGCCTATATAAAGGCTCAAAACCCAAGCTTCCCTCTCCCCACTTCTCTTCATCTTCCTCACCAAGTTTTCTCCATTTTCTCTAAGTTACAAAACTCATAAGAACACCAAATCTCCACCGAAAAGATGACCCTCTTACTTTCTGAAACTCGGAAAACTCTCAACATAAAAGTTGTTCCTCTTTATCTCTTATTTCCAACAAGCAAAAGATCATCAAAAACGTATAAGTGGATTGGGAGATAGGCTCAAGATACCGAAACTGCCCAGAATTCTCAGCAACCCACGAAACAGCATAAAGAAGGCCCTTTTCACCCCTATTATGATCCGAAACAAATGAAACCTTCAAAATCAAAGTTGTTCCTTTTCTTCTTATATTTCTAAAAAGCCAAAGTTTGTGATTTTTGGATGATTATATTGTGAGATACACTCACAATACCATCACACCCTCAAGCTGTCTAGTTTTCAACTTAGTGATGGTTGATCATTTTCTTCATTTCTTCAATCTTCAAGAGGTAAAAACTCATCTCCTTGATCATCTAAGCTTTCATCTTCATGTATTTATCATGTTTATTCCCGGAATCATATTTTTCCATTTCTAGATCTAAAACTTTGAAAATTCATAGAAAATCATAGAAAAATCCTTTTAAAGTGAAACCAATTTCTATGATCTAGTAATGAACCTTACCTTCATTATCCAAGTGCATGTGATCAAAATCATTTTATTTCCTATTGTACCCTATTTGGCCGAACCTATGTAGTAAAATGGGTTTGGTGTTTTGTTGTTTGTTTTGGAAGTTAGTACTTGACTTAAGTTCTATAATACTTGTATAGCTTAAATCCAAGAGCTTAGGTTCAACAAAAATCTCTAGCTTAAATTCCTATACATGGCCGAAACCCTAACGCTAGAGGTTAGAGGATTTTGTTCCAAACTTTAGTCTTGTAATAATTAATCTATGTTAGTTAAGACTCTAGTAACTAGGATCCAAAATATGGCATTAAGAAAATAACCCTAAACCTATTTTCTTAGTCTTGGTCGAACCTAGCCCTAAAATGTCATAGATGGATTTTGTTTGATCAATTATAGTTATGTTGTTTGGTTCAAGGTGAAACTATTAAGCTTGGTGTGATAGCGAGGAACGTCGAGTTCAGGATTTCGGTGCTAACTCAGGTGGGGGAAAGGATCACTCTGTCGTCGGAATCGATAAGTAGTATATTATATAATAATTGTGCAGGGCGACCTAAGCCCTACTAGTAGTCGAGTAATCGACAAGGCCAAAATCACATTGGAAACCTTTTCTGTAAAACCAATGGTGGTTCGGGGATTGTAGGTTTATCGACGTTAGGATGATTTTATCTGAGGTTGATTGAATTTATTATTATTGTTGAATTTCTTATGTGATATTTTGTGGTATTTGAATATTTATGATTGTCTGTGTTATGCATGATCTGCCTGGTTTTATTAGTGGATTGAAGCAAAGATATATGTTGTTCGAGAGATAATTGTCGGTTTGGATGTGAGGATAATGGTGACTTAGGGGTGCCTAACCTAAATGAGTTATTTTAAAGAGGAAGTGTGACATAGAATATGTGTTAAGGCTTTGATGGAAGGTTAAGACACTAGGATGTTATTAATATGAGTTAGTGAGATTCATGTGCTTGTATTGTTATTCACAACCGTGTGAGTGGAACACATGAGGTCAGGATATCCTATTTTGGGATATCGGATATTACGGGTGAGTACCCTACGGATATGGATGCTGAGGTAGACTACCGTAATATTCTTTAGTTCTTGTCGCGTTCGAATGTTCTTGGCACTGGATCGTTATGGAATGATATTCCTTGACGAGGTCGCATGTTCTTGGCACTGGACCGTTCTGGATTGATACTCCTTGACACGTTCGTATATTCTTGGCACTGAACCATTTTAGACTAATACTTGTTTAGTCTTTGATGCGTTCGAAAGTTATTGGTACTGGACCGTTCTGGACTACTGACTAACGTGATAGGAATAGAGATGGCCACGTCAGTATAAAAGTTTAGTTGTATGAGATTGAGGTAGAGGATGATACATTAATTTGAGGATCATTTGTTAGTTATGTATGTTGATTGTCTGTGACATTTATTGTATGTTATGCTATGACTCTTTTCCGTTTTTTGATGATAGAAATGTTTCTTATCCCCTATATCTTTTTGTGTGTTATATTTTATTCTAATGTGATCGTACGAGAAGACCCGATGGAGGAACCAGTTGCTGAGGATTTTGATGGAACTACGTATGAACCAGAGGCGGGAGGACGAGCTGTGGATTCCAGCAATGTAGTTTAGTGTCTAGGGCCAGTGAGTCTTACAAGATGTTTTGTTTCTGCTATTAATTGTTGTTTTAAGATGCCTGTTAGGAATCCTACTGACGGATACCCTAGACAGTGTTTTAAATAGTCTCATGCATAAACCTATGGTATGTATGTTATATATATGATGTGTTTAATTTCTTCCTCTGCGTATTTATAAGTTATGTTTTAATTTTTTTTACCTATTTCGGAATACACGTTTTCACGTTAAGCGTGTGATTAACAAATTAATTAATAAGGTTTTAATTTAATTACACAAAGGGACACAGCGGCGTGTCTCACATTGGAACCAAAAAATATATTAAAAATGTTATAAAAATAAACTATTTTAATATTTATTACAAATGTAGAAAGATGGATAAAGTCATCTTCAAGCTTCTTCACACCCAATGATGCTCGCAGAAGAAGCAGAATAACACAGGATCAAGCAGAACATCGTAGGCTCAAATTTTCTTTTCAATTATGCTAAACTGACACGGAAATGTTGACACTTACGAAAACACCGTATATGTTAGTGTCAATTTCGTAATTAAACCAGTGGCAAATGCGTGATTCTGTGGAACAGGGGAAAATAGGTTTTCCCTCCAATCTTCCCTCCTTCTTGTGCTCTTCTGACTGCCTCGACGTCATTTTTTCTGCAGAGCTCTTTCTTCTCACTCGTGGACGCTCTTTCTTCTTGGCTCTGTCTTCTTCACTGCCTCCACGCTGTGTCTTCCTCACTCTTTCTTCTCTGGTGAATGCCTATCTCAATCAGTGTTGTTCACTCATTCTTCTCTCCCTCGGCGCTCTGTGTTCAACTCTTTCTTCTCACTGCCTCGACGCTCCGTTCCAGAATGACACCACCACCCACTAGCAAAGCCCAGTGACAGCTACAGCGGAAACGCCGCCACCCACCACTCATCGACGGCAAATCCCGCCGCAAGAACAGGTGAGGAAAAACCCTCCTTTCTTCCTTCCCTGTTTCTATTGATCTCTCTATTCTCCCTAGGGTTTATATGCTATTCACGTTGTTTCTTTCATGGCTTTATCGCTTGAGGTCTTTGTCAACATTGTTGTGGCAAGTAATGGGTGAACCTTAGAAACCTCTGTTTTTCTGCTGATGGAATGATGTTATGATTTGTACTGTTTGGTAGTGTGACAGTGTAAAGTGCATTTTTTGGTTGAATGTACTTGGCTTGTTCATGAAAGAAGGACTGAGGATACTGTGTAATTGAAAGTATGCTTGGAAAGCAGTGAAAGGTGGTTGTTTTTATTTGGTGTGGAAGATTTTCCAAGTTTGGTGGTTCATGTATTACTGTACTAGTTTATAGTTCCAGCATCTGTGCTTTATAGTTATAATGATGAAGCTTAGTTTGTCAACATTAATCGATGACACTATGGCTATTTCTTCTGGTGCAGTACAATTCCTTTTGGAGTAGTTGCAAACTCCATTCCAAGGAAATATGACAACTTTCCTAAGTCTGTCATTTCAAACACTCCCAGAAATTGAGTGTTTTAAAACAGTCAATTTATATAGTAGGATCATTTCCAGTCACTAGCAGATTATCACCATATATGCAAATGAGCAGCAAGCTTGCCTTTTTATTCACCTTCACATACACTCCATACTCCATTGAGCACTTAGTAAACTCATGTTGAAGTAGAAAGGTATCTATTCTTTTATTCCAATGTGCATGTGTCATTGGTTTGTTGATGCATTGTCTTCAAACTGGAAGATGTTAGATGCAATAGGTAGCTATGTTAGACGAATCTGGGCAAGTATACCCAGTCGTGCAAGTAATACGGTGGTAAGACCGTTTAATCGTTCCCACGAGGACTGCAACAAGTACTAGCACGTACCACTTCACTTACTATCTAAGCGGATTCTTGGATTGAAGAGAGTTCTAAACTAATTATCAAGCCCATAAAAGTAAAAAAATAAACAAAGCAAGAAACACAAACTCTTTTTGTACTTTTTTCAAATACTTGGAAGGCAATAAAAGATGGGGTTCAAATATGATAAAAGGAGCTGGGGTTAGGTTCACTAAACTTCATCCTCATGCAATGAAACAACTCACAAACAGTTTCTACTTCAGTTATGACAACCAATCCACTAAACTACTCAAGCCCCGATCTCTCGGATGACAAGATCCTAATTCCATTAATAGACCCTAATCTCTTAGGTGGCCTAGATTAATGAAATTGCATTAGGATTAAGGATTATGCGATTACTAGTAAACCAAACTCCATCTCTAGATGTAAGGATTACTAGGTGATTAATTTCAATTCCGGTTATGATACGAACGTCTCCATTACATATCAAAATACTAATCAAGTCATGGGGGTGCTAGCCACAACAAGCATTAAGCACAGAAAATTAACCACTCAATAACAAAGTAGAAACTATATTGCAAGAATAAATCAAAAACATAAGAATTCAGACATAGTTACCCTAACCCCAACAATGGAGGTTTAGTTACTCATAACAATATCCATAACAAGAGAAAAATGGATGAAGGAGAGAAGGGAGTCCATGGGAGCAATCCTCCACACTCTGCCTCTGGTCTTCAGAGCCTTTCTGGTTTCCAACTCGTAACCTTTTCCAATTCTCCTCGTTGTCTTTTCCCATTCTCCTTAAACAGCTTAAAACAGTGATTCTAATTTTCGCACACTCGCGGGGCAAGAGGTATCTTGCGAGGCGAATATTAAACTGCTGGTCTTCAGTGCTTGGAACTCTCGCGAGGCGAGACACTGTTCGCGAGGCGAACCAGAAAGGCTTACATTTTCCTGGAACAGTCAGCTCTCAGGGTCGCGAGGCGAGGTGTGATTCGCGGGGCGAACCAGAAAGGATGACATTCTGCTGTTTCTGGCTGTCTTCAGTCGCGGGGCGAGCATTCCCAGAATTTCATTCTTCACTGTTTATTCATTCCCTTGGCTCTAAGTTAAGCAGATTTTCCAGTAATTCCTGCAAAACAACACCCAAAACCACCTTCACCCGTTCCAAGGGAAAAATCTAACAAAACCAAATAAATAAAGCCTAATCTATATGAGATATGCATGCAAAAGTGTACATCAAACATCATGTAAAATCACACTATCAAATCACCCCAAGCTTATTCAATTGCTTGTCCTCAAGCAATCACCAAGGCCAGAAGAATAAACAGAATGTGGATAGTGAACTAAGAACCCGAGTAAATGATCCAAGTAATAGGCAATTCAAACAATTCAGCAAGAGACAATCAATTCAAGTCAAATTAGAGTCTTAGGTCCCTTAGACTCATGTTCTCACTGATTTGGGCACTCTTTCTCACTTGAAGCTCACCCCAAGCTTGTTCATTTGCTTGGTTCTCTTTCCTCACCACTCAAGTGTTTAGGGGAATAAGACAATTCACTCAATTTTCCTCAAGGAATGAATCCTACCATAGGCTTGACTATCAACCAAATCTCTACTTTATTAATGAAAACAAATTAGAATCAAGAGGTCTTTTCTTTGGTTGTAACATGGCCATGGGATTTACTCGTTAGGTGGGGATAACAAGAAAAGGATATTTCCAAAAGGCTACACAACATATCAACATTTGCAAAGCATGACCTTCTAAAATACCTTTTGGGTTTCAATTCATTTTTCCACCTTTCTTTTCTTTTTTTTTTCTTTTTATTTCTCACTTTTCTTTTTGTCATCCCCTTCTCTATTTATTTTTATTTTTTTTTCTTTTTCTTTTATTTGGAGAAGGGAAGATTTTTCAACTCAAGAGAATTATTTTTTTTGATTCTTTTCCCAAACCTTTTCGACTACCTTTTTACCCTTTTGTAATACTTTAGAAGGTCCCTTATCAAACTTATTTATCAAAACATTTCAGGGTACCAAGAAAAGCATTTTTTTTTCTTTCAGGCTCAAAATTGGGCAACTATGGGGTAGCATTTCATCATTCAAAGCTCAGAAGGCCAGAAAAATACCTATTGCCTCAATCATTTTCAAAAATGTTTTCACAAATTTTTACGCTTTAAAATGGTTTCAAGTCAAGTTCTAGAGAATAACAAACCAAGAGGAATAACACTCTAACACAAAGAATGGGGTAAAATTTTGTGAGTACCCCTTTGGCTCAAAATCTCACATTTTAGTTCAGAATCAATGAAAAACACAAATCTTCAGAACCATATGCTAATTATCAACTATCCAAGATTATCTCAAACATTTTCATTTTCAGCCATATCACAAGAATAAACAGATTGGGTTCAACAATTCACTATCTCAAATTATGGGGCACTTAGTTCTCACAATTGGATGCAAAATTCAGGCAAGGGGCAATCTAATAATGTGACATGCAAAGCTATCATGCAAGACTATATGAATGTAACATGCAAAATGCAAATGCAAAATACCCCTACCCCAAGCTTAAGAATTTACATTGTCCCCAATGTAAACAATTAAGATGAAGAGAGGAGAAAAATAAAATAAAATAAAATAAAAAATTGGAACGACTTACCGATGCGGTAGCAGGTGTTGATTCACATTCCAGTCAGAAGGAACTGCATGAAAATTGGGTCCCGGCCTTGATGGGTGCTGACTTTTCTTCTTGTTCTCCTTCCTTCCTTATTACCCTGCAAACACTTGACAATTCTCAATTTATTATTTTTCCTCTTGAGCTTCTCAAATTATTCAAGAGGTTAAAATCAAAAACAAAATCTAACTAAAAAAATGAAAACAACTAAGGAGAAGGGTTAAGAAAAGTTGGGTTGCCTCCCAATAAGCGCTTCTTTAACATCACTAGCTTGACGTGTAGACAACTTCTTTCAATTAACCGGGGTCTGCTGGGCATATAAGTTCAAGAGCACTTTTCTTCCATGGAACTCCTGTAAAGAGCTGATTTTGCTTATAGGGCCAACAGTTGTGCTTCCCTTTTGCCCCTTTCACTCTGGGCCGCTTTCCCTTTTTCTTACTCCTTCCCGGCGGAGGTTCTGTTTTCACAAGAGGAGCAGATTCAACTTCATCACCACCTGATACATCATTTGTCTTGCATAGCTTTAGATTTGCTTTCATGTTGGGCTTTTCCTTCTTCTCAGGAGTAGAGGGATGGTGCTGATGTGCAATGACTTCCTTATCTACTGTATCCACCATGTCCATGCGGAAACACTCCTCTTCATCGCTCTTACGATGCATAGCTTCCAATACATTGAAAGTTACTTCTTCTTCTTGCACTCTGAATTTCAACTGGCCTTTTTCCACATCTATCAAAGCTCGCCCAGTTGCAAGAAAAGGTCTCCCCAGTATGAGTGGAACTTCTCCTTCCTCCTCCATGTCTAAAACCACAAAGTCCGCTGGGAAGATAAACTTATCAACCTTTACCAGAACATCTTCTAAGATACCATAAGGATGCTTGATTGATCTGTCAGCTAACTGTAATGCCATCCTTGTGGGTTTCACCTCTCCTCCTCCAAGCTTGTTCAAAATGGAAAGCGGCATCAAATTGATACTCGCTCACAAGTCACATAAGGCCTTCCTGATAGAAACATTCCCAATAGTGCAAGGGATTGTAAAACTCCCAGGATCTTTCAGCTTCGGAGGTAGCTTCCTTTGCAGTATCGCACTGCACTCCTCAGTTAAGGCAACAGTTTCGCCTTCTTTAATCTTTCTTTTCTTCGTGAGCAGTTCCTTCATGAATTTTGCATAATTGGGCATCTGCTCAAGTGCTTTAGCAAAAGGGATATTGATCTGCAACCTCTTGAAGATATCAAGAAACTTGGCAAACTGTTCATCTTTCTCCTTTTTCTTGGTCAAATGAGGGTATGGTAATTTCACATAAGAGGGAATCACTTGAGGCTTGTCCCAATCTTTCAAAAGCTGACTTTTAGTCTTCCTCAAAATTGAATTCTCATCTACTAGCTTCTCCCTCTTGTCTTGTGCACTGCCCTTTTCTTCTTCCTCAACTATAACATCTTGACCGTTTGCTTCTTTTTTCTCAGCACTCAATTCTGTTTTCCCATCAACATTCTGATTCTTCACCAAAGGTTCACCGCCCACATTCTCAAGACTTTTTCCACTCCTCAACACAATAGCATTGCAATGCTCCTTCGGATTAGTTTGAGTGTTACCAGAAAAACTGCTGCTAGTTTGCTCGGCTAGGTGCTTTGCAATTTGGCCAACTTGAACCTCCAAATTTTTTAGAGAAGCATCTGTATTTTTCTGGTTCGTCATGGACAACTGCATGAACTGATTAAGTGTGTTCTCCAGATTAGAAACCCGATCTTGAAGTGGTTGTGTAGGAGGAGGCTTGCTTGTTTGCCCGGCATCTTGATTCCAACCAAAATTTGGTTGATTCCTCCACCCTTGATTGTTGCCTTGTCGCCCATAGTTCCCCATGTAATTGGCTTCTTCATGGGAACTAGGTGGTGCCTCACATCTTCCATTCTCATGATCACCTCCACAGAAATCACATCTCAGTACCTGTTGGTGTGGCATGGTTGTCCCTTGAACAGATTGGAGTTGTTGTGGGAGTTGAGCTAGTTGTTTGGTAAGAGACTACAATTGTTGTGTCATGATCTTGTTCTGAGCTAACAATGCAGTTTGTGAATCTAGCTCCAACACTCCCCTTCTTTGTGGGGGACCCCGATCATGATGCATCAAGTAATCATTAGAGGCCATTGCTTCTATCAAAGTCAGGGCTTCCTCAGCTGTTTTTGTATTCATTGAACCTCCAGCTGAGGCATCCAACATGTACCTGGTTGATGGCCTCAATCCATTACAGAATGTTTGCATCTGAGTAAGATCATCAAAACCATGGTTTGGGCATCTTCTGAGCAATTCCTTGAACCTTTCCCAGGCGTCATGCAATGTCTCACCTTCTTGTTGAGAAAAACTCATGATGACACCCCTTGCCTTAACAAATCTTGATGTGGGGAAGAACCTTGCCAGAAACTTTGCTTCTAAGTTATCCCATGTAGTGAAACTCCCCCTTGGTTGTGACTGGAGCCAAGACTTGGCTCTATCTCTTAAAGAAAAAGGGAACAATCTCAATCGAATTGCATCATCAGCAGCACCATTTATCTTCACCAGATCGCACAACTCCGTGAAACCGGAAATATGATCATTAGGATCTTCCTTCTCCAACCCAGCAAACTGATTTTGTGAAACCATGTTGATGAGATTTGGCTTGAGTTCAAAATTGTTGGAGTTCACCGGAGGTCTCACTATACTAGTGACATGCCGGTTGAAATTTGTATTGGCATAATAACCAAGTGTCCTCCGTGGTGGTGGAGTATCTTCACCATTCCCTGCCATCTTGAGTTCTTCCTGAGTAACCTGAGATGTGGAAGTCTCTTGTTCTTCTCCTTGCTGTCTTAACAACTTCTGCTGTCTTGCTTGCTTCCTATTCTTCCTAGCTGTTCTTTCAATTTCTGGATCGTATAGGAGTTGGTCAGCTGGAATAGTACCTCGCATACACAAACAGTCTAGCTAACAAGATTGTTAGTAGCAAAGGTTAGCACACAACAAAGAACAAAACAAAAAAAATAACAGCAAACAGTTTATAACAAAAAAAGAAAAATTTTAAAACAGAAAAATTTTGTGCTCGAATTAGTAACCAAAATGGATATGCTAATATTGAAATACAGTCCCCGGCAACGGCGCCAAAAACTTGTTAGACGAATCTGGGCAAGTATACCCAGTCGTGCAAGTAATACGGTGGTAAGACCGTTTAATCGTTCCCACGAGGACTGCAACAAGTACTAGCACGTACCACTTCACTTACTATCTAAGCGGATTCTTGGATTGAAGAGAGTTCTAAACTAATTATCAAGCCCATAAAAGTAAAAAATAAACAAAGCAAGAAACACAAACTCTTTTTGTACTTTTTTCAAATACTTGGAAGGCAATAAAAGATGGGGTTCAAATATGATAAAAGGAGCTGGGGTTAGGTTCACTAAACTTCATCCTCATGCAATGAAACAACTCACAAACAGTTTCTACTTCAGTTATGACAACCAATCCACTAAATTACTCAAGCCCCGATCTCTCGGATGACAAGAGCCTAATTCCATTAATAGACCCTAATCTCTTAGGTGGCCTAGATTAATGAAATTGCATTAGGATTAAGGATTATGCGATTACTAGTAAACCAAACTCCATCTCTAGATGTAAGGATTACTAGGTGATTAATTTCAATTCCGGTTATGATACGAACGTCTCCATTACATATCAAAACACTAATCAAGTCATGGGGGTGCTAGCCACAACAAGCATTAAGCACAGAAAATTAACCACTCAATAACAAAGTAGAAACTATATTGCAAGATTAAATCAAAAACATAAGAATTCAGACATAGTTACCCTAACCCCAACAATGGAGGTTTAGTTACTCATAACAATATCCATAACAAGAGAAAAATGGATGAAGGAGAGAAGGGAGTCCATGGGAGCAATCCTCCACACTCTGCCTCTGGTCTTCAGAGCCTTTCTGGTTTCCAACTCGTAACCTTTTCCAATTCTCCTCGTTGTCTTTTCCCATTCTCCTTAAACAGCTTAAAACAGTGATTCTAATTTTCGCACACTCGCGGGGCAAGAGGTATCTTGCGAGGCGAATATTAAACTGCTGGTCTTCAGTGCTTGGAACTCTCGCGAGGCGAGACACTGTTCGCGAGGCGAACCAGAAAGGCTTACATTTTCCTGGAACAGTCAGCTCTCAGGGTCGCGAGGCGAGGTGTGATTCGCGGGGCGAACCAGAAAGGATGACATTCTGCTGTTTCTGGCTGTCTTCAGTCGCGGGGCGAGCATCTTCTCGCAGGGCGAGCATTCCCATAATTTCATTCTTCACTGTTTATTCATTCCCTTGGCTCTAAGTTAAGCAGATTTTTCAGTAATTCCTGCAAAACAACACCCAAAACCACCTTCACCCGTTCCAAGGGAAAAATCTAACAAAACCAAATAAATAAAGCCTAATCTATATGAGATATGCATGCAAAAGTGTACAGCAAACATCATGTAAAATCACACTATCAAGCTACCCAATACATGTGCAGTAAGTTATAAGTTATAATTATGCATTGTTAAGATTTTCTATATTAGGGAAGGTTAGCATGGTGCATACTCTAACATGCAGCTTAGTTGAGTGGGTTAAGGTGAATTTGAGTTTGTCATCATTAATTCATATGAGAAGCTAGTGAATCCATGATTGTTTTGTGACATTACTTATGAAAGATCTAATTTGTGCAGTTTCAGTGTGGCATCCTCAATTCGATATACATGGAAACTTCAAATGATTATGTGGACTGTGGTGGGGGTGATAGCGAAGCAAATGGAGTTGACATTGTTAATGATGATCAAGAAAAGTGGGAGCCTGCAACAGGGATGTGTTTTGATTCCATAGAGGATGTTAAATCATTTTATCGCAAGTATGCTTTACGAAAGGGTTTTGGTTGGAAGACTAGAACATCAAGAAAAGGAGAGGATGGGCAGATTAGATACTTAATGCTAGTATGTTCACGAGCGGGGTCCCGAGTGTCGGAAATTCCTTGTACGTTGATGGCACGTCCGACTAAACGGAAGAATTGTCCGGTAAAAATTACTATTAAGTTGGGAAAAGATGAACTGTGGTACATTAATAAATTTGAACCCAACCATTCTCACGAGATCAGCCCTACAAAGTCAAGGTTGTTCAAGGCTAACAAGAAAATCAACCTCCATGTAAAAAGAACAATCCAAATCAATGATGATGCAGGGGTGAGGATTAATAAGACTTTTCAGTCTCTCGTTACAGATGGAGGAGGGCATGAGCATATACCCTTTTGTGAAAAAGACGTGAGAAATTATGTCAACAAAGAAAGGCGTGCGATTGGGAAAGAAGGTGATGCTAAGGCCTTACTAAGCTATTTTTCTCGAATGACGGAGCAAAACAAAGATTTCTTCTATGCCATAGATATGGATGATGATTTTCATGTCAGAAATGTGTTTTGGGCTGATGCAAGAAGTAGAGCTAGTTATGCATATTTTGGAGATGTTTTGACATTTGATACAACATATTTGACCAATAAGTATGACATGCCTTTTGCTGCATTTGTTGGTGTGAATCACCATGGTCAATCAACATTACTTGGATGTGGTCTGGTTTCTGCAGAAGACACAGAGTCATTTGTCTGGATTTTCCAAACATGGGTTCATTGTATGGAGGGAAAAGCCCCTACGGGTATTGTCACTGACCAATGTAAGGCTATGCAAAATGCCATTGAGCTAGTCTTCCCTACAACTCGTCATAGGTGGTGTTTATGGCATATAATGAAAAAAAAATCCTGAAAAACTTAGCGGATATGGTGAATATAAGAAGATTCAGTCTGCAATGAAAACAGCGGTTTATGATACAGTCACAGCAGCTGATTTTGAAGATAGATGGACTTCCTTCATTGACAAATTTCACCTTGGACAGAATGAGTGGTTGGATGGGTTGTACAAGGAACGTCATAGATGGGCACCAACCTTGCTGAAGAAATATTTTTGGGCAGGTATGTGGTTGTGTGCAAACTTGGTCTGTCTTTTGTTTCAAATGCATTTTCCACCTTCTCATACTTTTTGTTACAACAAGCCGTGTAATGTCCATGGTTATCATACTTGGTTAATGGTTTTTCACTTGTATGAACTTGGGCAGGTATGTCAACAACGCAGCGAAGCGAGAGCATACATGCATTCTTTGATGGGTATATCAATTCAACAACAAGTCTGAATCAATTTGTAAAGCAGTATGATAATGCTCTCAAGAGTAGAGCCGAAAAGGAGTTTCAAGCTGATTTTCAATGCATGGATACGACAATTCCCTGCGGTTCAAACTCGTCAATTGAAAAGCAATTCCAATGTGAGTATACTCATGCCAAGTTTAAGGAGGTTCAGGCCGAGTTTAGATCAAAGATTAATTGTGCGTATTCTTTGAAGACCGTGGATGGTTGCGTTGCCACTTATCATGTGATGGAGGAGGTCTTGTTTGGTGATAGAACAAAAGAATGTGAGTATACTGTTGTGTTTAATCGTGAGAACCATGAAGTGTGTTGTGAATGTTCGTTGTTTGAGTTCAGAGGCATTCTGTGTCGCCATGTGCTTTGTGTGTACTCAAGAGAGGATTAAAAATGTGCCGGATAAGTATGTTTTAGCAAGATGGAAGAAAAATATTAAAAGGAAATATTCATATATTAAGAGCAGCTACTGTGTGACAGAATTGAAGCCACAAATGGAAAGATTTGACAGATTGTGCAAGCATTTCTATGAGGTTGCTGAAGTATGTGCAGAGTCTGAAGTTGCAAGTAAGGCACTACATGAAATGCTACATGAGTTTAGTTCTAATTTGCCCACCATGGATGCTACAATGCGGGAAGTTAAAAAAAGTCCCATTGCTGACTCAAATCCAAACAATGCTCCCCACATTCGCAGTCCATTGCGTGTCAAACGTAAGGGACGCCCTCGTACAAATAGAAAAATAGGGGTAGTTGAAAAAGTTGTAAAAAGGGCGAGGAAGCGGTCACAACATACTGAAGACAAAGAGACTACCAAGGTATTATTTTTTTCTCCAAAATTTCTGTATTAACCATACACACCACGTGATTGATGAGTAATGTGAACCTTAACCAAAATCCAATTTAAATGTAAGTTTCAACAACAACATTTCTAAACTGTGCAGGAGGCAAACAATGGAATGGTGGGTAATCACATTGGAAACAACATCCATGTAGAATCATCTCTTGACATTGTCACCAGTGGAGAATTGTTGGATACAAGCACCATGGTTTGTGTCCAATATCATATTGTGTTTAACTTGTAGACGTTGTTTTATTATCTGTTGTCGGTTAAATTTTAGCAATTTGATGGATTTGTACCCCGTGATGTATACTTTCTACAAAATTCATGTGCCTTTTGTGGACAATGAGATGAAAATTTATGTTGATTGGTTTATTGTTTTTCTATACAGTCAATGTCCACTTTTGAAGACAGTTGTTGTGTTCTTCAAAATCCAACAGTTTCAAGCCCTGTATTTAAGGGTTTAGAAGACGTTACTTTGAATACACAGGCATGTAAATTGTGGGTCATTTATATAGTTAAGGACTCCATTATTTTAGTTTCTTATATGGTGTTGTCCAGGTTGGAGCCAGTATATCGTTCGTCGACCTTTTGACAACGTCTGATGTTGACTTCATGGGGTGTCCGCGGTTCACTACAAATTTGGATGATTAGACACATTTTGGATTTTAGTTGTCTTCACTAATGATGTGTTTTTTGGTATATGGTTGTCAGATGATGGTATGGTTTTTCATAAGTCCTGGACTATGGTACTAAACTTTGTGTACAATTTTTAGTGTTTAACGCTTTACCATTCGTTGTGCAGGTTGGTCGGGCGCCATAACTTTTGTCGGTTTTTTGAATGACATGGTTGCAGCACAACGATCCATTATCTTGTCATATATGTATATGAACATTTACTATGTGTATGTAGTTAAATACAACTTAGTTGGGTGCAACACATTGCGTGTTAGCTTTTTGTATCATGAATGACAAAACCACCACTTGTTGTACATACTTAGACAATCCTATGTAAATGATCCTGTATAAATGTCAATGGAAATGATCATATATATCTGATGAATGCCCTCAATTACCTTGTGAACAAGTTATTCCTAGATAATTAAGTGTTGAATGCCTTTTAATTATATGGTGAATGTCTCTAATTATCTGGTAAATTGCTTCAAATATCTGGTGAATGCCTTCGATATTACACGGATACTGGGTTTGGTGAGCGCCTTTTAATTATCTGGTGAACATAGTTCAGTTATGTGGTGAATGCCCATAGTAAAACCCAAGTTTTGGATGAGTTATATTATCTGGTGAACATAGTTCGAATATCTGGTGAATGCCTTCGAATATGTGGTGAATGCCCACAGTAAAACCCAAGTTTTGGATGGGTTAGATTATCTGGTGAGCATAGTTCGAATATCTGGTGAATGCCAATACTAAAACCAAGCTTGTGGATGCCTTAGATTTTCTAGTGAACGTAGTTCGTTTATCTGGTGGAAGCTTCAATTATTTGGTGAATGCTTTAAATTATTTGGTAACTAACGTATCTTACCACCAACTCTTGGAGCAAATCAGTTATGTCATCACTGAACTTCACTCATCAATTTCGTTATCTATTTAATGACTTGTCAAAACACTTAAATTAGTTTCACACAACCATGTAAAGCATGTCAAACCTGTTAGCAATGTCGTAAGATATTTTGCACAATAGTTAATATCTATTTTAATGTTGATCATAGAATCCAGGCTTACCAATCTGAGAAATTACATACTACTCCTACATTTCAAAATAACAATGTACATATCAAGTTTTCTAGTTCGAATATACAAATAAAAAACTATTCTTTTGTTGTCTTTCTCATGTATGCCTTGGTATATGGGGGATCAAGTCTAGAAGATTGCTTCCACATCCTATGTTTGCCCTTCACCTTTGTTGCTATGTTTGACCCACCCTCCGGATTATGTTCACCTACAACAGTCACAATGGTAGATGGTAAGTAGTCTTTCTTTTTAACATAATGGAACTTTTTCATTGTGAACATGCAAATCATTACTTACAAGCGGGCACTGCAACTACTGCTTCATTTGGTGCACCCATCGCTACAGCCGGAGGATCTACAATAGCATCATTAGCCTCCATCCGCTGAGAAATTGGCATTTCTACACCTGCATATACAAAGATCCTCAATGTGCTTTCAATGAGTAAACCACAAACACAACCATGTAAAACAGGCAACTAGCTTGTTTAGTAACCACCACCTATTTGAACACCTGAAGACCCTACACCACCCATGTCAGCATGAATATCCGCTAGGGGAGTTTGGTGAAGATGGGTTGAATCTTGTCCACCTAAAGTGGAACATCCCACAAACTCATTGACTTGGCCTATGTTTGATCGGTGACGAGTGGGACCATCTTTCAAAATTGCAACATCCGCCTCTAGAGCCAAGATCCTCTGTTGTTGCTCCCTAATTTTCTGTTCATGCTCCTGAAGCGTCGCCAATACTTTTTGATATTCATCAACATGTACATATTGGTGTTGTTGGCCCCCTCGTAATGCATCCCGGACAATGGGTAGTTGAAGCTCAGTATCTGTTGCTATTAAAGCAACTGTTACCTGCAAACATCAGAATCACATCAACTGAACATTGGGTATATCAATTTTCAAGATATTATCGAAAATATGGTATGGTTGGTACCCTTGTATTCATGAATGCTTCCTTCATTTTCTTATTCCTCAATGTAACAATTGGCCAGTTCAAAAATCGTGGGAAAGGATGCTCGGGAGGAGTGCTAGGTGTATAGCCAATCGAGATATGGTTCATCGCCCAGATCTACCAAAAAAGATTGACATCATTAGTAGCCGTAAAATTTTGTTAACATATCATTATATGGCTATCTAACATATGCAACAATACATACCTGTAGGATGGGTGCACAACCACATATATGTATTTCATGGTCATTTGACCCTTCGCCACTGACCATGTGAGCTCTGCTCAAACTCGCAACCAAGAATTCATGAACTGCAGCTGCCCAGTTGAAGCTATGGCTGGCATCCAAGTCATCCAGCAGCCAGGCATAATTTGTGAAGACATGCTTGCCTGTCCTCGCAAAGTAAAACACTCCGAAAGCAAGGAGTATATATGTCCTACAAAAATCCCCCACATTATGCGGAATGGTGGGCATCTTGTCCAGTATAGCCTCTATGGTTATATCAACCCCCTCAAAATTAGACAGTGTATAGCACTGCTCATTAGCTGCACCTACCACTGGTTCACCTTTGGCTGGAAGTCCCAGAGCCAGGCATACATCAGCAGGCGTAAAAGGGATCGGCGTACCCCTAACATTGAATGCTCGAGCACCGTCATCCCACCTCCTCACAAGCTCGCACAATAATACACTTGAAATATTAGGTTCATTGGTCATTTTACTAACCCATTTAAATGGGATCGTATCCAACAAAGCACGATGCTCCTCTGAAAGTGCCTTGTTGATATCAATCAATATTCCTGGCATACAAGCATGCCTCGCACGAACCTGCCAAGTATCATTACTTGAAATGTCAGTTGATTGTAAATACGTTGCACACGAGTAAGTACAAACACAAATGAGGTTTCCTTACATTAATATCTGCTGCTCCAACCATTTTTCTTTGCTTTTGGTTTACCTGTTTATAGACGATCCAACACATCATAAGTTAGAATCACATTAAAATATTTTGTACTCACTGCCATTGTTTTCCTAAGTTTTCTATATGGTACATATAGAAAACTTATCATAAGAAATGGTTGAGACAAAGTCATGACAAACTAGGATTATATCGGGCCTAAAAAAATTCAAAACTTTGATGCAAACAAAATGCTTCAAAGATAAGTTACAAGAAGCCAGAACCAACATTGCATCCTCAGTCATTCTTTCATGAACAAGCCAAGTACATTCAACCAAAAAATGCATTTTACACTGTCACACTACCAAACAGTACAAATCATAACATCATTCCATCAGCAGAAAAACAGAGGTTTCTAAGGTTCACCCATTGCTTGCCACAACAATGTTGACAAAGACACAAGCGATAAAGCCATGAAAGAAACAACGTGAATAGCAAATAATCCCTACGGAGAATAGATAGACAAAGCATACCTAGCTATAGCTTCAGCAGAGCCCAAGGGATGAGATGCGGTATTGTGAGAGTGAGCGAGCTAGGGTTTGTTTGATTTGGTGGTGGGTGGAGATATGAGAGATCAACAGAAACATGGAAGGAAGAAAGGAGGGTTTTTCCTCAACTGTTCTTGCGGTGGGATTCGCCGTCGATGAGTGGTGGGTGTCGGCGTTTCTGTCGTGGCTGTCACTGGGCTTTGCTAATGGGTGGTGGTGGCATTCGGGAACCGAGCTTCACGGCCGTGAGAAGAACGAGTTGAAGACAGAGCGCCGAGGCAGAGAAGAACGGGTGAACAAGACTATGTTCTCGAGGCAGTGAGAAGACACAGTGAATAAGAAAGAGGGACGAGGCAGAGAAGAAGACAGAGCGTCGAGTGAAGAAGTGAAGGAGGGAAGAGTGCAAGGAAAACCTATTTTCCCCTGTTCCTCAGAATCACGCATTTGCCACTGGTTTAATTACGAAATTGACACTAACATATACGGTGTTTTCGTAAGTGTCAACATTTCCGTGTCAGTTTAGCATAATTGTTTTCTTTTTGTAGTTTATAAGTTATCGTTGGTCTAGGATATATTGATGCAACTCTATACAGAGCATGCAAAATCATCAATCTATTATATTTATTTTTATATTTCTATACATGAATATCAGAAGCCCTGACACGTTGAAGGATAAATGAAAAAACAAATGCTATTCAATGCTTCATAGTGGTGTTCCGTGTTTATATCAAGTAAATGTTATTCAGTCCTATAAGAGGAGCTACCACTGCTATCGAAAGGAAGAACTGGAATAGAATGGCGTCTATCAACTTCAACACAATATGCAGTTCTTGCTTCACAAATTTGAAGCTTCTCTTTGAGCATGATGAAGATGGGAGGAAGATTGTAAGAGAGGCGGAGAAAATAGGGAGAGAGCAAACGAGACATGGACATTGTTGTTCTGCTGTTTCTGCTAGCAATATTGGGTGTGACCTTTTACTGGCCGTTTTGACCCCTTGAAGGCATAGCCTTTCACCCGGACACAACCATTCTTCTTACCGAACTAAAAGGGGCAAGGAAGAATATGACTTTTTCTATCTTGTACATTTATAACAAATATTAAAATAATTTGTTATTATAACATTTTAAATATTATTTTTATTATTTTAATATTTTTTGATTCTAGTTGTACATGCCATGTGGCGAACCGTTTGCCACGTATGCGTTTTTCAATTAGTTTTTTTTTTCATAGCAACTTGATGGAGGAACGAAAATTGTAATATTTGAAAACTATTAGGACTAAAATCATTAAAAGAAAAAAAATAGAGGGATCTTCCCCAAAAATTAAAAAACTTGAAGGATTAAAAGTGTATTTTAGCCTTATTTTTATTATTTTAATATTTTTTGGTTCCAAATTGTGCATGCCACATGGCAAACTATTTGCCACTTATGCTTCTTCCATTAATTTTTTGACAGCAACTTAACAGAGGGATGAAAATTGCAACAGGGTCAATTTTCCTTAAATTATAAAACTTCAAGGACTAAACTGCATTTTTGCCAAAATTTTTTTTTGTTCTAGTGAGCCTTTAGTAAGGGTTTTTTTTAGCTGTTGTGTAGGTTTAGCCTTATTTTTATTATTTTAATATTGTTTGTTCCAAATTGTTCATGCCACGTGAGGCCACATGGCAAACTGTTTGCCACGTATGCTTCTTCCAGTAATTTTTTGATAGCAACTTGACGGAGGGATGAAAATTGCAACAGGACCAATTCCCCAAATTAAAAAACTTGAGGGACTAAAGTGCATTTTTGCCCTTTTATTTTGTTATGGTGAGCCCTCAGTAAGGTTTTTTTAGTTATTGTGTAGGTTTAACCTTTACACACTTTATTTATTTATTTTTATTGCCCATTATAATCATATTATCTAAACTAATAAATGATTTCTTTGATATGAATCGCGGTTCGCGGACCCCGTCACATAATCCAAAATATGCTCGAGTTAGGATTATGCAAATCCTTTGTTCGTTTAAACACAGGTTTAAGCTGGTTAATTCGCGAAACCCATGCTCAGGTACATTAGGTTTTGATTCCAAAGCCGCTTTAAAAAATAAATTATATATATACGTAAATTTTTTTTTAAAAATCATTTACAAATTATAACCCTATTTACTATTTTATCTTTCCTAATACCATAACTTCAAAAAATAATAAAATTATATATATATATATATATATATATATATATATATATATATATATATATATATATAATTTCAAAAATCAAAGATTTCACTTACGAATATCAAACTCTATTTACCATTATTTGCATAATCCTATAGCCCTCTTTGGCTATACCGAGATATTTGATTATCTTGGATCCTTTCTCGCTTTAGTGTGTGGGGAAAAAAAAAGTATTATTGCATGCAGCAGCTTTGAAAAATCAAGTGCCGTGTCATTGTAATACTCGAAGGATTTGAACCCATATTTGACTTGAGACTTAAATTTGTTATTTTATCTGTATTGGTCATGTTAATGTAGTTCACCTATATTATATGGTATTTGGCAATTGAACTCTGGTAGTAAAAAAACTTCGGTATTATTTGGATTTTGGTATAGACGTATGGTTAATCTGGACAATGAGTTGATGACCTTGATTTTAAGATTTTCATTGCATTTGAACTTGAATGATCATTAAATGTATGCAGAATCAGGTTGCTATCTCGAATTAATGTTTTGGTTTGTGGTGGATCCATAAATTTTGGTTAGTGATGACAAAAAAAAGTCTAAACATATTTTCACTAAAAAAATTATTATAAACATGCATAAGCAATAAAAAATAATATAAAATACACAAGATATAATATGTTTTGGTTTCAATGTGAAACCTACGTCCAAGAGTGAGAAATGAGAAACAACTCACTTAACAAAAGATGGAAGCTTGCAAAAGAAAACTTCACTCTCACCAACTTGAAAATGATGTAAATTTGAAACTTTTTGAACTTTACACTTTAATATTTCATGTGTAATGAGTGCATCATCCATATTTGGAATGTATATCTTGCTTCTAAAAAAATAATGATACTTGATTCAATAAATTATATCAACCATCATCCCTCATACTTTGCAATCTTACTTGCACACTCTAACTAATGGTGTGACATTTACAATATCTTTATCACTTTTTTGTAGTGCCCGAGACAACTCATTAGTAATTCCCAAAATATTCCTCATCTAGTGCAAGTTAAAAATAAATTCAAAAGCCCGTCAAAAAAGAAAATTTTCAAAAGACCGTATAGATTTCAATAAGTGACATACTTCAACTTGTTGCTCTGACCTTATGTGTAACACCCTTCTCGGCGCTACATTGTCTGTGACACTTCTATTCTATAAAACCGAGTAAAGCGGAAAATAAATATTTTCGACCAAAACATACGGCTTTACTTTTTTTTTCTTTTCGTAAATAGTATGATACATAGACTTTAACACACATCAACAAACTTGTGCATAAATATTTTACAACCATTCTCCAGGTACTAACAGTCACAAACATAAACATCTAGAAAATGGCGGAAATACCAACGCCAGTAAATTAACAACAAACTGGAAATATGTTTATAATAATAATAACAGGATTGGAGATGCAACTCCATAAAATATAAACATGGACACAAGACTTATCATGCTGGCTAATGCAAAACAAAGACTGAATGTCATCCCCACACAACTGTAACAGTCATGGATAATACGCCGTGGGTATACTCCCACATCTACTATACCAAAGCCACGGAGATTGGGTCCATGCGTCCAAGTCATCTCAAACTCCAGCTGAGTGTGATGGTGAAACATTGTTGTCATCATCTTTGTAGAACGTAAAATAAAATAGAAGACCAGAAAATATAGAAAATAAGGTGAGATCCCCATTCATCATACACATAACGCAGGTATGAAGTGGTACGACACACAGGTAGGTACAACTATCAATATACAGTTATATCATCAATCATGTCAGAATAATAATGTTTCACAGAAACATAATCACAGCGCAACGTTTTCCTAGATATGAGACATCTAAGACTCGAGGAATGACCTCTGATTCCTATACCATGATTTTAACGAACAGTCAGAGAGAGTGGTTTGGAGGATTGTTCCGGATTACACCAACCTTGGGTAAAATGCATCAACAGTCAGCAACGTGCACATAGGCTTTTTCGGGAACATCCTACACTACCAGAACACACGTAGCATCTAGTCTAGTATGTCGGTGTATTGCAAGATCACCACGTCACAGAGGAGCTACCAACCGGGCCTATATGAGTGTTTTATACCCCAACATCCCCAAGCATCAACCAGATCGTTACTACGGAATTCACACCCGCATTAAAGTGTCAGCTCAATCTCCTAGGCACAACGACCTTAAAGAACATAGTTTCACTATGTGTTTAGGCAAAATTTGCCGAAAATGCGTTTTTCTCGTCCATCCACCGGATGACCTCTTGATTCCACCGGAATCCATTCAACATGTTGTTCTTAGATGCTAGATGTTTTCATGTATGAATCACTGGCCCTTAACATCGAGCTAAACTTCTCGAGTAACATTCATCTTGGTGCAAAAGTATCTTAAAGTACTTGATTTACAAATCCTAACTCATTATGAAATTGGATCACAAGTCCAACTATTTATTTCTCTGCACTTTTCTAGTTGAGCCTTTTTCTTAGCTTCCGAGAAAACAAATAACTCCGAGTCCATTAAATTTTATAGAGATATGGATATCCATACTTTATGACATAAGATCTTATTCCACCCCACGTCATAAGTTATTAAGTTCGAGTTTTCACTAAGTCGTTCATGACTTAGGTTTTTACATTTTACCGTAAATGCTCGTCCTCACGGACTAAAATCATTTTTGTCTTAAAACCAAAACCTTTGGTTAAAACCAATCATTTTGAAATCAAATTCCACCAAAAGTACATAAGTACTAAATTCCTCAAAAACATTTTCTTGCAAAACGTCGAATTTATTTAAACACGGTTTTACTTCTTTTTACTGTATTCCAACTTAAATTCCGTATTTTCAAACATATGATCATTTTTCTCAAATCCTACACTTTCTTAGGTTCAAATACTTATATTAAAGTATTAAAATGATGATTTTGAGTTTCACTTCATACAAAAATTCTAAAACTTGACCGACCGTCACTAAATTTGAAAATCGCGTAAGTCCTTTTTCAACGATTTTAAAACCAAATGTTCCAAAACTCATTTTGGAGTCTTAGGACACTTAAATAAACTTAAAAAACAGTTTCAAACTACCTAAAACAGTTTTGGATGAAATTAGAACCCTTGTTTATTTTTCATGTTTGGTTTCGCAAACGTTTTGTTTTTAAGTCTGCTAAAACATGATTTTTGTTCTCTTAAGTCCTAAACTCAAATTAAACTCAATTTAAAACCTTTAAAGCAGGATAAGGCAGATTATACTACCCTAAAAACAGTTTGGCAAAACTGGAAATTTTTCTTTGTTTCGTTACTCCTCAAAACCTTAATTAATCATAGGATTTCATGATTTTAAGCCTTAAGATTTTCATAGCTATTTTCCTCTTCATGGCCGAAACCAATACTATCCCAAATGAAGATTTTAGCTTCATTAATCAATCTCACAAACAAACATACATATTCATATATCAAAGTGCTAATTAATAACATGAAATTTGAACATATTAGGCATACTTTGTGATACACGATTAAGTGTTCAATTCATCATTTTTCTTCAAGTAAGCATGCATCAAATAAGCATATCACAACCAAGCACCAAATCAATTCCTCCAAGAGGATCACACACATATACACATAACTATTTAACCCTCACACTTAGGGTTTTGGAACCAATCATACAAAAACATTAAACCACCAACATATCTACCCTAAGGTAGGATGATGGTAATCTCCCCCTTACCTCTTGAAGACAAAAGATTTCCTTGTCTTTGAATCTTACTTTCTTGCCAACAAAGTCTCAAACACTCAACCACACTTAACCTTCAACAATCAACAACAACTAGTTAAATAAACAAGAAAACTCATGATCCACCCCAATAGGGTATGGTTTGGTCAAGACAAAATAAAAGGGCTAGGGTTTTCCATTTTCTTCAAGCTCTTGGATACATGATCCTAGAGTCTTAGATAACATAATTTTTTTGCCATAACCCACAAATTCCATTTCTATAATTTTCCATGATTTAAACCATGAAATCTCATGAAAATGGAAATTGAACAAAACATGGAAATAATAAGGATACTTGTGAAGAGAGGATGAGTTATGATCATGGATCATAAGGCTATACCTCTAGAAGATGAAGAAATGAATAAGAATTTGAAGTTCCAATGTAAACCTTAGTGATGAACTTAGGGTTTTTGTGTAGGAAATGTGAAGAATGAATATGAAAGAAGTGTGGTCTTGGAGGGGGAGGGACTGCCAAACTTGGCTAATTAGGAGGATTAGTTTTGGGATACCAAGGGAATTGTTTGAGAACTTACGGGCATTTTGGACTTTTCCAAAACAAATATCAAGATATTTGTTTCAAAGTAATTACGACTTTGTGAGTCATGGTGATGACTCACCATGGCGACTCACCCGAAGTGAGTCATCATGGATGACTCGTCTTCCTGGCTCCCGGTGTATCCCTGCAGTTCCGTATCCGGCTCCGTCGTTTACTCGATTTAGGTTTTCGTCAGTTTTTCTTCAAAATTCACCCGAATAAAATACAATATTTTATTTTCGTGTGAACATTTTAGAAATAGAATTTATCAATGAAATAATGATAAAATCTAGATTTTCTCAATTTCGGGTCAAATTAGGGTTTCCGCCGGTATTAAACTATACTGTCAGTAAAAATGCAGACCGGTTTCCGTCTGAATTTTAAACCCAAAATTGAACCCTAACTTCCAACAATATAGAAGGTTCTAGATAAAATTTTGTTTTAAAAAAACATTTTTTTGACTACCGGTAAAAATATAAACAGATACATAATTACCGATACAACAAAACAGATAAAACGTAAGATAAAAGACAACGTGTTACATTATGCCATATTCCTCAAAAAATTCAAGCACATCTAGCACTCAGTCGAGAAAACAAGGAGATCAAGTTAAGTAATGTACCTGTCATGATCCAAATTTCGTAGTCATGACCAGCAAAAGAGGAAAGACTCATTTCCCTTCGCAGCCTATCACAAATATACTAATATGTCTCATCCAAAGGATACAAGATTCCATTCATTAAAATTTACACATAATGAATTTAATCCATCAGCGAAAAAGATATAACAAAGGTTTATATTGTCATAGGTTATCTTAGAGATACAAACATGGGGTACAAGCCTTCAAAACAAAACGACCATTTAGAAGATTATTAAACTCTCTATATACACTTGTAGTATTGTTCAAACGGTTAAATTCTACTATCACAAGTCATAACAACACCATAATGTGAGCACCATTTAGAAGCATCAGCCCAATTTAATGTAGTTTCTTGAATAAAGCCACAACCACTAGAAATTTCTCTACTCTTTAATGTTTTATTAACTTTAAGGATTTGACATTCTCTAAAAATCTCTCGGTGTTTAAATAAATGAACTCCAGCAACATTAGATAGATTGTTAACCAAACTAAAAAACCAAACCAATTTCAACTTGGCTTTTGGTAACCATCACAAGTGCAATTGAAGTTGGTGAGCAAAGTAATGAACATTGGATGAAGAATTATTTCCTTTCAAGATCAAACTTTTGACCCCATTGAATTCACCTTCCATATTAATGCCCCATCATATCCTTGTCCAAACACTCTTGACAAGCTTAAACCATGTTCTGCAAATATACATAGCACTTATATTTGAAACATGAACAAGATCAAGAAATCGCTCAATGAATTTCCTTTTTTATGATCTACAAAACATAAAACAACATACATTTGCTCCTCAATTAATATATCTTGAGATTCATCAACTAAAATAGCAAAGGAAAAAAGGCTCTTCTCCAATAGTTAATTGCATTTTCACAGTATCACAAGCAATTGGTAGGACCATGAGTCAAACTATCTGGGTCGTGGAATGTCCAGAAGTTGCATGCCTACCTTCCTGCTAATGTGTGTCATAAGATTATGGCACCCCACATTCCTTCCATTAACGGGTTTCAGCCATGATGGCAAGTTCTCCATTAAATCAGATTATGGTTCTATCACAGCTCATATAAACCAGTCTAAGAGTCATATTTTCAGACTCATCTGGAGGTGGAAGGGCCTGCAGCAAATTCAGACCTTTCTCTGGCTAACTGCACACAATGCCTTGCTTACAAATGCTGTAAGGCAACGCGGTCACCTAACACACAGTAACCAATGTCCGTTTGTGATTCTGCTGCAGCAACTGTTCTTCATACACTCGGGGACTGCAGCAAATTGCATAGAGTTTGGCTTTGTTTGGTTGAACCTTACACAGGAGCTTGGCAGAGAAAAAGACAGACCTTTGCCTGACCACTGCTACCTTCTGGCACACTTGCAATCAGCATGTCTTTGAGAATCAAGTTTTGTAGTTTTCAGATTTGTTCATGAAGGTCTAGGCTCAGGTGAGGGAGTGCTATCATGCCTTCAGCTTGGATGCATCCCCTCCTCCCCTACATCAAGGTAATATTGTTATCCAAGCAACCTAAGCTCAGCATTAGTATGAGAAAATTCCACCTGTATAACAACAGTAAAAATTGAGCATGTGATGCACAATAAAGCAATAATTAATAAGAAAAATCATAAATTGAGGAAAAGTTGACAGTTTTATATCGAAAAAATGCTACTTACACAACACTGCAATAACAACTGCTTTATTTTTTTGAACTCAGATGAAGCCATCAGTGCAAGTTCAATGCAGTTGAGGTTGCAGTGTTCTGTACGTAGAATTATACAATGCAGGCAAGTAGTTGAAGTAGTGGCACATAAGCTTCAAAATCAAACTTTTAAATCAGAAACAGCAAATGCATGATGAAACACTAAATAACATTGATGCAGACAAGGATGAAAACGAAAAGAAACCAGAATTGAAGAGCAAAACAGAAAAATATAAGAACAGATCTTACTTAAGGAGTTAAGGTGCATAAAATCCAAATAAGCCCTTCAAAGACTCACACATTTGGGAAAACAGAACAACCACATTGGACCTCATAACCTAAGCACATGTAGTAAGTTAACAACCATATTCCACATCTCCTCTCAAATCAATTGCAATCTCCACTTGTTGATCTGCAAGGTTTTAATACAAAATCAAACCATATTCATAGACTACCAAACAATAAAGACTTAAAAGATAAATTCCTTGAGAAAAAAAACACAATGGAAGGAAAAAAATATATCATTGGGGTTTTGAAGGGCCGAAGAAAACCATTTGGAAACTTAAATGGATAGTGCTGAATGTGAAGAAAATTCATCTAGCTCACTGATGAAGATTTGATATCAAGCAATGTAAATAAGTTCCCAATAGCTATCTCAAGATTTCTTCAATCCTGCTCCACTCTCCTGTAAGCATCAAAGGCATTCAGCACCATATCCCTCCAAAAGGACAAGAAAACATCAGAAATCAGAATAGTATGCAAGATTGTAAGCAGATGTACCTTCCACTATTGTCTATAAGCAGCTTGGCCTGTCAATTCCTGCCCACTTTTGCTGACATAAACCTGCAGTGAGAAGATAAAGAATCAGGTATTGATACATGATGCGGACATTAGGCCCACAGAGAATATGGTGTATGAGAGGGGGAAATGGAGGTCTACCAAGTGGCTAAAAAGTGCATGAAGCACTGAATCACTCATAAGAGAGAGGGTATTGTAACTAACTACTGCCAGCTAGGCAGTAGTCATGCGTGAGGGAGGGAAGGGAGTGAATTCTGTTAGAGTGTATGGGGGGTAATATAGGAGGGCTTGATGCAGAGAAAAAGGCAGGCTGGAATTGGAATTGGAAAACCTTGGGAGAGAACTGAGCCTCTCGAAAGCTTAGTCTCCAATTGTGGCCTTTCTTCTTTCTATCTTATAAGTTCAGTATCACCTTGATACTCTCTTGTTGAGCAATAATACACATTTTCCCTTCTATAATCTTCTTTTACTAGCTGATAGTCATCAATACATAATTACATATGATATGACAATATGTTTTTCACTACTAACATGGGATTCAGGATAACTATATCAATAATTGCAACATTGCAAGAATGACTGTAGTTCGGTCTCACAAGCTCTTGAATTCGTGCAGAACCTGCTCTAGTTCAGCTTCAAGAGCAGGTACAACAGATACAACACCAACCTTTTGGTCAAAAAGTTTCATGTGGCTGTAGATGTGTGTCTTGGCTGATGTTTACGGACACAAAAGATCCCACTTTGTTGCACCCTCCATTTTAGTGTAGGAAAACTGGAAAGAAGGCACAGGCCGAAGAACACAAAGTAGGCTTAGAATTAGCACTTTAATTGTTTATTATTTGACTATTGGGAAGTAAAAGCAAGACAATTTTGAACTCTTTCCTAAGTCAAAAAATTGCTCATATGCCTGATATTTTAAATGCTACTTTCTCCATGTGGGTTTACATGAAATATGTGAGAAGTGTTTTATCCAAGCCATTCTATCAAACTCTACATCCATTCATAGCATGGATATGGAAATAGCATCATTTCACACAAAGCATGAACTTATGATAATTAAAACAAATATTTGGATGATTGACCGAGTAATGAGATCACCATGCAGTAAAGGGTACAATTCTAAGCCGAGTCTTTACACATATATGACCTTCACTCAATAACCTCAATTATGAAGATTTGTTAACACCTCTAATGACCATATTGAAGTAATAAGCAAAATCATACCTCACAGAAGTGTCACTCTTTGTCCCAGAGATGGAACGCGGACATTGAGATAGATTCTTCACATCAGAACCATGAGTCATGCCATTTGGACGACCTAAGAATGGGAGGCCTACATGGCCAATTCCATGCTGCAGATGAGTGACACCAGTAATGATAAGCTAAAAGTGGAGACCTATGAAACTGATAATGCAAACAAACTACCAAGATCTGAAAATGATGCACATACCAATGTGAACAAGAATGACATGACATTAACATGTATAGATGAAAATCAATTCTCTAATTCAACAGAAATGCATAGATATCTAATAACAGAATCTCATACAAAAAGAATCCTAATCAGCATATCCAAATAAAGTCACAACTTACAAACAAGCATCAAAGAATATGAGTTCTTAAAGCAAATATTAGCACTGCAGATAAATAACAAGTACAATATAAACTCAATAAATTATCTACACAGACAAATCCTACCCAACTCGTTTTAACAATCATTACAAAGAATAAAATAATTAGGTTTCCAGTAGAACTACGTCAATCACGAACAAACTAAATCAAAAGTTGCAGGCTTGAAATAATAGTTTTTTTTCCCAGTATCATACACTTCAACTCAATCACAGACATCAAAATCAAGCAACAGTAAAATCAGCAGAAAAATTGAAACCACAGCAATAAACTATCTACAGTAGATGAAGAGTAGTGGCACACACAAGCCGCAAAATCAAAATTTTAAATCAGAAACAGCAAATGCATGATGAAACACTTAATAACATTGATGCATACAAGGATAAAATTGGAAAGAAACAAAAAATGAATACAAAACAGAAAAATATAATAACAGATCTTACTTAAGGTGTAGAAAACCCAAATAATCCCTGTAAAGACCCACACATTTGGGAAAACAGAATCAAATTGGACCTCATAACCTAAACACATATAGTAAGTTAAACTAAATATTTGCAAGACCAATGCTGCAAATTATAGTAAAAATTATCAGGAATTTATTTTAACTTTGTTCTTTAATATTTTCATTTGCTGCAAAACATATTTTCTTGCTTCAATTGAAAATAAATCCTTTTAATGTATGTTTGTTGCTTAGGAGGCAGTACCCACACAAGTGCAGCATGGTGTTTCTAAAATTGCATATTCTGAAAATTTTCAGCAGCCGTATGATGCGGGATATAGAGGAGGATACGGTGCTTCCAGCTCCACTTAATCAGCTTCCACCTAACTTTTGATTTTGAAAGTTTCAGATCATTTTCTAGGTTATATAAATCACAAAGCATCAAACTAAAAATAAAACAAGAACAAGGGTAGAAGCAGAGGAATGCATGAGACATTGAAATTGCATATTCTGAAAATTATCAGAAGCAGTATGATCCTGAATATAGAGGAGGATATGGTGCTCATGCTCCCTGTCGGCAACCCCAATAGCCTAATTTGTTTGTTGTTGTTCTATCACTGACAACTCAGGTTTCTCAAGTTCCCCAGCTATATCATGATATCAGTTTATATGTCAAATAAAAGAACCAGTTCTGGTCCACTATGTTGGGATACAAAAACACTGATTGCTTTTTTTAACCTGAGAGTTGATGATGTTAAGATATGGAGTCCTTTTGGTTCTAAGTTTTGCTTGCTTTGACTATGTGTGAGTACCAAATGCCTATTGTTACAACATTGACCAGGTGATATTGCTTAGACAATGGTGGTTTTGCTACCTTCTGGCACACTTGCAATCAGCATGTCTTTGAGAATCAAGTTTTGTAGTTTTCAGATTTGTTCATGAAGGTCTAGGCTCAGGTGAGGGAGTGCTGTCATGCTTTCAGCTTGGATGCATCCCCTCCTCCCCAACATCAAGGTAATACTGTTATCCATGCAACCTAAGCTCAGCATTAGTATGAGAAAATTCCACCTGTATAATAACAGTAAAAGTTGAGGAAAAGTTGACAACTTTATATCGAAAAAATGCTACTTACACAACACTGCAATAACAACTGCTTTATTTTTTTGAACTCAGATGAAGCCATCAGTGCAAGTTCAATGCAGTTGAGGTTGCATGTTCTGTAAGTAGAAT
Organism: Sophora flavescens; assembly: GCA_030762895.1. NCBI lineage: Eukaryota > Viridiplantae > Streptophyta > Magnoliopsida > Fabales > Fabaceae > Sophora > Sophora flavescens. The sequence continues at coordinate 12,250,756 of CM061065.1, read as the reverse complement.
TATACAATGCAGGCAAGTTAATGAACTAAAGCAAAAATCACATAAAGCCACCTTTTTAATATCATCAAGGACATTCCCCACAGTGCTCTGCTTTGGGAGTCTGATGGTGTGAATAACCACCTGAATAAACAGTTTTCAAAAAACAGCTTATGAAAAAAAATCTAGATGAAACCAGAAGAGAATCAGATCACTAAACTCAATTCTTGGTAGCATGGTTTTCACCTTGTAATTCTGGCAGACAAATGTCAACTTGTCAAGTACTTCACAGTATTATATGTCCGAAATCTGACATACAAGAAAGGAATAAAATGATTTGTTTTTATATAAATAAGAGATATTATGAAGGGTTGAACAATAACTACCTGATTGTAGTGAACCAGCATATCAGATAAATTAAGTTATCCACCCCTCGGTACTTAATAGGCTGGGGTTTTGGTTGTTGAGAGTACTTGGTGGGTTTTTGCAAAGTTGAAGAATGGGAACATCTCTAAAAATGTTGCTGATAAACTCCTACAGCTTCGTCAGGCCTTAGAGAATGATGATTTTGCTACTGCCATACAAATATAGGAAAAGCAATTGCAAATTATAATATTTACTAACACTTCTAATGATTATATATTAAAGTAATAAGAAGAATCATAACTCACAGAAATTTGCACTCTTTGTCCCAGAGATGGAACACGGACTTCGAGACAGATTCTTCACATCAGAACCATGAGTCATGCCATCTGGACGACCAAGGAATGGGAGGCCTACATGGCCAATTCCATGCTGCAGATGAGTGACACAAGTAATAAGCAAAAAGTGGAGACCTATCAAACTGATAATGCAAACAAACTACCAAGATCTGAAAATGATGCACATACCATGTGAACAAGAATGATACGACAATAACATGTATGGATGAAATTCAATTCTCTAATACAAAGGGAATGCATAGCCATCTAATAACAGAATCTCATACATGTATGCTTGAAATAATAGTTTTTTTTTGGTAGACAGTCTAATCCATAAATATCAATACCCAAACTGAACCTTGTACAATGATGATGAAGGTTGAGTCTCAGTATCTCACACTTTAACTCAATCATAGATTTCACAATCAAGCAACAATAAAATCAGCAGAAAAATTTAAACCACGACAATAAACTATAGAATACAGTAGATGAAGTAGTGGCACATAAGCTGCAAAATCAATCTTTTAAATCAGAAACAGCAAATGCATGATGAAACACTAAATAACATTGATGCAGACAAGGATGGAAGCGAAAAGAAACCAAAATTGAAGAGCAAAACAGAAAAATATAAGAACAGATCTTACTTAAGGAGTTAAGGTGTATAAAATCCAAATAAGCCCTTCAAAGACTCACGCATTTGGGAAAACAGAACAACCAAATTGGACCTCATAACCTAAGCACATATAGCTAGTTAACAACCAAATTCCACATCTCTCAAATCAATTGCAATCTCCACTTGTTGATCTGCAAGGTTTTAATACAAATTCAAACTATATTCATAGACTACTAAACAGTAAAGACTTAAAAGGTAAATTCCTTGAGAGAGAAAAAAAAAACACAATGGAAGAAAAAAAAAAAATATCACCATTATATCATTGGGGTTTTGAAGGTTTCTTGAGGAAGATTTCTTCAATCCTGCTCCACTCACCTGTAAGCATCAAAGGCATTCAGCACCATATCCCTCCAAAAGGACAATAAAACATCAGAAATTAGAATAGTATGCAAGATTGTAAGCAGATGTACCTACCACTATTGTCTATAAGCAGCTTGGCCTGTCAATTCCTGCCCACTTTTGTTGACATAAACCTGCAGTGAGAAGATAAAGAATCAGGTATTGATACGTAATTACATATGATATGACAATATGTTTTTCACTATTAACAGGGGATTCAGGATAACTATATCAATAATTGCAACATTGCAAGAATGACTGTAGTTCGGTCTCACAAGCTCCTAAATTCGGCAGAACCTGCTGTAGTTCAGTTTCAAGAGCTGATACAGCAAATACAACACCTACCTTTATAGTAAAAATTATCAGGTATTTATTTTAACTTTGTTCTTTAATATTTTCATTTGCTGCAAAACATATTTTCTTGCTTCAATTGAAAATAAATCCTTTTAATGTATGTTTGCTGCTTAGGAGGCAGTACCCACACAAGTGCAGCATGGTGTTTCTAAAATTGCATATTCTGAAATAAATCAGCAGCCGTATGATGCGGGATATAGAGGAGGATATGGTGCCTCCAGCTCCACTTAATCAGCTGCACTTTGCATGCCTTGCCATGGACATCCCTATTAACAACAAAACAACGAAAATGAACAAGGTCTTGCGACATACAACTTTCACCAATATCAGAATAAAATCTAATCTCAAACAGGATCAACTATATAATTTCAAAAAATGAAACTGTTTATTCAATCCCCAAATATTTTTTTTTTGATAAGATTTAATCCCCAACCTTGATGGACCAGTCAGGACAAGAAATTTATTTTCACTTCTTGGTACTTACTTTGTCATATACATGTTCTCGTGTTATCTTTTATGGCAGCTGAGAGAAACTTCTCGATACAGTAGCCAACAAAATCAAAGAATCAGACCAAGTTCATTTCTTTCACAAAACCTAACTTTTGATTTTGAAAGTTTCAGATCATTTTCTAGGTTATATAAATCACAAAGCATCAAACTAAAAATAAAACAAGAACAAGGGTAGAAGCAGAGGAATGTATGAGACATTGAAATTGCATATTCTGAAAATTATCAGAAGCAGTATGATCCTGAATATAGAGGAGGATATGGTGCTCATACTCCCTGTGGGCAACCCCAATAGCCTAATTTGTTTGTTGTTATTCTATCAATGATAACTCAGGTTTCTCAAGTTCCCCAGGTATATCATGATATCAAGTTATATGTCAAATAAAAGAACCAGTTCTGGTCCACTATGTTGGGATACAAAAACACTGATTGCTTTTTTTAACCTGAGAGTTGATGATATTAAGATATGGGGTTCTTTTGGTTCCAAGTTTTGCTTGCTTTGACTATGTCTGAGTACCAAATGCCTATTGTCACAACATTGACCAGGTGATATTGCTTAGTCAATGGTGGCTTTGCTACTGTCAGTGACGTAAGAGAAAAGGGTACCTGAAATGGGAGTGCAATGCTTCCTTCCCTTGAAACACTGCTCATATTGTCACTTCTTCATTTATTTCCAAGACAGGGATGTGAGCAATTTTGGACCAATGTTCTCCTCTCTGATTTCCATACCTTTCTCCTAACAGAGGGCAATCCTTGTAGATTCTCAGTATCTCTAGAGAGGAAGGCAACTGGTCGTCTTCTGGTAAGGACTCAAGCATTGGACAATTCCCAATATCAAGTGTTTCCAAAGAGGAGAGGTGTCGAAGCCCATTTCCTTCTAAGGATTTCGTATGAGAGAGCTTCGAGATTAACAGATGCACTAGAGAAATAGGCAACAATCGTCCCTCCAACATGGCATTAACAATATCATCACCTCCAATACTCAAAGCAGTGAGGCGTTGGAGACCCCACTCAGTGATACCCCGAGGCGGTAATCTCGGGGAGTGAATAACAAATGTTCGTAATTTGGGAGGCAGTGTAAAGAATGGTGGAAACTCGAGTTCTGGAACTCCTAAGAGACGCAATTCGGTGAGGGAGTCCATCCGTTGAGGCAGTGATCTAAGTGCTTTACAGTTGTGGACGACAAGTGTTTGGAGGGTTGACGGGAGAAGGGAAGAACTTTCTGAAATGCAAATGGATTCCAGACTGATACATTCCCAAATGGAAAGCGATTCAAGCACAGGGAAACCATCCAAGGGAAAGGAGGTAAGTGCATCGCAGCTATTCCGTATAGTTAAATCCCAAAGCGATGTGTAATTCCTCCATGTTTCAGGAGGCATGAATGCTAAATTCTTACAGTGATGAATTCTAAGTGTCTGCAACGAAGTGGGTAGACCCTCTGGTGGAAATGCAGTGAGAGACGAACAATCATAGAGTTCTAAGCGTCGAAGACAAAAGCTGCTCACAATCATTTTAGGCAGCGAAGCACAGTATCTCATCTTTACTTCCTGCAGCAGGCACCGAGTATCACTCTCAAGCAACGACCATTGGGTCCTTTCATTAGACGATCTAGGAACCCACTTATTATTAATACATATTTTTTTTATTGACGAGAGCCAATGCAGAGGAGGTGGTGTTGCCAGCAGATGATCACAATAGGATATTTCAATTTCTTCTATGGAAGAAAGATGGCTAGGCAAATGTCCCCTCAATTCAGGACACCCAACCAAAATCAGTTCTTTAAGACGAGGAAAAGGAAGTTCGCCACTTTCAAAAGGGAGCCATTCCTTCCAAATTGGCATATGCTTAAATTTGAGAGACTCGAGAGATGGAAATGGTTGGAATGAAGAAATGGAACCTCCTACTGCCATGACATAAAACTCTTGGCCAATTGTATCCAACAATTTCATACCACTGATAGTAAGGTCTTTCAGACAAGGTAGCTGCCCAAGTGGTGGAAGTGTTATGCAATATTCACAATTAACAATGCAAACGGACACCATGTTAGAAAATGAAGAAGCTCCCAACCAGCTAGGAAAGCTTGTCCCACCATACGACTCGATGGTCAATTTCTTCAGGTTTGCTGACGGTTGCAACTCATCAATCACAGCCTTTTCTATTTGTGAGTCTTCGGTTTGCTTGCCCCATTCTAGCTCTAACTCCTCAATTTGTTTGTTCTTCAAGTTGGCATCACGCGCATCCATGGGATCAATGACATTATGCAGGTTCAAGATTGAAAGTTTTCCCTGTAAGTGAGGAAACTTCCTAAGCTCTCTGACACTTAACCCGACTTCTTGCTTGCCCGCTACAAAAACAGTTAGAGTTCGAAGGTTTTCTAGTCCAACAATTTGCATTGGCAACTCCCTCATCTTCGTCCCACTAATATCAAGGTGACGTAAATTAACCAACTTTCCAATGTGTGATGGCAATTTAGTGAGACCTCTACAATTTGATAAAATCAAGGTTTGCAAATTGTAAAGGTTACATGTTGTATCAGGCAAGCATTCAATTCCAGTGTAGGAAAGATCTAGAAATCGTAATTGCACCATACTATCAACTGAATTGGGTAGCACAGTGATGTTATGATACCTAGATAATGATAACACTCGCAACCTTCCGAGTGTTGGTAGCAAATCGTCAACCACCTTTCTAGACAAGAAACTTACATGCTGCCAGGAGTCAAGGGGCCAGGAGTAAAGGGGTAGGAATGTTCGCAAGCATTTGAACTCGTAGCTAAACTTCTTGGAAATGTCATACATCTCTTGCTTGTATGAAAAATGGCGAACATATTCTAGCTTGCAACAACTTTTTCCAGATACGACTGTAGCTAAATCATTAACAAGGTCATGCATGACAAACTCTTTTCCACTAGCATCACCATCAGCATGTTGAATTAATGATCTGCATAACAATTCATCAAAGTAGTCATCACCTACCTCCTCCGCTGCTTTCTCGCCTTGAGAATGTTCAAGGAAGCCTTCTGCCATCCACAATAAAACCAATCGCTTTCTATCAAGTGGATAATCCTTCGGAAAAATTGAGCAATAGGCGAAACATCTTTTCAAATGAGAGGGAAGATATTGATAGCTGAGACGCAAAGCAGGTAGAATATCATCATCTCGTAAATCCCAAATGTTGCTGTTCAGAATATTAGTCCAATGCTTTGCATCTGCCTTTGAACGTAGAAGTCCTCCAAGTGTTTTAGCAGCTATTGGCAATCCGCCACACTTTTTGGCAATCTTCTTGCCAATTTCTTCTAGCTGTTGGTATTTACTACCATGACAATCTTCACTTCGAAATGCATGCCTTGAAAGTAAAGACCAGCAGTCTTCAACTGATAGAGGGTCTAATTTGTGAATAGGAAAGGTATGTGTGACCTCTGCAACTTTTTCTTGGCATGTTGTTATGATCACCTTGCTTCCAGCTTTTCCATCGATCAAAGGAGTTAGTAGCTCATCCCAATCATTATATTTGTCATTCCATAGGTCATCCATCACAATCAAAAATCTTTTATCCCTCAAGTTTTGCTTTAATTCAACTCGAAGAAGATCAAAATTATCAGTTTCCCAAGTTCTTGAAGTGACAGATTCAAGAAGAGTTTTGGTTACTCTCAGAATATCAAAATCTTCTGAGACGCAAGCCCAAGCTCTTAGATCAAAATGCTCTTGAACTTGTTTATTATTGTATAGAAGTTGAGCAAGGGTCGTTTTACCAACACCACCCATGCCAAGAATTGTGACGACACCTATGTTATTAGTATTGCTGGTACCATTGTCTGATAGCAGCATATTGGTTAGTTTCTCTTGATCATCCTTCCTACCAACCATAACAGACTGATTTACTATTGAACTTGAAGGCGTTCTACGTGAAACTTTTATCTGGTGCAAACGCAGGATATTTATCTTTTGTTCAAACAGTTGCAGCTTTTGACACATATCCTTCATCCGGGAGTTGATATCTCGATACGAATTTTCAGAAGTAGATGAAAGGAAGTTGCAGACCTGACCAGTGATGTTTTCCGCTTCAATATTCTCCACCTTGCATCGCAGGGAATCGGTGCTAATTTGGTCGAGTAAATCCTCTGCATCAAACACTGCATCTTTCAACTGATCTAGCCATTCTTTGACTTTAGTGTTGAAGATCTGCTTCTCCTCTGCATCATCAAGCACAACCTGAAGAGCCTCTAGTGTTATTTTCAACTCTCCCAATAGAGACTCGTTAAACTTCCAGTTTCTGATGTAATCTCGAAGCTCTTTTGAGGCTAATTTGTCTACTAAGGTTTGAACAGTGGCAGAGAGAAAGGCTCCTCCCACCAAACTTGCCATCTCGCACTGAATGAAGGTATAGCTAAAAATTTGAAGGAAATACAGAGCTATGAAGATTGAAGGTAGCTTGCAGGCTCCAGCTGAAAGACTGACCTTTAATGAAAAGTGGTTTTTGAATGAGTGGTGGAAACACACACTACATAGCTGGCGCCTGGCAGGTACTGAAATAAGTTAAATGCTGGATTTATTGTTGATTGAAACAGCACGCCAAGACTGACTTTTAATGAAAAGTAGTTTTTGAATGAGTGGTGGAAACACACACTACATAGCTGGCGACTGGCAGGTACTGAAATAAGTTAAATGCTGGATTTATTGTTGATTGAAACAGCACGCCAAGACTGACTTTTTATAAAAACAATGGTAATTTTGCTATCAGGTAAAGCAATTGCAAATTAAAATATTCACATAATTGTGTTGATAACACCAATCAAATTTTCATTTTAGTTGTTTTGTTGCAGCAACGGCTTTCTCACAGTCAAAAGTTCATTCTTAGGCTATGAGGAATTAGTTGACATCAAGTAACTGGAATTAATGTTTAGACTGCATAATATCTTCACTTGTTTCCTGAACTATTCTAGTTTTTTAACAAGTCTAACTAAATGCAACTATGTTGCTGGTTCCTCAAAGCTGAATAAAATTACACTTAATCCATTTGTCAACATTTCATTTACTTACAAAAGGTATAAATATTGCAGAAAATAAATATTGAACATGATCACGTGATTAGCTACTTAGCTGGTACTGGTTATGTCCATGTGGTAAATAAGAAGTCCAATTGCATAAAGTAAGTGGTGAGCTAAAATCATGTGGTTAGCTACTAAGCTGGTATTGGTACTTGTAAGTTTTATTCTTATTTTATTAACATGTTATTCTAATTTCAAACTGTACTTTCAGAAGCATGTGCTTTTTAAGGCACCAGGAGGTGCTTGGTGGTTGCCCAGTTGGTACTCGATAGAGAAAAAAGGACTATTGCTAACCTGAACTAATATTTATTAAAAGGGCTTAGCTATAGAGCCCAAAAATCTGAAGCCTGACACAAACCAATCATCAGATAGCAATCCATCCCAATTGGATAACATTCATATTTTCCTTCACATTGATTGGAGCCTAAACAATGCCAAACCACTGATAGAAACTATGCAGTATTGTCAAATATTTGCTAAATCTAAAAGGACCCATTCATTTTGACCAAATTATGTATCTTAACAATTTGAACAAGATATTATGGCATGTGGTGAAGATTCATTAGACTAGTTCTTAACTCATAGTTAATCAATGCTTTGTTGGACTAGTTCTTATATTTTATTAGTCTGTAATTATTTCCCCTCTTAAAGACTCAAGACTGACTTTTATGAATGAATACTACTATCTTGGATGATTGGTTAAAAGTTAAAACACACGTTATACAGCTGGCAGACACTTCAATTAAAGGCTCCATTATTGTTGTTGATTGAAAATAACAGCACTGCCAGGACTGACTTTTACAAGATTGTATTGTTGCTGTCTTCGGCACATGCACCCTCAAAAAAGAGATAAAGCTCCTTCTTTCTTTTTGGTTATATAATGATATTATGTAGATGGGTTTTACTTTTAAATGTAAAAAGAAAAATTTGTTACTAATATATTATTCATTTCACTACCATTTCACAATTGTCTTTGCTGCAAAGGGCACAGGAGACTGTATTTAAATTGCTTTTTTTTTTTTTATAAATATAGTAACATTTTTCTTTGTCTGAAATGTTACCTTGAAGGACTATCTTCTCTGTGGAAGAGAGATGTTACTGTATGTGTAGTACTAATATCTAAATAGTATGAACCATATTAAAAGTAGAAAAGGTGTGTGTCTGTACTTTTTGTAGCACTGTGATGCTCATAATTGATCCTTCCTTGAATTCTTGTGCTACCTTTTCTCCTAGCCATGTGCTGGTTCACAGAAAAATTTGATTAGTACCAGCAAACAAATTTTTTTTTTTTTGGGTGAGTGGACTATATAGGTGTACAAGTCTTCCTTTGTGAGTGGAAAGAAAGTTGAATTAGTGATAGCAAAAGTAGATCTTCGATGTTAATAGTGACATTAGCAAAGTTTGTGATTTTCTCAGTAATTTGTCTCATCTGGGTGAGTTGACAAGCAAATGAAGTCTTGAATTATGCATTTCACTGTCTCATCAAGTAACTGGAATTAATGTTTAGATTGCACAATATCTTCACTTGTTTCTTGAACTATTCAAGTTGTTTAACAGGTCTAATTAAATGCAGCTATGTTGCTGGTTCCTTAAAGCTGAAGCAAATTACATTTAATCCATTGATCGACATTTCATTTACTTCCAAGTTGTCCAAATGCTGCAGAAATTAAGAAATATCAAATATTGAACATGATCACGTGGTTAGCTACTTGGCTGGTTCTGGTTATATCCATGTGCTTTTTAAGGCACTTAGAGGTGCTTGGTAGTTGCTAGTTGGTGCACAATAGAGTAAAAAGGACTATTGCTAACCTGAACTAGTATTTATTAAAAGGGCTTTGCTATAGTGCCCAAAAATCTGAAGCCCGGCCAATCACCAGATAGCAATCTATCCCAATAGGATAACATTCATATTTTCCCTCACCTGATTGGAGCCTAAACAATGCCAAACCACTGATAGAAACTATGCTGTATTGTCAAATATTTGCTAAATCTAAAAGGACTCCCTTTGTACTCTCTTCAATGTACAATTTGCTTATAAAAAAAAAAACCTAAAAGGACGCGTTCATTTTGACCAAATTCTGTATCTTAACAATTTGAACAAGATATTATGGCATGTGGTGAAGATTTATTAGACTATAACTCATAGTTAATCAATGCTTTGTTGGACTAGTTCTTACATTTCATTATTATACTATAACATGTGATGAAGATTTATTTTTTCATAACTAGTTAATCTTTTGAATTAAATTCTACAAAGTGGGATGCCCTGTGGAGGATTTTTTGCATATTTTCTGACACTTGTGTCTGTCACACAATTCCTGGTTTGGAGTGTCTGCTTCATAGATTTTTGAGGCACTGGTGAAGTCTTTTTTTTTTTTAATCTCAAACTGGTGAAATCATTTAAGTTGTTTGGTTGGATAGTGTTATATATATTCCAATGTGGTGAATTCCTATATATTCATGCTTGGGCTAAGTACAGCTTCCATAAACACTTCTCTGCTGAACAAAAATAGGCAACTTGTAAAGCTTTTGATGTTAAAGATCGTCACTGTTTAGATAATAGTTCTACAGATATGTTTACCCAATGCTCTTATGCTCTGGTTGAGGATCAAAACAGGCAATATACACTTGGAGGATAATACCTCCATGTCTTTTATAATTTTCTCCTATTTGATTTTTAGAAAATGTCTTCTTAAACTATAGCTGGTTACTATCCCTCCAGTTGTCCTTATTGTAGATTGGCACTGGTATTGTGACACTTTGCACAGTTTATTTAATTCTTCTTAGTAATAAGATCATACTGATGGAAAATCTAGTCTTTTGATTTTTGTTAGGCCGGATATACTTGTAATTTGCTATTACCTTTTCGACTTGTGAGATGAATTCTATATGAACCATTTAATTAACAAAGAAAAACAATTGCAATGTGAGTAAATCAATTTGTGGCCATTAAACTGCAGTGTTTAAATTTGTGGTGGATATTATAGACAATCATATTCTAATATTTTGATGCATAGCAGCATTTAATGTGATTGTAACATAACAGTGGTTGTCTTGGATGCTATAAGATGTTTGAGAGGTATAATAAAAATGAAGAAAAAATGCATAATGTGATGTGGAGCATATTTTACATGTGCATGAAATTGTATCAATTGGTGTTGCCATGGCTGCAAATGTTTCCAACGATATAACTTTTTTTAAAAAGCTTGTTGAGGTAAACTTGTTTGTTAGTCTGTCATTGTTATTGATTATGGCCATGGCAACACCAATTGGAAATGATATAACTTCTTTTGCAACAAAGTGAAGAACATACTTGTAATACTTAAGGATGTGTCTTTTGAGCACAACAGTAGAGAAGTCAGTAGCTTTGCAGACTCACTTGCTAGGGGGGGGGCAAATGGAAGGAACATGGTGTATGTGGACATAATTCTAAATGTTCTGATAGTATACAGCAAGTGCTCCAATAAATTTGGAAAGTACTATCATGGCTTATCTGCTATGTTTTTGTTAGATTCTATCCTAAAACCAATTGACGTTAAGTAGAGTTGTTCAACATGGATTTAAACCGCACCCCAGTATTTGAGGCTGGCGATGCAGGACTTCCAGTAGTTTCTTTTTGTTGTTATGATATTTTCCTGGACTATTATAACAGGTCAAGCAGCTTTCTCTCAAGGTCTCTTTAGAAGGTGTGGAGAGGTGCCTACTGTGTTGTACCTGCTAGTATTCTAATGGATGCTGCTATGACAGGAAAGAAAATATTAATGCAGATTGTAGGGTCCTGCAGCTAGCAAACCTGATTTTTTGAAGGATGGAAAGAAAGAGGACATGAAGAGGTAAAGGTGTAGCGGTGGGGAGAAATAAAAGAAACAGGATGAGGTATTTTTTTTGGTTGGTACTCACCCTAATTAGTCCTTGGGACCGAGTGAGCCCTCGAATTATCCCCACGGCTTAGATCATTTGGACCCGCTATGGGACTAATCTCCGAGACGGCCGGGAGGTAAGTAAAGCCTATATCTGAAGCAAATGGGTAATGATGTCTTAAACAGTATAGGATTTCTAATGCTATGAATGTATTTTGTTTCAGTTTTTTGAAAGGGTTAGGAGAAGTCTGTAAAAGGGTGTAAGTGTAAAATTAATGCTGGTGCAAAATCAAAAGGTGTTGTATAGGACTGATAGGTGTTAAGATTGTTTTTATGTGCTGGTATTTGTACTGGTTTAGAAGATTAATTGTTGTATTTTTCCTATCTAGCTTTGAGCACATGATAGGATGGATGCTTTTCAACCCTTCCTAGAAGATGGGGATTGTGTCCATTTTGATGTTTAAGCTGGATTTTATCAATGAAATGTTAAGATATGTCAAATATTCTATTAGCTAATATTAGGCAATCAAATATTATGTTAGCTGTAACTTAGGCATGATTATAGTTGTGAGGTAATTTGTGCAGCTGTCATTCCTTTAATAGATGAGGAATTATAGGACCCTTGTACATGTATATACTACACTATTCTTTGAATAATATACATCAGAATTATTCTTTAAACCTTTCTATATGGTATCAGAGCTGAACACCGACATCCTTTACAATATAGGAATCGGTGCTTCTTTATTTCTTTGAATATTTCTTATGGCTCCTTCCAATAAAAATCAATCGGAGAAACATGATTCCGAGACTTCCCTTGCTACCCATATGCACGAAGCGCTCACCCCTGAATGGCTTGATGGCACCAACTATGTCGAGTGGTCGTTGAACGCGCAGAACAAGATCAGAGGCAGAAAACGTTGGGGTTACATCTCTGGAACAAAGGCTGCACCAGAAAACAAGAAATCTGATGAATATGAAGCATGGGAAGATGAAAACTGCCTAGTCAAGTCTTGGCTTCTGGACTCCATGACGAAAGAAATCAGATCCCTCTTTATTCGCTTAACTACTAACAAAGGACATCTGGGACACTTTGTGCAAAGAAACATACTCAGTCAACCAGGATGCGTCCAGATCATACCAATTATATCGTGAGGTAATCTCTACTCAGCAAAATGGAGGATCTGTTATTACATACTTTGGTAAATTGCAAAGATTATGGCTTGAGTATGATACTATCACGAATTGTACCATAGAATGCCCTAAAGATGTTGAGAAGTATAACAACATGATTAATTCTCAACGAGTTTATGTCTTTTTGGCTGGCCTGGATTCACATTTGGATGCAGTTCGTGGTCGTATCCTTGCCACCACTCCCCTTCCAAATGTTCAATCAGTTTATGCAACTGTTTGTGCCAAGGCAAACCGCCAAGAGGCTATGCTTGATAGTGAGTCTACTATGGGGACTGCCTTTGCTGTTAAGAAGTATTCTAAGAAAGGAATCCGCAAGTGTACCCACTGCAATGGGGATAATCATGTCATGGAGACATGTTTTAAACTCCATGGCTATCCGGATTGGCATCCAAAAGGTAAAACTACTCCCAATACCAAGGTAGAAGCTACTTCCAAGAGCCATATTTCTACTGCTGCCGGATTTGTGACCAAGTCAGGTATATCAAACTCTGCTCTTAATCTTTCTGTTGTTACTAGGGGTAGTGATTGGATAATCGATTCAAGTGCAACTGATCATATGACTTGTGATCCTCATAAATTTACTAATTTTTCCCCTAATTGTTCCAAAACTGTTATTATTAATGCCAATGGGGTCTCATCTCCTATTGAAGGTGTAGGTACTGTGTAACACCCTGATTTTCGTTGCTTTGTAATATCAGTAATAAATATATAAAAATATATATTTTTATTCGAGACTTGGAAAATGATTTTGGATAAACCAAGGTCATTTCCTTGTTATACTTATTTTCATAAGGTTGTGGGGAAGTTTTTGGTTGAAAATTCAGACGGAAGCCGGTCTGCCGTTTTCTGTGTTTTCACTGATAGTAAAAGTTTACTGCTCAGAAGACCTAATTTTAATTTGTGAATGAGATGAAAAATGTTTTTATCATATTTTCTACGATACTGGAAGTTTTGAAAATTTTGGTAAAAAAATTAAAATATTATATTTGTTGCGGGTGTATACGTTGAGATTATCTCTAGGAAAAGCTTGCGCCAGATGAAACCCGGAGTCGGCAATGTAGCTGAGATGATGGATTTGACCGACTTGACGAGCATTTATGACGAGCTTATCCGTGTCATAATGACGCATTTATGACAAAGTGAATTTTTGCTATGAAATGACCATTTTACCCTTGTCTTTTTATGACAATTACAAGCCATGCCATTGGAAAATTTGACCAAACCTTACCCAAAACCCACGACTCCAACATGTCTTCTTCACTTAAGCAAGTTTCATTTCCATTTTCAAGCCATTTTTCTCTCAAAGTTAAGCTTTTGTCTTAAGAACTTCAAGAACATTCATAAATGTTCATAATTCGTCAGATTTTGCCTAGCGATTCTGACCATTTTCTATTCTGAATCTTGAAAAACCTTAAACATGAAAGTTGTTCATATTTCTCTCTTCTTTCCAACGACATAAAGATCATTCAAAACGGACAAGTATGTTGAGAGATATACCCAAATTACTAAAACTGTTCTAAACCCTCATCATGTTCATCTTCTTCTCTAAGTTTCTCAAGAACACCATGAGAAATTTGTGAAGAACATCATCAAGATCATCCTTTTCTTTGATCATAAATAGGTAGTATCTCTTAATCTCACTATTCTAAGCTTTTCTCTTCACAAGATTCTTGAGTTTATGCCTTTGATCATCATGTTCTTCATAAGATTCAAAGTTCATGGAACTAGATTCAAAAATTCATAACTAATTCTAGAAAAATCCTTTTGACATGAAACCAATTGCTATGATCTTATAATCATCTCTATTTTCATCATATAGAAGCATAAGATCATGAGAAATTTCTTTCCCTAATTTCTGGACTTGGCCGAACCTAGGTCAATGTTGTGTTCATAGGTTTTGTTTCATTTTCATATCTTGATTCATGATTCAATCTTTAAATACCTTGATAGTTCTTGTATCCAAGTATATAGAAGATCAAAAATCAAACTCTCACCTATTGATTTCATCAAGGCCGAAACCCTAGTTCTTGGAACTAGATGAGTTTTGTTCAAAGTTTTCATTAATGATCTTAGTAATCAAGCAATTAGTATGTATGCTTAATAAATCCAAGTTGGTTTATCAAACTAAAAACCCTAACCCTATGTTCTTGTGTTGACCGAATCTACCATTTAGAGGGTTAGGATGGTTTCGATTCTTAACTTTGTTGTTTGGCCATAATCCATTTCCTTAAGTATATTAGGATCATTAATCCATGACTTAATCATGATTAGAAATTTTATGGATTTTGAACCCTAAAAGTCAGCCCTTGGCCGAAACCTAACCCTCATGAGCTAAGTATGTTGTGGTTTGATTTGATTTATTTTGGTTGCAATTCGTTTGAAGGAAGCAACCGAGTTAACTGATTTAAGTCGACGGAGGAAACCGGATCGAATCGGGAGATTGTTTGAAAACATTAGTTTGAGTCTTCAAGAGGTAAGGGGAGCTTACCTGAGGGATTTTCTCAATAACTATTTGCTTTTAGTGTGGCTTATATGATTTATATGTGGTTTGTGATTAATTGTTTATGTTGTTTACGATGTGTTGTTTATCTGTGTATCGGTGGTTGATCTGCTTTTCGTTATCTGCAGTAGTATATTATGTTGTTATGATGCATGATCTGCCTGGGGATATAATTATGATGATGTTGTTGAATGTTGTTTGTGAGTGTTGTTTGAGAGGCCTGATGAAGGGTCGATGCACAACCGACAAGCGAGATAAAGGATTTAATAAGTCGTGGAAAGTTATATTCAACGTTTTATGGGGAATGTTGGAATATAATAGTAGAGGAAAATATGATTTTTGGAAAAATAATGAGTTTTGAGAAATATTATTATTTTAATGATTTATTAGTGTAAAAGAAGTTTATGAGTCACGGTGAGAGCGTAACCGTGAAATTTTTTTAGTACTGCTAATTTTTACACAAGAAATTCCGAAATATTATAAAAAGTGATTTTGTGATATTAATATTCGAAAAGACCTTATTTATTATATAAGAAAATTATTTTAGAAGAAATGTCAAAGTTTGACTTAAAGACGTTTTCTTTGAAAATGCTAAACGACGGCAAGTTTCGAAATTATTTACGGTGAGAGTTTAAAAACAACAGTACTTATGTTGAGAGGAGATTTAATCTGAATTGATTTATTAGAGTTGAAGTTTCAGTAAAAAGAAGTGTTGATGATTTGACGTTATTTTGGAAAAAATGTGTTTCCAAAGGAAAAGTGGATTTTTTATGAATTGATGTTTTATAAACGAATTTCAAGTAGAAAGAATTTTCGGTAAATGAGTTTTACTTAATGACGTAAAGGATGATATAGAACTTAGTAACCGAGATGTCGGGGTACTAGTGTTCTTATGACGTTATCCTATTTTGGATTTGTTTTTCCCAGACAGTAACGATGTAAAACGATGTAAAAGATGTAAAAGATGTAATACGATGTGAAAGATGTAAAACGATGTAAAAAGACGTACGAAGATATGGAACTTAATAACCGAGACGTCGGGGTATTAAGGTTCGTTGTGTTGTAAACTGGGTATCTATTTAAAGAAGTTAAAACGTTTTAAGTTGTTTTCTACTACCACGAACCTAAGACTGATTGCAAGGTCTAGGGGCTTTGTGATTGAGCACTCGGACTTTGAGGTCCTGTGTTGTTAATAAAAGTTGTAAAGATGTTTTAAACGATGTTAAGTTATAAGCTTTTGAGAGCTTCCATGTTTTAAAACGATGATGCTTTTGAGAGCATTAGATGTTTAAAACGATGATGGGTTGTAAGATTTTGAGAACTTTGACAAATAAAGATATAGCACAAAGAAAAGTGTTGAGAACAAAATGTTTTCTTGCATGCATTTGGCAGATGTGCCATGATCAAACGAGGGATTACCTTGCGGCGTCAGGGTAGATCATACAAAGATGTTCTCATTGTGCCCAGGGTTTGGACAATGAGGCCCCATCTCAGATTGTTATCACTGTGCCACGATGTTGGACAGTGTGCGATGGGCGTGCCTATGGCGGTGTGCCTGTGGCAATTGTGTCTGATCAACTCATCACGAGGTTCACGAGGTTGGAGATATCTCATGAGATTAGGTATGAATGTTTAGAAGATGTATTGAAGTGTTCATGCATAGTTTTCCAACGTTGATGTTTGGGGGTGTGAAACCCATTGATAAACGAGATGTTATGATATGAATGAGTACGTTATTATAGACATGTATATGTGTATGTGCCTTCTTTTGTGTTGTGCATTTAGTTATTGTGGTAAATCCATATATTGGTGTCTCACCCTTACAACCATATCAGAGTTGTACAAGGGGTATGATCTCTACAAGAAGAAGAAGACTGTCTAGTTCGAGACATGTTGCTGTTTTTGTCGGTTGTAGTGTCCGTTAGTTACGACCAGCTTAGGTAATGTTATGTTTTAAGAATAAAGTTGATTATGATTTATGTGAGAAAATATATGAGGCAGTATAGTTGGAGGACTTATATACATTATATATTTAAGTGTGATTTGATTACGTTGTTGTGGTTATGAGGTTAAAAGAAGGAGGAAAAAATTTTATCACTATATTTTGAAGAGATAAACGTTGAGAAAACATTATTTTTCGAAAGCAACCAGTAAATTAAGTTTTATTTCCGCAAACGGGTAACCATGTGATGACCCGAGTTTAGGGTGTCACATATTGTATCCCTCTCACCCTCCTTATCGATTCCTGATGTTTTATTTGTTCCTACATTGAACTATAATCTTCTCTCTGTTAGCAAATTAACCAAATCACATTCTTGTGTTGCCTCGTTTTATCCAACCCATTGTCTTTTTCAGAACATCCCTTCCAAGGAGAAGATTGGCAGTGGTAGAGAGAGTGAAGGACTGTATTATCTGGAAAATGTCTCACAATAAACCCATAAAGGAGCATTGGCTTGTCTTGCGAATGAACACATACTAGATAAAAACAAAAAGGAAATTTGGCTATGGCATAGACGATTGGGACATCCCACTTTTGGTTATCTAAAAAACTTATTTCCATCACTATTTCATAAATGCAATATTTCTGATTTTCTTTGTGAAACTTGTGTAATGGCAAAAAGCCATCGTGCTGTGTTTCCTTTAAGCAATAAAAAAACTGATTTTCCTTTTTCATTAATTCACACAGATGTTTGGGGCCCTGCCCCACAATCTACGCATAATGGAAAAAAATGGTTTATCAGTTTTGTTGATGATTGTACTCGGGTAACCTGGGTGTATTTGCTTAAACATAAAAGTGATGTGTGTGCTGTGTTTCGTTCCTTTTATCAGATGATAGTTACACAATTTAACACATATATTAAGGTCATTAGATCAGACAATGGAGGGGAATATTTTAAGACTGAATTAATAGAGTTCATGACCTCTAATGGCATCTTGCATCAAACTACATGTCCTTATTCATCACAACAAAATGGAGTGGCTGAGAGGAAAAATAGACATATATTAGAGGTGACAAGATCACTCTTGATAGATGGTAATGTCTCATCTCATTTATGGGGTGAGGCTGTGAGCTCTGCAGTTTATTTGATTAATCGAACCCCTTCTAGTGTGTTTAACTTTAGAAGGCCTCTAGATGTGTTGTCTGATCATTGTATCCTTCCTTCCATGGTTTATTTACCACCTCATGTTTTTGGATGTGTTATATATGTTCACTTACACCCACATCAACGTACAAAGCTTGAAGAACGAGCTATCAAATGTGTTTTTGTTGGGTATGGGTCAACTCAAAAAGGTTATCGTGCTTACCATCCACCATCAAAGAAATTTTATATCTCTATGGATGTGACATTTAATGAGCATAAATTTTTTATGTTGATTCTACACTTCAGGGAGAAAATGAAAGTGAAGTGCATAATCATGATGTTAGTATATTTGATATCTCAGATATTAAATTATATTGTGAAGATAAATTATCGTGTGAGGATCATTCTGCAGGAAGTGAGCCAATCCTAAATATGGACACTTCTTTTTTGGATAATACAGTGTCTTCTGATCATAACCAATTGGCTCAATCTTCTCCACAGGTTCGGCTTGACTCTTCAGAGGTACCTTCTGATCCTATCTCTGATAATACTAATGTAGACGAAACTGATCATGAAATTGTTTCTCTTGATCCTACCCTTGATATTACTAATTTAGATGAAACCGATCATGAAATTGATCCTTGTCTGCCTGAGACCACCAGCACACCAAACACTGAGTCTACTACTGTCCAATATAATCTTCCACCCCGTTCTAACCGTGGTCAACCTCCAGCTAAATATGAACCAGACCTCTAAGCCAAAGTTAAATATCTCATTAGTAAATATGTGTCATATCACAAGTTATCCCAGTCATATGCATCATTTGTACCTCAATTATCTTCAATTTCTATTCCTAGTAATATACAGGAAGCTTTAGCAGATCCTAGATGGACCGAAGCAATGGTTGATGAGATGGCAGCTTTAGAAAAAAAAAAACATGGGATCTTGTGTCCTTACCAAGAGGGAAGAAAACTGTGGGCTGCAAATGGGTATTTACAATTAAACACAAAGCTAATGGAACTATTGAGAGGTATAAAGCACGACTTATGGCTAAAGGTTACACTCAGTCTTATGGTGTAGATTACCAAGAGACGTTCGCACCGGTAGCCAAGCTCAACATTGTGAGAATACTTAGGTCGCTAGCAGCAAACCAAGATTGGCCCACATTTCTTTGGCAGAGTCACAAGCACATACCTTCTCAAACTCCTCAAGACTGAGAGCACAAATGATGTTATATCTAGCTTTGTGGTTCAGCTCCCATTTTGTCTTTTCTGTAGTAGTCCACTGAGCTTTTGGTTTGTTAGTGTCATCATCATTCTCGGGAATGAATGGACCATCTGTAATGACATCCCAAAGATCAGAGTTTGTAGATAGAATGAACCATTGAGATCTATCTTTCCAATAGTTTTAGTTTTCTCCATTGAAGTAAGGAGGTCTGGTTAGGGAAGCTCCTTCAGTATGGTGACTTCCACTTGAACCAGCTCCAGTAGTCATGTCTATTCTTCAGGACCTTTTACCTCTACACTGTTAGATGCTCAACCCAGAGGCTGAGCTCTGATACCAACCGAAATATACAACTATAAACAGGAGAAGGGGGGTTGAATTGTGTTTATCATAATTTAAACAAAGTTGAAATCTTTTCGCATACAGAAGCTTGGTTCCGACGAGTGGAAAGATACAGGACAGACAGGTGACCTGTCTGATGAAATTTTAACAGTGACTTACAATTTGATGTGAAAAATGCTTTCCTACATGGAGAAATTTTAGAAGAAATTTATATGGATTCCCCACTAGGCATGACAGATTCAAATGGAATGAAGGTTTGCAAATTAAAGAAGGCTCTATATGGATTAAAACAATTCCCAAGAGCATGGTTTGGAAGGTTTACCAAGTCTATGAAGGCTTTTGGTTATAGAGCAAGTAACTCTGATCACACCTTATTTTTGAAGAGATGAAAAGGAAAAATTACAGCTTCGATTATATATGTAGATGACATGATTGTTACAGGAAATGACCAAGATGAGATTTCTAGTTTGCAACAATACCTTGCATCTGAATTTGAGATGAAACAACTTGGAAACCTCAAATATTTCTTGGGTATTGAAGTAGCTAGATCAAAATATGGTATTTTTCTATGCCAAAGAAAATATACTCTTGACTGACTATCGGAAACTGGGCTGCTTGGGAGTAAACCAGTTGATACACCAATTGAACAAAATCATAAACTCTTTCAATGCTCAAATTCAGCAAGCATAGACAGAGGGAGATACCAAAGGCTGGTAGGAAAACTAATCTATTTGTCCCATACACGTCCAGATATTACCTATGCAGTGAATGTTGTTAGTCAATTTATGCATGACCCACGAAAGCTTCATATGGATGCTATTGAGAGGATTTTGAGATATTTGAAGTCCACTCCTGGAAAAGGAATTTTGTTCTCAAATCATGGAAACTTAAAGGTAGAAGGGTACTCTGATGCAGATTGGGCAGGTTCAAAAGATGATAGAAGATCTACCTCTGGATACTTTACTTTTGTAGGAGGGAATCTTGTAACTTGGAGGAGTAAAAAACAGCCCGTAGTAGCAAGATCTAGTGCTGAAGCAGAATTCAGAGGCATGGCACTCGGTGTATGTGAACTTTTGTGGGTTAAAAATGTGCTATCAGATTTGGGCTTCAAACTAAATGAAACTATGAGTTTGTACTGTGACAATACGTCGGCTATATCAATTGCTCACAATCCTGTC
The DNA here is from genome assembly GCA_030762895.1 of Sophora flavescens. NCBI lineage: Eukaryota > Viridiplantae > Streptophyta > Magnoliopsida > Fabales > Fabaceae > Sophora > Sophora flavescens. The sequence goes on along the minus strand of CM061065.1, from coordinate 12,229,778 downwards.
CAACATGATAGAACAAAACATGTGGAGATTGATAGAAATTTCATCAAAGAGAAGCTTGAAGCTGGAATAATTTCCTTTCCCTTTGTAAGATCTGAATTGCAGTTGGCCGATGTTCTCACCAAAGGAGTGTCAAGCAGAGTGTTTAATGAGTCTCTATTCAAGTTGGGAATGTGTGATATCCATGCACCAACTTGAGTGGGGGTGTTAAGATATGTCAAATATTCTATTAGCTAATATTAGGTAATCAAATATTATGTTAGCTGTAACTTAGGCATGATTATAGCTGTGAGGTAATTTGTGCAGCTGTCATTCCTTTAATAGATGAGGAATTATAGGACCCTTATACATATATATACTATACTATTCTTTGAATAATATACATCAGAATTATTCTTTAAACCTTTCTATATGAAATACTCAAATTAACGAAAAAAAATTATGTATTTGCTTTTTTTCAAAATTAGTAAATGAGCATTGATATGGTTCTTAACAATTAACAGTGTGTTTGATTTTTATTTATTTCAGTCAAAGGTAGTTTACCCTGTTAATTTTTTTCCTTCAAAATTATGCTGCCTCGTACAATATGTTTGATTAAATTGATAGGTAATTAACGCTTCTAACATCTATGATTTATGCATTCTATTCCACTACTGCATAACAGGTGCGATTGTGGAACTGAAATGTAAAGTAGGGACAAAAAACATTAAGGCTTATGGTAAAACATTGAGGACTTTGACTGTACCATATATGGACCCACAATCTGCAAGGCTAAGCTTCATGCTCCTCCTGAGTACTCACCTTGTAACATTCCCACCAAGCAGAATGAGGGAACCAATTTGGAGGTGAAGTCCAAGGACAAGTATGAAGTTGTACTCAAGGCTAAGCCATTTGCTTGTGCTTATACACTATTCACTTTCCTATTCCTCCAAACAAAAACAACAACAGGTAGTGTTATCTTCTAAAAAATAATTGAGATAATTCAAAGCTGGTAAAACGACTAATTATTTAAATAGCTGAGATGACTAGTCGAAGGAAGACATAGCCGATGAACAAAGGAGATCATTCGGCTGAGTTTGGACTGGGCTTCATGTTAACCGAGAATCAGCTTGTAAGGATCAAGTGTTGCTGCTGAGGATCGTGGATTAAGAAGCAGAGTCACTTGCGCACGTTCTGGAGAAGACTTGGCTTGGAAGATATGTAGTTGCTAACGGATGCCACAAGATGTGTCGAGAAAATAGGAGGTGGATTTGTGAAGGTAGACGTTGTGACAATAGTGGGCTAGGTGGTTAACATCGTGGGCAACCTGAGACATGGGTAGTTGCATGTATTCAGGGAGTTTAGCCAATGAGAAAAGCTATGGTGGAGGTTAGATTTTGCCTATAAATACCCATTGTACAGAATATTAAGAACACACAACCACACCAATACAACATTTAAGCTTTTTTGCTTACTTTATCTGTGTTTTTACCCAGCTTACTTACTGCTTTTACTTTGCTATTTTGCCTTAGTTCTTGCTTACTTTATTTAGCCGATTACCATTTTAGCCTTTGCAATTTTAGCTTCCTTTAGTTCACCTTCATAACAAACGCTTTCTTTAGTAGTTTGGGGACCTTTTGCCGAGGGTTTGATTTTGCCCTTGGTTCAAATCGCTTGATTCTTTCAAAATCCATACGTGTTTCTCATCTGAGTTTACATTCGGCTGATTTACAATTTTACAAATTTCTATGTAAAGAGGTAGAAAAGAGGGAAATAAAGCTTTTTAAAGTTTAATATTCTTTTGTTTAATATATTATGCCATAGAGTATGTACCAAAAAACACATGATATATGATGGAGCTAATTAGAGATGCTGATGTAGAATAATAAGTGGTTGCAATGTAGCCATTTGGAGGAAATAAACCAAAGAAAAGTTAACATAGAGTACTTGAAAATGTCAGTAAGGCAGCTACTTCATTTAAAGCCTTAATTAAAATCAAAATGAAACCAATTGGATTTTTTTTCCCCTCATGAGTCATGACAACTCCCTTTTATACTCAAACCCACTATAAGTACTATATGCATTTCATACAGCTTTTCTCAGTCATCACAGAAACAAAACTCTCATCTTTCTTTCATTTAAATCATCCATTCCAGGAATACCAGTATCAGATCGGAAACACTGGGTGGGGGTGGTGAACCTTTTCCATCTACTCATGACCCCTAGTGGCAATGACCCCAGTCTTTTGTGACAAATTGCCACTGCATTGGTCATTCAGTACAAGAAATGTATTTTAGCGAACACACTTGATCGGTCGCTAAACATGAAAATTCGGTCGTTAAATATGGAAATTTGGTCGCTAAATTATATAGCGACTGATTTAGCAACCATCAAACTGTTTACCAATTAGGTATTTAGCGACCACCAAATTTGATCGTTATCACCAAATTTGGTCATTAAATATGAAAATTTGGTCGCTAAATACATTTTTTTTAGTGATTGTAGGTGTGTGGCTGCTAATGGTTACTCTTACTATTCTCCTCCACCACCATCTTATGAGTACAAGTCACCTCCACCTTCATTATATCCTTCACCACTATCTCCATATGAGAACAAGTCACCAACACCCGGTGCCACCGGATACACTTACAAGTCGCCTCCTCCACCAGCAAAATCACCTCCACCACCGATTTACATCTATGCTTCCCCACCACCACCTATCTACAAGTAAGCTTGGAATGGAGAACCACCAACCCTGATAAGTCATGTAAGTTAACAGTCTATAATAAGATAATAAATATGTATTTGATTTACATATATAAATAAATCTTGAAGTATTGAACAGTTGCATTTTATTTCAGGTTCTGTTATTCATCAAGTCTTGTGCTTACTAAGTTCAAATGAGGGACAAAGCAAAACGAGGAATGAAGATTATTTGAAATGTATATGCCAATTGAAAATGAAAAGTGTTCTTTGCTTTCAGAGTTTGTTTGTTTTTTCGACGTAGATTAATATATATGGTTGTGTATGATGCATATTGTTCCATTTTTTAATTATACCTTCTTGGGATGTTTGCAGTGAGAGTAGTATTAATATAATATTACAATTTTTCTAACATGTGCAACTTTGCACATATTAAGAGATTAAAAATAGAAATGACAAATTGAAAGTTGCATATTTAATTTCTTAAAAGCCTAAAAGCTACACTTTCTCATACAACATTTCTATTTTATGATTCTTTAACATGTGCAAAGTTACACAGGCCAGAAAAATCCTTAATATTAAAGGAGCATATTAATTAGTGTCCGTACCGTGAATCTAGTAATGTCTCTCTGCGACAAGCATGTATATAAGATTTTACTGCAGTTTCAAGTTGTTGGAAAATACCAGCATAATTTCTCTTCTCTGTGAACTCAAAAATATGTATTAAGCAGAAGCGTAAAAATAAGTGTAATAACACCGGACAATTTTTAGCGTGGAAAAGCCTCCTCAATGTGAGCAAGGAAAAAACCACAAGACCCGTAGGCCGCTTAAACTTCCACTATAACAATAATGGGAATACAAAAATACAAGAATATTGTATCCTCAATTTGTGGATAACTACACTCTCACAAATTGGCTCACTATTTTTCTCTGAGAAAACTCTCTCTAAGGATCTCTATATTTTTCTCTCACTCTCTCTATTATCTCTCACTCTTCTTAGTGAGGATTTGTGTGTTTAGTTAGCACCCCTTAAGCTTCTTTATATAGGCTTAAGGGGGCTCTCCAAGTTAGCTCCCATACAATGTGGGACTTGCTTTGGCTGAAATTTCCAACAAATCTCCCCCTTCAGCCAAAGGGAAAATATCCTTGAATTAGTTTGGGGTTGATGCTAAGCCTGCAACTTCTTTACAGACTTCTATCTTCGCTTTCGGTAGAGCTTTTGTCATCATATCTGCCCCGTTATCTTTTGTGTGTATTTTCTCAATCTGTAGTAGTTTACTTTCCAACACATCACGGATCCAGTGATACCTTACATCGATGTGTTTCGACCTTGAATGAAATGTCGAGTTCTTACTGAGATGGATAGCGCTCTGAATGTCGCAATAAAGAATATAACTTTCCTGATCCTGTCCTAACTCTTGTAGGAACTTCTTCATCCACAAGATCTCTTTGCAACCTTCGGTGATTGCGATGGATTCTGCTTCTGTAGTGCTTAAAGCAATGCACTTTTGTAGTCTTGACTGCCATGAGATAGCTCCCCCTGCAAAATTAATTAGATATCCTGATGTAGACTTTCTTGAATCCACATCTCCTACCATATCCGCATCTGAATACCCAAGAAGCTTTAAATTTCCATTGCCAAAACACAAGCAGCTTTTGGCAGTTCCTCTCAGATATCGTAGTATCCATTTCACTACATTCCAGTGTTCCTTTCCTGGATTTGATAGGAATCTACTCACAACTCCGACAGGATAAGCAATGTCTGGTCTTGTACAGACCATTGCATACATAAGACTACCCACTGCAGAAGAATAGGGCACCTTGTTCATTTCTTCTTTTTCTTCTTCATTCCCTGGACATTGCGTCTTACTCAGTTTGAGATGACCAGGTAATGGAACATGCACAGGTTTGGCATTATGCATGTTGAACCTTTCAAGAACTTTCTAGATATAATCTTCTTGTGACATCCACAGCATCCTTCTAGAACGATCTCTAGTTATCTTCATTCCAAGAATCTTCTTCACTGCACCCAGATCTTTCATGGCAAAATACTTGCTCAATGCCTTCTTGAGAGCAGCTATTTTCACCTTATCTTTCCCAATAATTAGCATATCATCAACATACAACAGAAGTATGATGGATTCACCATTCTCATAGTTCTTCACAAACACACAATGGTTTGCGGAGGTCTTCTTGAAATTGTGTTGGGTCATGAAGAGATCAAACTTCTTGTACCATTGCCTTGGAGCTTGCTTCAGACCGTAGAGGCTTTTCTTCAGACGACACACTGGGTGTTCCTTGCCTGGTTCTGCAAAACCTTCTGGTTGCTCCATATAGATTTCCTCCTCTAGGTCTCCATGTAGGAATGTTGTTTTTACATCAAGTTGTTCAATCTCCAAGTCTAGTTTTGCAGCTAGACCGAGAATTACTATAATAGATGTCATCTTCACCACTGGTGAGAAGATTTCTTCGAAATCTATGCCTTTCTTCTGGTTGCACCCCATTTACAGCAATTCTTGCTTTGTACCTGGGGTTTGGGTTGTTCTCTTCCGTCTTGAGCTTGAACACCCATTTGTTTTTCAACGCCTTTCATCCATCTGGTAATCTCACCAGGTCATACGTCTGATTCTCTTTCAGGGACTGCATTTCTTCTTCCATGGCTTGCAACCATTTCTCCTTATCATTCGTCTCAATTGCTTCTATGAAGCTTTGAGGTTCTCCTTCATCAGTGAGATTGACATATTCATCTGAATAATATCTTCTTGATGGTTGTCTGACTCTTCTGGATCGTCTTACTTGAGATTCTTCTTCTGTCTCATCAGTCTCCATCATCTGATCCTGACTTTGTTCTATCTGGTCAGGTTGTTCTGTCTGATCAGATTGTTCCTCCTGATCATGTTCATCATTCCTTTGAGGATTCTCCCCCCTTGAATTGTTTATCACAACAGGACTTGAATCAGAAATCAGTGCTTTGGCTTCTCAGATTGCTTAATGTCTTGGATCATTTGATCTTCAAAGAACACCACATCCCTTCTTCGAACAATCTTCTTGTGTACAGGATCCCATAATCTGAAACCAAGTTCATCTCTTGGTGAACCAAGGTATATGCATTCCTTCGTCTTTGCATCTAGCTTTGCTCTTTCATCTTTAGGAATGTGGACAAATGCCCTACATCCAAAGACTCTCAAGTGACCATAAGAGGCTTTCTTTCCAGTCCATACTTCATCTGGAATCTCTCCATTTAAAGGTCTTGAAGGAGACAGATTTATCAGATCAATTGCAGTTTTCACTGCTTCACCCCAAAATGATTTGGGAAGTTTTGCTTGAGAAAGCATGCTTCTGACTTTCTCTGCGATCGTTCTGTTCATCCTTTCAGCTACTCCATTCATCTGAGGTGTCTTGGAGGAACTTTCTCATGTCTTATCCCATGAGTTTTGCAATATGTCTCAAGCAGACCTATGTATTCTCCGCCATTATCACTTCTCGAGCATTTCAGTTTTCTTTCAAATGCTCGTTCTACAGAAGCATGAAACTCCTTGAAAGCTTGAAGAACTTGATCTTTCGTCTTCAATGGATACACCCACACCTTCCTAGAGTGATCATCAGTGAAGGTAACAAAGTATTGAGCACCACCAACAGACCTTTCAGACGTTGAGCAAACATCTGAATGAACAAGATCCAGAATCTGCTTTCTTCTTCTTGCATCATCTGATCTTTTAAAAGATACTGTGTTGTTTGCCTGCTAGATAGTCTTCATAGGATTCAAGTGGCTGCCCTTTTATGTTTGGGAGATGATCTTTTGCAAGGATCTCAAGACCCTTCTCGCTCATGTGGCCCAGTCGTCTATGCCACATTTCTTTGGTTGCGTCTTGAGCAACATTCGTCTCCCCCTTGCATATCTTTCCCTGCATAATGTACAGAGAGCCATCTTTTCTGCCGCGAGCAATAATCATGCTTCCTTGGCTGAGTTTCCATCTGCCGCTACCAAATTGGTTTATCATCCCGGCTTCATCTAGCTTTCCCACTGAGATATGGTTCAGACGCATCTCGGCTACATGTCTGACCTCCTTCAGCACAAGCTTATTTCCATTCTCAGTCATCCAAGTTACTTCGCCAATACCGACGATTTTACTTGTGACATGGTTTCCCATCTTCACCGTACCAATTTCTCCTTTTTGGTATGATGAGAAGAATTCTTCATGAGGTGTGACGTGGAAGGATGCTCCTGAGTCAATTATCCATATGCAATCATCTGATGCAACATTTAGATAATTTTCTTCTCCGATAAGAAATATATTCTCATCATTCGAGGTCACTGCAGTAGTTGTTCCATCTTCTTTCTTCTTCTTCGGGTCAATCTGGTCAGGGTGGACTGTTCCAGCTTGTTGGTCTCTTTTCAAGAATCTACACTCAGGCTTTACGTGTCTTGGTTTGCCACAATAATAACAATTTAGTCTGGTTCGAGATTTGGACCTACCTTGTGATTTTCCATGACATCCTTTTCCACGATTCTTACTCCTTCCTCTATTTTCAACAACATTGGCTTCAAACTGATTGTTCAAACCTCTTTCCCTCCGTCTTGACTCTTCATTTAGCAAATAGTCTATAACAGAATCCATGCTAAGCTTTCCGTCTGGAGCAGAGTTGCTGAGAGTGACAACTAGAGTGTCCCAACTCTCAGGTAGAGAACTGAGGAGTAGAAGAGTTTGCAACTCATCATCCACACTCATGCCTGCCTTTGTTAATTGATTAACAATGCCTTTGAAAGTGTTCAGATGTTCGATCATATTTTGACCGTTCATGTACTCCAACTTTACCAATCGTCTGACAAGGTGGGCTTTGTTCCTGGGCGTCTTCTTTTGAATCAAGGATTCAAGTTTTGTCAACAACTCATACGCATTGGTATAAGTTGATACATGCTCGAACAAGCTTCGATCAATATATTTCCGGATCATAGCCATCGCTTTCGATTCTCAAGCTCCCAATCTTTGTCAGTCTTCACATCCGGCATATCCTTCGGCATATCCTTCTGGGTAATTGGCAAATACAAATCTTTGCAGTATAGATGATCTTCCATCATCGGCTTCCAATAGGAGTAGTTATCTCCATCATGAGTGACAGCTCCCACCATCTTGAGTTACACAGGCCAATAGCTCCTCCAACCAGGTGGGTTTTGATAAAAATAACACTATATGTGAATAGTGTCGTATAGGTGACTTGTACCGAATGCTGAAAATTACTGTAGTTTGTGAACAAGATGCATGCAGGAAGTTCCCAGGAAAGAGAGGTGAGTCAATAGACACACTTAAATACCAAGTCTTTCCTAGCCAGAACTTTTCTAGGCATGCACTTTCACACTACCACACTTTATTTCCAGCAACAAGAATAATTCTTTTCTAATGTTGAAGATCAGACAATGCTGCAGCCACAGAGCATACTAAGAATTTTCTTATAAATCCGGCACCTAGTATTCCAGAGCTCTGAGAGCTCTGATACCACTGTTGGGAAATACCAGCATAGTTTCCCTCCTCTGTGAACTCAAAAATATGCATTAAATGGAAGCGTAAAAATAAGTGTAATAACACCGGACAATTTTTAGCATGGAAAAACCTCCTCAATGTGAGCAAGGAAAAAACCACGGGACCCGTAGGCCGCTTAAACTTCCACTATAACAATAATGGGAATACAAAAATACAAGAATATTGTATCCTCAATTTGTGGATAACACTCTCACAAATTGGCTTACTATTTTTCTCTCTGAGAAAACTCTCTCTAAGGATCTCTCTATTTTTCTCTTACTCTCTCTTATGAGGCTCTCTCTCTATTATCTCTCACTCTTCTTAGTGAGGATTGGTGTTTAGTTAGCACCCCTTAAGCTTCTTTATATAGGCTTAAGGGGGCTCTCCAAGTTAGCTCCCATACAATGTGGGACTTGCTTTGGCTGAAATTTCCAACACAAGTATCTCCAAAATGAAACATAGCAGGCTTCCAAACCAATTTCAAACAACTAATTGGTGGTGTGCTTAATTAATTAACAACCTGAAGTTATATTCTTTTGAAAAAGCAATATGCTCCTGCAGCATAGTAACATTACCAATAGCATATTAAAAAATTGCAGGTAAGAAAATTTAAGTTACTAATATGCAAGCCTTGCACTTAGACAGCTACTGATGCATAGCGTATATACTCTAACATTCTATCTTTTTAGTGATTCATGGAAATTGCAGTTAGACAGCTGCTGATGACCATGGATATTTCTTGCCTTAACAAATGTTGAGAATAGAAAAAATGTACCTGAATGCCAATTATCCCTCTAGCTTTTCTTTCATATATTTTTTATAAGTTGCAGAACAGTCTGAAAAAAAAAAAGATTGACTGAACCAAGAGGATTAATTTATGACTATTAAGATCAGTTAGTTGGTTACTGATTGGTTTAGTTGAAATCAGTTATGAGTAGTTAGCTATGTTAGTTAGCTGTACTCTAAGTTAGAAGCTCTCAAATGTAATGTTATATATAGATCACTCTGTACAGTATTCAATTCAATGAGAATTCACTTCTTCTATTCTCGGTCTACTCTCTTTCTCTCACTCAATGCTTTAGTTTGATATATACACCACCAAGGTGGTTTTAAGTTTTAACTAAGGCTTTTTTTTTCAATTAATTAATACATTATTAGATGTATGGAAATGTGATAGAACAGGATGGAGCACATTATCCATCCATACAAAAAATCATCCCTCAGCTTTCTTTAGAAGATACGGTTAGTGGAAGAATTTCAAATTCTTGACAGAAATAATGCCGACAGGCTGACGAAGAAATTGGAGCAAAGAATGTTATTTTCTAAGTATCAAAAAGACTTAGTTAATAAGAAAGTATACATGTCGACGAAAAAATGGATTGACAAGCAGCCTTTCTGACGAAATTCGCGGGAAGATTGTCAAAGATATGGAAAGAGAGGAAAAATGACTAAGTCTCAAAATCGACAATATTGTCAAAATGAGTTGTCAAGCAGTTAATCCCGTCAAAGACAGACCAGTTGACACGGAGTGGTTCAAGGCATTTGAGCAGTTATTGAAACTGTGTTGACAAGCAGTTTAATTGTAAAATCTAAAAGAACTGCCAAGGACATGTGGCAGTCATTTAGATAGGAAGTTATTACTAGGTAGTTATTTTATTTGCCTATAAATACCAATCATTACAATGTAAAAGGGGAGGTTACTTGATACACATCCTACACATCTCGATCACACAGCAGATTGATGGATTACATTCAAGTATTCCCTCCATCCTTCTTATTTCAATTCAATATGAAAACCCAGTGCAATTCTGGTGTATGTTCTTCAAGTTCTTTACATGTTCTTCATTACTTTCAGTGTTTCTTTCACGTTCTTCATTTAAGTTCTTTTATTTTATTATATTTAGTAGTCATTTAATCACGCTTTATTCAAAAAAAAATTTAAATTAGTGTTACTTCCATTTCATACTACGTACAAAAGTTATGCAATTAGGAAGTTATTTTCATTTAAGAAACTGACTTTTCTTTTCAAATTCGAACTATATTTTCAAAATACAAAACAATTTTATTGTCAAGTATTAACATTGACAATACTTTGTATATTACTTTTACACTTTTGTTTTAACACCAAGTCCTTGCCAGTATTTACTAGATTTGACTAATTTGTCAAATTCATACTTGGCAGACAATACATACACACATCTTGACGAGATTACCGCATAACTTGTAGGTCTCACACTCGTTTGATCTCTAATTATTTGTAACAAAGGAATTTTGGTCAGAAACCAAAAACCAGCGTTAACAAATTGGCATGCCCAGTGGGACGAGTTTAGAGTAACTCGTACAGTGTCACAAATTTGACATACGAATTTATTTGTATGCGTCTACGGAGTGGAAAGGTGGTTCAAACATCATCTATTTCCCAAAACTCTGTGAATGAGTTACGGAAGTGATGCAGGCGTAGTAGGCACTAACGCCGCTGCGTCAACAGTGGATGCTATTGAACCAGTTGACAATATTCTTGCAACCAGAGCTAACGCTACTAATGCAGGGAATAATAGCACTAATAGTTTAGGTGCGAGAAGAGGCATTTCTTACGCTCAGGTTGTCAATATATTTGACGAAGTTGGCCAAGGAACACTCCCGTCACCAATTTCCCCAGTTTTACAACAAGTAAATCCACCAACTACCGGATTGTCTCCACGAAGTGTTGTGAATTCAAACCCAAGAGGGACTACGCAACCTCTGTCACAACCGTTGTAAGGGATGCCTTATGGTTCGACTGCTGTCAATCCAAATACTCCCTTTGCATGCATACCATATCCAAATGGAATGACGATGGCTGCCCATGCATCTGGACAGGCAGGACCATCGACTGGGGGGCAAATTCCCAGTCATTCGAATGGGATAACAAGGTCAATGGTGGTAACCCATTCTCGACAAGAGCAACCAATAGTAAAGCCACATATATCCCCACTAAGACAACCCCCACAAAATATTGTTGGTCTGTCAGAGGCCACATTAGCCAATGTCCGACAACAAATTGACTCTATTAACCATGACATGGTGAATACATTTACTCAACAAATGAGTACAGTGATTACGCCATTAATGGAAAACACGAGTAATACCTGCTTGACATTGGCAAATGAGATACATAGGTTAAATAGAGCCTTGGGCGTTGTAACCCCAGGTGATAACCAAAATACTAATAGAAATCTCAATGGAAATGTCAATAGGAATAATCAACCACAGGTTGAACAACCACAAGTTATACAACTTGACGGATTTGAACAAGATGACGAGCGGCAACAGCCCCATCGTCGGATTCCTTTGAGACGTGGAAATGTACATATTCTACGACCAGAGGAAGACGAAGATTTGGTCATAAATCAGGGTGCTTTTGGAGCATTTCGTCAAAACGTTCTAAATCAAAACGTCAATCAAGTAGTCGAGCAAGCATTGAATAGGTTTGGTTTTAACATAGGTTATGCCAATCAACCATTTTTTGCATCGGCATTTCCTGATTGGGTCCAACAGGCAGAAATGCCTCGAGGATACAAAATACCCAAGCTGTCAAACTTTTCATTAGAAAGTGGCGAGTCAACAGTCGAGCACATTGCCCGATATACAATCTAGTTGGGAGACTTGGCTTTAGAGGAGGGACTAAAGATGAAGTTCTTTCCGAGTTGATTGACTAAGAATGCTTTTTCTTGGTTTTCAACTCTAAGGCCCGATTCCATACATTCCTGGAATCAATTAGAGAGAAGTTTTCATGACCAATTCTTCAGGGGTGACCTGAAAATAGGGTTGACAGATTTATTTGGCATTAAAAGAATGAATAACGAGTCTGTCAATGACTACCTTGCCCGATTCCGTCAAATGAGGAGTCGTTGCTTCACCCATATCCCCGAGGCAGAAATAGTGAAGATTGCTGTCGGGGGTCTAGATCATCATATTAGAAAGAAGTTGGTCAACCAACATCTAATTGATCTTGCCCAGTTAGGAGATAAAGTCTGCCAAATTGAACAATTGAAAGCTGAAAAGGTTTTCAAGCAAAAGAAATTCCTCAAAAGAGAAAAGATTAACTTTATCAGATGTAATGAATCCGACGAGGAGGGCAACGATTCCGAGGAATATGAGGTAGATTATGTTGAATTAAAAAATGGTCCACCTTATATCTGCCAAGCTTTGAAGCCTGCAAGGGCCAAAGAAAGGATTCCTTTCATTAATAAAAAAGTGTATACAGTTGATGTGACCAAGGCCGATCAAATATTTGACATATTACTCAAAGTTAAGCAGTTAAAATTGTCAGATGATCATAGGCTTTTGAAAGCCCATGAGATTAAAGATCGGAAGTACTGTAAGTATCATAACACTTTTGGTCATGTAACTAATGATTGTATGCATTTCAGGGACATTATTCAGAAAGGTTTGGCAGAAGGAAGACTAAAATTTTCAAACAAGAAACCAGACATGAAGGTTGACACAGAACCCTTTGGTCCTGAAGTGAACAAGACAGACCGCCGAGTCCTTATGGGAATAGGCATGGTCAACATCAGGGCTGGGCAAAATATCCATATGGATCTGTCGGATTCATTCGATATTTATCCAAAGCCGGGAGAACCTCTTGTCGATTTCATGACACGCAAGAAACCTGGTGGCATACTTAAAGTTTGCCCAAGGTGTGAAGCATTTTATGACGAAGTGGCGGCCGAGGAAGCCAGGGGGTAGAAACCACCATCGTATCATCCACGAGACAGAACTGAGTCTCGTAATGGTCATAACTGATGAATGTGTAAAATATGTTAGTTTGGAAGTGTAATTAGGAATAAGTTTGTAAATAATCTTATGAATTATAGAGAAAAGTGATAAGAAAATGCACACATTCATTTGAATAGAGTTTTGAGACTTAGATTTCAATTTGTGAAAAAAATTATACTTAAAAGATGTTGAAAATGTGTAGGAAAAGAGATAGCAAAGAAACGGCGCTCGGTCTGGAATGTGCGCTCGGCTTGAAGGAAACACAAGACAAGAGGTCTTGGGCGCTCAGCTCTTGATTTGGGCGCTCAGCTTGGGATCGACAGAAGCAGCATTTCGCACATAATGGGCGCCAGCAGCTGGCTGGGGCGCAAAGATCTGGCAACGCGCAGAACCAGTATAAATACGGTTTGAACATATTTGAAATGGATCTTTGGCTCATTTTGGTGCGATTCTCACCTAGGTTCATCATTTCTCTCTGGATTCTTTGGAGATTCAAGCTTGGGAACAAGATTTGAAGCTTCCATGGCTTCCTCCACTCATTCCTACTCAAGTTCTTCGTTCTCAGCCCTTTCTATTATGAGTAGTTAGATCACTTAGGTTAGGTTTAGGATTATTCTAATTGGATTCTTGATGTAATTGACTTTGATTTCTGATTTCAATTCTATTTCATTCAATTTGAGGAATTGCTTCTATGTTTAATGCTTTATTGATTGATCAACTCTAGATTGATGTTAGAGTCAATTTCACAATTGGAAAAATTGGTTATTGAATTGGAATTGAAGTAGATTACCATTGGAATGTTGATTCTAGGAATAGAACTATGTTTCAATGCATTCCTATGAATCTCATGCTTAATGTTTGTGCTAATGCTTGAATGACCTAAGGAATTAGGCTTCTTAATTAGTACAAAAGGATTATCACCTAAGGAATTAGGGATAAATCTAAGGTAGTGATTTGAATGTCAACTGTATGGAATGAATTGAAGTTAGGATTAAATAAGGTTACATCAAGTGAAGATTGAATGATTCCGATGCCTAACCGCTTTTACCTATATTGACTTCGTTCTTTAATTGATCTTGTTTCATTCATTGTTGTGAACTCTAAATACAAAAATTCATAAAAACTCTTGGAACTATAAAATTCATTCGTTCAAATAGCTATTGCCTAAGCCACATTGTTACTTGAAACACAATCCTCGTTGGGAATGATAGTCTACTGTCACTTTATTACTTGAAACGATTTGGTACACTTGCCAATTCCTTACCAAGTTTTTGGCGTCGTTTGGAAGTGTAATTAGGAATAAGATTGTAAATAATCTTATGAATTATAGAGAGAAGTGATAAGAAAATACACACATTCATTTGAATAGAGTTTTGATACTTAGATTTCAATTTGTGAAAAAAATTATACTTAAAAGATGTTGAAAATGTGCAGGAAAAGAGGAAGCAGCAAACGGGCGCTCAGCTCTGGAAATGGGCGCTCAGCTTCAGCAGGAAACACAAGACAGCAGGTCTTGGGCGCTCAGCTCTGGATTTGAGCGCTCAGCTTCAGGACTGACAGAAAGCAGCATTTCGCACAGAACAGGGGCGCCCAGCGCTGGCCAGGGGCGCTCAGCGCTGGACGACGCGCAGAACCAGTATAAATACGGTTTGAACATATTTGAAATGGATCTTTGGCTCATTTTGGTGCGATTCTCACCTAGGTTCATCATTTCTCTCTGGATTCTTTGGAGATTCAAGCTTGGGAACAAGATTTGAAGCTTCCATGGCTTCCTCCACTCATTCCTACTCAAGTTCTTCCTTCTCATCCCTTTCTATTATGAGTAGTTAGATCACTTAGGTTAGGTTTAGGATGATTCTAATTGGATTCTTGATGTAATTGACTTTGATTTCTGATTTCAATTCTATTTCATTCAATTTGAGGAATTGCTTCTATGTTTAATGCTTTATTGATTGATCAACTCTAGATTGATGTTAGAGTCAATTTCACAATTGGAAAAATTGGTTATTGAATTGGAATTGAAGTAGATTACCATTGGAATGTTGATTCTAGGAATAGAACTATGTTTCAATGCATTCCTATGAATCTCATGCTTAATGTTTGTGCTAATGCTTGAATGACCTAAGGAATTAGGCTTCTTAATTAGTACAAAAGGATTATCACCTAAGGAATTAGGGATAAATCTAAGGTAGTGATTTGAATGTCAACTGTATGGAATGAATTGAAGTTAGGATTAAATAAGGTTACATCAAGTGAAGATTGAATGATTCCGATGCCTAACCGCTTTTACCTATATTGACTTCGTTCTTTAATTGATCTTGTTTCATTCATTGTTGTGAACTCTAAATACAAAAATTCATAAAAACTCTTGGAACTATAAAATTCATTCGTTCAAATAGCTATTGCCTAAGCCACATTGTTACTTGAAACACAATCCTCGTTGGGAATGATAGTCTACTGTCACTTTATTACTTGAAACGATTTGGTACACTTGCCAATTCCTTACCAAGTTTTTGGCGTCGTTTGGAAGTGTAATTAGGAATAAGATTGTAAATAATCTTATGAATTATAGAGAGAAGTGATAAGAAAATACACACATTCATTTGAATAGAGATTTGATACTTAGATTTCAATTTGTGAAAAAAATTATACTTAAAAGATGTTGAAAATGTGCAGGAAAAGAGGAAGCAGCAAACGGGCGCTCAGCTCTGGAAATGGGCGCTCAGCTTCAGC
The DNA here is from genome assembly GCA_030762895.1 of Sophora flavescens. Classification (NCBI taxonomy): domain Eukaryota; kingdom Viridiplantae; phylum Streptophyta; class Magnoliopsida; order Fabales; family Fabaceae; genus Sophora; species Sophora flavescens. Next base: position 12,214,086 of record CM061065.1, on the reverse strand, counting down.
AGGAAACACAAGACAGCAGGTCTTGGGCGCTCGGCTCTGGATTTGAGCGCTCGCCAGGATCGACGGCAAGCAGCATTTCGCACGAAGCAGGCGCCCAGCGCTGGCCGGGCGCCAGCGCTGATTTACGCAGCGCAGAACCCAGAGATAAATACGGTTTGAACATATTTGAAATGGATCTTTGGCTCATTTTGGTGCGATTCTCACCTAGGTTCATCATTTCTCTCTGGATTCTTTGGAGATTCAAGCTTGGGAACAAGATTTGAAGCTTCCATGGCTTCCTCCACTCATTCCTACTCAAGTTCTTCCTTCTCATCCCTTTCTATTATGAGTAGTTAGATCACTTAGGTTAGGTTTAGGATGATTCTAATTGGATTCTTGATGTAATTGACTTTGATTTCTGATTTCAATTCTATTTCATTCAATTTGAGTAATTGCTTCTATGTTTAATGCTTTATTGATTGATCAACTCTTGATTGATGTTAGAGTCAATTTCACAATTGGAAAATTGGTTATTGAATTGGAATTGAAGTAGATTACCATTGGAATGTTGATTCCAGGAATAGAACTACGTTTCAATGCATTCCTATGAATCTCATGCTTAATGTTTGTGCTAATGCTTGAATGACCTAAGGAATTAGGCTTCTTAATTAGTACAAAAGGATTATCACCTAAGGAATTAGGGATAAATCTAAGGTAGTGATTTGAATGTCAACTGTATGGAATGAATTGAAGTTAGGATTAAATAAGGTTACATCAAGTGAAGATTGAATGATTCCGATGCCTAACCGCTTTTACCTATATTGACTTCGTTCTTTAATTGATCTTGTTTCATTCATTGTTGTGAACTCTAAATACAAAAATTCATAAAAACTCTTGGAACTATAAAATTCATTCGTTCAAATAGCTATTGCCTAAGCCACATTGTTACTTGAAACACAATCCTCGTTGGGAATGATACTCTACTGTCACTTTATTACTTGATACGATTTGGTACACTTGCCAATTCCTTACCAAGTTTTGGCGTCGTTTGGAAGTGTAATTAGGAATAAGATTGTAAATAATCTTATGAATTATAGAGAGAAGTGATAAGAAAATACACACATTCATTTGAATAGAGTTTTAATACTTAGATTTCAATTTGTGAAAAAAATTATACTTAAAAGATGTTGAAAATGTGCAGAAAAAGAGGAAGCGAAAGAAACGGGCGCTCAGCTCTGCAAATGGGCGCTCAGCTTCAGCAGGAAACACAAGACAGCAGGTCTTGGGCACTCAGCTGGATTTGAGCGCTCAGCTTCAGGACGGACAGAAAGCAGCATTTCGCACGAAGCAGGCGCCAGCGGGCTGGCAGGCGCTCAGCGCTGGGCAGCCTTGAGAACCAGTATAAATACGGTTTGAACATATTTGAAATGGATCTTTGGCTCATTTTGGTGCGATTCTCACCTAGGTTCATCATTTCTCTCTGGATTCTTTGGAGATTCAAGCTTGGGAACAAGATTTGAAGCTTCCATGGCTTCCTCCACTCATTCCTACTCAAGTTCTTCCTTCTCATCCCTTTCTATTATGAGTAGTTAGATCACTTAGGTTAGGTTTAGGATGATTCTAATTGGATTCTTGATGTAATTGACTTTGATTTCTGATTTCAATTCTATTTCATTCAATTTGAGTAATTGCTTCTATGTTTAATGCTTTATTGATTGATCAACTCTAGATTGATGTTAGAGTCAATTTCACAATTGGAAAATTGGTTATTGAATTGGAATTGAAGTAGATTACCATTGGAATGTTGATTCCAGGAATAGAACTACGTTTCAATGCATTCCTATGAATCTCATGCTTAATGTTTGTGCTAATGCTTGAATGACCTAAGGAATTAGGCTTCTTAATTAGTACAAAAGGATTATCACCTAAGGAATTAGGGATAAATCTAAGGTAGTGATTTGAATGTCAACTGTATGGAATGAATTGAAGTTAGGATTAAATAAGGTTACATCAAGTGAAGATTGAATGATTCCGATGCCTAACCGCTTTTACCTATATTGACTTCGTTCTTTAATTGATCTTGTTTCATTCATTGTTGTGAACTCTAAATACAAAAATTCATAAAAACTCTTGGAACTATAAAATTCATTCGTTCAAATAGCTATTGCCTAAGCCACATTGTTACTTGAAACACAATCCTCGTTGGGAATGATACTCTACTGTCACTTTATTACTTGATACGATTTGGTACACTTGCCAATTCCTTACCAAGTTTTTGGCGTCGTTTGGAAGTGTAATTAGGAATAAGATTGTAAATAATCTTATGAATTATAGAGAGAAGTGATAAGAAAATACACACATTCATTTGAATAGAGTTTTGATACTTAGATTTCAATTTGTGAAAAAAATTATACTTAAAAGATGTTGAAAATGTGCAGGAAAAGAGGAAGCAGCAAACGGGCGCTCAGCTCTGGAAATGGGCGCTCAGCTTCAGCAGGAAACACAAGACAGCAGGTCTTGGGCGCTCAGCTCTGGATTTGAGCGCTCAGCTTGGATCGACAGCAGCATTTCGCACTGAAGCAGGCGCCCGGCGCTGGCTGGCGGGCGCTGGGCCGGACGACGCGCGAACCAAGATATAAATACGGTTTGAACATATTTGAAATGGATCTTTGGCTCATTTTGGTGCGATTCTCACCTAGGTTCATCATTTCTCTCTGGATTCTTTGGAGATTCAAGCTTGGGAACAAGATTTGAAGCTTCCATGGCTTCCTCCACTCATTCCTACTCAAGTTCTTCCTTCTCATCCCTTTCTATTATGAGTAGTTAGATCACTTAGGTTAGGTTTAGGATGATTCTAATTGGATTCTTGATGTAATTGACTTTGATTTCTGATTTCAATTCTATTTCATTCAATTTGAGTAATTGCTTCTATGTTTAATGCTTTATTGATTGATCAACTCTAGATTGATGTTAGAGTCAATTTCACAATTGGAAAATTGGTTATTGAATTGGAATTGAAGTAGATTACCATTGGAATGTTGATTCCAGGAATAGAACTACGTTTCAATGCATTCCTATGAATCTCATGCTTAATGTTTGTGCTAATGCTTGAATGACCTAAGGAATTAGGCTTCTTAATTAGTACAAAAGGATTATCACCTAAGGAATTAGGGATAAATCTAAGGTAGTGATTTGAATGTCAATTGTATGGAATGAATTGAAGTTAGGATTAAATAAAGTTACGTTAAGTGAGAATTGGAGGATTTCGACACTTGTGGAATTGGCAAGGAATTGGCAAGTGTACCAAATCGTATCAAGTAATAAAGTGACAGTAGAGTATCATTCCCAACGAGGATTGTGTTTCAAGTAACAATGTGGCTTAGGCAATAGCTATTTGAACGAATGAATTTTATAGTTCCAAGAGTTTTTATGAATTTTTGTATTTAGAGTTCACAACAATGAATGAAACAAGATCAATTAAAGAACGAAGTCAATATAGGTAAAAGCGGTTAGGCATCGGAATCATTCAATCTTCACTTGATGTAACCTTATTTAATCCTAACTTCAATTCATTCCATACAATTGACATTCAAATCACTACCTTAGATTTATCCCTAATTCCTTAGGTGATAATCCTTTTGTACTAATTAAGAAGCCTAATTCCTCCTTAGGTCATTCAAGCATTAGCACAAACATTAAGCATGAGATTCATAGGAATGCATTGAAACATATCTCTATTCCTAGAATCAACATTCCAATGGTAATCTACTTCAATTCCAATTAAATAACCAATTTTTCCAATTGTGAAATTGACTCTAACATCAATCTAGAGTTGATAAATCAATAAAGCATTAAACATAGAAGCAATTACTCAAATTGAATGAAATAGAATTGAAATCAGAAATCAAAGTCAATTACATCAAGAATCCAATTAGAATCATCATAAACCTAACCTAAGTGATCTAACTACTCATAATAGAAAGGGATGACAAAGAAGAACTTGAGTAGGAATGAGTGGAGGAAGCCATGGAAGCTTCAAATCTTGTTCCCAAGCTTGAATCTCCAAAGAATCCAGAGAGAAATGATGAACCTAGGTGAGAATCGCACCAAAATGAGCCAAAGATCCATTTCAAATATGTTCAAACCGTATTTATACTGGTTCACAAGGCTGCCCAGCCGCCGAGCGCCCAGCCAGCGCTGGGCGCCCCTGTTCTGTGCGAAATGCTGCTTTCTGTCAGTCCTGAAGCTGAGCGCCCAAATCCAGAGCTGAGCGCCCAAAAGGAAATGCCTTCACAAGATACTGGTTGTCTAGTAGCAGTGGCTGACAACAAAGCTGACAATAAAGGAGATGCCAAAATGAAAAGCGTGATAGTGACCCATCCCATGGAAGTTGATACGATGGGACCCATTAATCAAGCTAGACAGAATAAGCCTACATCACAGGTTTTTACAGAGAAGAAGAAGGCTTTAGAGCAGGCATCACCACCGGTAAGATCCACTGGCAAATGGCCTGTCGGGCTGGCAGAGATGGAAAAGGTTGCAGGACTCGAGAGAGAGTTTAAGGCCAGAATGGGAAAACAACAATTGACAACATTCAGGCCTGAGTATGGTTTAACCAAAGAAGAATTGTCATTCGATGATGTCATCGAAGCACTGAATGATCCAAATGATGACATAAACATCAGCAAAGACATGGAAGTGGAAAGCCAGAATGGAGATCTTGCTGATATCATCGAAGCACTGGATAACTGCAGCGCAGGAATAGCCCGACCTCTATCAGATAGGTCAAGATCAGATGATGAGAGTGATTTAAGAAGAAATCATGGCAGAATGGTCGGAGGTGCATTTTTGGATGAGGATCCAGAAAATGAAGTCATATTGGAACCACGGATGGAAATGAAGATAGGGTTGATTTCATTCATTCCAGCAGAATATGAGGGATATCTTGAGGTCGATTTCTCTGAAGATGATGATGATGTCGTCAACAAAGGAAGGAACCCGGGCGATTTCTGGACCTGTGTTCAAGAAAACTTGGTTACCGTATTCGACAATGTAGCTCAGCTGGAGAGGCCCACCGATGAGCAAAGAAACCATTTGAGGCCTTTACATGTAAAAGCCATAATAGATGGAAGACCTACCAACAGGGTTTTAATTGACGGAGGAGCTGCTGTGAACCTAATGCCAAGAGCAATGTTCAAAAAGTTAGGGAAGGATCAGTCGGATTTAATTCCGACAGATATGGTCGTCACTGACTTCAGTGGCAAAACTTCTCTGTCAGATGGCGTCGTTTTGTTAAATATACAGGTTGGCACCGTCGAAAGGATGACATTGTCTGTAATAATTCCAGCCAAGTCAAGCTACAACATATTACTTGGCAAGGATTGGATTCACGCTGTAGGAGCGGTTCCGTCAACAGTGCATCAAAAAGTAATCTTATGGAATGGGCAAGATCGGGTAGAAATCGTGGAGGCAGATGACAGTGCTTGCGATGCTCAGCAATCACATGTTGATTTCAAGGTATATTCGCCAAACGTCAGGCCTATAACTGCCAACGAAGGGGTCGTTGACAAGGATGCATTGGAAGCAAGCCTTCTCAGCCAATTCGGTGTTAAGGTAAAGGACGAGGCCGATAAGACTTGGCCAAATTCCGACAATGAGCCTTGAAACCCACTTGAAAAGATTGTCGGCCTATCTGGCCCAAAGAGAAGTACACACTGCAGAAAGTGTGTTAGCATACTGTATTATTGACGACGGCCCTTTGGGTTTTGAGAAAGGAGCTGAAGTCAAGCAAAACGTGGAAGTAGAGGATCCTCTGGAAGAAATAAATTTAGGGATGGAAGAAAAGAAAAGGCCCATTTTTGTCAGTGCTTTTCTGCCAGAGGATTACAAACAAAAACTTGTCGGATTAATAGCAGAGTACAAAGATTGCTTTGCATGGGACTATGATGAAATGCCTGGTTTAAGCAGAGATCTTGTTGAACACCGACTACCACTTAGGGTGGATTGCAAGCCCGTTAAGCAGGCAAGTAGAAGGTTTGCTCCAGAGGTAGTGCATAAAATCAAAGAGGAAGTGCAAATACTGCTGAAAGCAAAGTTCATTCGAACAACCAGGTATGTCGATTGGCTTTCTAATGTAGTTCCTGTCATTAAAAAGAATGGTAAAATGAGGGTATGCATAGACTTTAGAAATTTAAATATGGCTACCCCCAAAGATGAGTATCCGATGCCAATATCTGACATTCTTGTCAACTCAGCATCAGGAAATGAAATTTTCAGTTATATGGATGGCAATGCAGGTTATAATCAAATCTTTATAGCCGAAGAAGATGTGTCAAAGACTGCCTTCAAGTGTCCAAGAGTGATTGGGGCATATGAATGGATTGTCATGCCTTTCGGTTTAAAGAATTCAGGAGCCACCTATCAACGAGCAATGAATACGATTTTCCATGATGTTATTGGAAAATTCATAGAAGTTTACATTGATGACGTGATTGTCAAATCCAAAACCAAAGATGACCACTTGGAGCACCTAAAACAAGGGTTTGAAAGAATGAGAAAACATAACCTCAAAATGAACCCAGAGAAATGTAGCTTCGGAGTGTCAGCTGCTAAATTCCTAGGATTCCTAGTCCACAAAAAAGGAATTGAGGTGGACAAAAATAAAGCCAAAGCGGTCAAGGAAGCCTCAGCACCGACAAATAAAAAGGAACTACAATCCTTCCTAGGAAAGGTTAACTTTCTAAGAAGGTTTATATCAAATCTGTCGGGAAGAACAAGAATATTTACACCGCTGGTCAAGTTGAAATCAGAGCAAAGCTTCATATGGGAGCCTTGTCACCAAGAGGCTTTTGATCAGATCAAGCAATACTTAGTCAATCCACCGGTCATGATGCCCGCAGTGCCTCGTCGACCGTTGAAGTTGTACATATCAACATCTGAAGACACTATAGGATGTCTATTAGCCCAGGATGATGATGACAATGTTGAAAGGGCCGTATATTATCTAAGCAGAGTCCTCATTGATGCTGAAAGAAGATATAGTGCAATAGAGAAGTTATGTTTAGCATTGTATTTTTCTTGTACAAAACTTAAATATTATATGATGCAATGTAAGGTATTCGTTATTTCTAAAACGGATGTTATAAAGTATATGTTGTCAAAACCAGTCCTTAATGGACGTATTGGTAAATGGACCATTGCTTTGTCAGAATATTCTTTACAATACGTACCATCTAAAGCTGTCAAAAGGATAGGCAGTGACTGACTTTTTGGTAGACCATCCAGGATTGGACATACCAGAAATAAATGTTGTCAGTTTACAACCCTGGAAACTCTATTTTGACGGATCAAGGCATCAAGGAGGTAGTGGAGTGAGAATTTTAATCGTGACTCCACAAGGAACTCCTACTAAGTTCATGTTTGAACTTAAGTGTCCATGTTCCAACAATGAAGATGAATATGAAGCTTTGATTGTCGGATTAGAGATACTGACATAAATAAAAGCACGAAATGTGCATATCTTTGGGGATTCCCAATTGGTTATCAAACAACTTACTCAAGAATACAAGTGTGTCAGCTACAACTTGACAAAATACTGTATCATAGCTAGTAAGTTAATGAAAAAATTCGATGATGTAATTGTCAAATATATTCCCAGAAATTTGAATCAAGAGGCTAATGAGTTGGTTCAAATAGCCTCAGGATACAAGATATCTCAAAAGGCTTTGTCAGGACTAATGGAAATCAGAGAATTATTGTATCCATTAGAAGAAAGAGATATTTTGGTTAATGATGTAATTCTACCTAATGACTGGAGGTTGCCAATAATGGAATATTTGGAAAATCCAAGTCATAATGTAGATAGGAAAATGAAATACAAAGCATTGAATTACACAATGCAAGGAGGACTGTTATATAGAAGGTATGTTGACGGAACTCTACACAAGTGCCTGAGTGAGCAAGATGCTTATTTGGCTCTATCAGAGGTCCATGAGGGCATATGTGGAGCCCATCAGGCAGGAGATAAAATGAAATGGATTCTTCGACGAAGTTTGTATTATTGTCCAACTATGATTAAAGATTGCATTTCTTTTTCCAAGTCTTGTGAACAATGTCAGAAACATGGCCATATACAAAATGTACCGGCTAGTGAATTACACTCTATTGTCAAGCCTTGGCCATTCCGAGGATGGGCTTTGGATTTAATTGGCCAGATACATCCTTCTTCATCGAAAGGACATCAATTCATTTTAGTTGGAGTCGATTATTTTACCAAATGGGTAGAAGCAGTTTGCCTTAAAGCAGTCACCCAACAAGACATAATTGATTTCATTGAAAATCACATCATTTGTCGGTTTGGCATACCCCAAACTCTGACAATTACAGATCAAGGGTCAATATTCGTCGGCAAGAAAGTTATGGAATACGCTGGTTCTAGGCATATAAAAATGCTCACATCTACACCATATTATGCACAAGCCAATGGCCAAGTTGAGGCCATAAATAAGATCATTATTAGTCATATTAAAAAGCATGTGGGCCGACAACCTAAGAGTTGGCATAGTACTCTTGATCAAATACTGTGGGCATATAGAAATTCACCCAGGCAGTCAACATGAACTTCACCGTATCGGCTAACTTATGGACATGATCCTGTGTTACCTGTCGAAATCAATCTTCAATCTACTCGTATTCAAAGGCAAAATGACTTGCCTACCAACCAATATTGGAATGCAATGCTGGACGAATTGGATGAGTTAAGTGATGAAAGATTGATTGCATTAGAAAATTTGATTCGACAAAAGGAAAGAATTGCAAAGTTCTATGATAGTCGAGTTAAATTCAAATCATTTAAGGTAGATGATCTGGTGTTGAAAGTCATATTGCCCATGGATAAAAATTGTCGAGAGTATGGCAAATGGTCACCTAAATGGGAAGGACCATTCAAAGTTGATAAAGCGCTCTCTGGAAATGCTTATGCACTTATCAATGTTGATACTGGCTCGAAAATTAAGTCAATTAATGGCAAGTATTTGAAAGAATACAAACCGACAATGTTGGAAGTAAAAATTAACAACAAGTGAAAAGAAATGAGAATATTCACTAAATTGGCAATACAATGAGGTGTTGTCAAAAGCACAGATTGTCGGTTTAACCCTCAAGTCTAGGACTATGCAGAATTTTCTCTTCCTCCCTTCGGCAATGCAGCGGCATAACATAATTTGTTGAGGCTTCATTCCCCATTTGATGAGGTTTCAGCTACTCCATGTGTTGAGGATGTGTAGAGATGCGGAGAGGGAAACGAGCAAAAGCAGGTCCCACCATCAATTAATCCAGAAGGTTGTAGTTGCTATGGTGTAACAAAGAAGACACCAAGAAAAAAGCCACTACCTTCTAGGATGAAGATGATGGAACTAGAGCAAGATGCACTCGTTCCGCTTCAAGAGTAAGCTTCTCCCCGGATGTGCAGCGAGGTCAGCTCTAGATATTACGTTGGTTGCTGACCTCCACTGTATATTTTTACGTTGATTACTGACCTTCACTAAGGACATGACCATTAAAACAGAAACTTTAGTCTGAGGTCTTAAGGTGACAAGGTCAGACTCCCATGCGGAGAGAAAGAAGAATGAATAAGAATTTTTCTTTAAATGGAAGCACATTATGTGAAACACTCAACTATGAAATAGTTTGATTTGAAAAATTCATTATTTATAGTTGGTCCAGAGAGAGAAAGAATTTAATGCGAGTTAGTTTACCAAAGTTTCGAAACTTATTATGGCATTTATGATGATTTGATAAGCATGGGTTACGAAGTTGGTTGGAAACATGCAGTCAAATCAAACAATAAATAAACGTGCAGATAAGAAAGGAAACACTTTTAATTAATAATTGTCAGAGGTGACCAAGTTAGAGTTTGACGAATAAAAGAACTACAACTATCAATTTTGGTCTAAGTTGGAATCAAAGGATAACTGATCCCATGCAAAGGAGAGGTCAGTCTTGTCAGCAGTAGCAGCCTCATATTCAGGCTGTAATGCACGAAGTTTACCAATTACACTTTCATCTTTCCGGCCAAGTTGAACTGATTCATCGTCAATAGATTTGACTTTGTCTCTACTCTTTTCTAGAGCCTTATCAAACTTGGCACATTTCCGATCTGTCAATTCAATCTCTGCCAACAGTTTCTTCCGATACTCCAGGAGACTCTCTTTAGTATGAATTCCAGTAGAAATAAGGTCAAGTTCCTTTTGCTTAGAAGTCTCCAAGTCTCGGAAGCGAGCTAAGAGATCATCTTTGGCCTTCTCTTCCTCTTCATAAGAAGGAATGACGGAAGTCATCCTTTCTAACTTTTCAGAGAGCCGCTCCTAGAATTTATAGATGGAGAGAAAATGTGTACGGCTCGACACGGGGAGATTGGAATGGAGATGAGTAATCTCTTTGATGAGTCGTGACAGTTCTTGTTAGATGCTAGCATTAGATAAAAGTGCATCAAAAGGATTACCAAGAAGATCCTGGAGATCATGCATAAGGTTAATGACTCGAGAATCACTGGAGTCATGTTGAGGTGATGAAGAATTGGCATAAAGGGTTGACTCTTTTCGGCTTACTTCCGACAGCATATTAATCCAAGTATTGAAGTGAAGTGCCGGTTTAGGGTCAGGAGACTTCATGATTGGAGGTCTGATTGCAGGTGGAGAAGGAATGGTAGGAGTTGTTTCAGCCAGCAGGGCTTCCAGGTCAATATCCTCATCCGGAATTTCAATCATGACAGCAGTCTCGATTGGTGTGCTGGCTACGGAAGTCGGAATGATGGAAGTAAGATGATGAGGGTTGGGGGGCAATTCTTGATGGGACTCAAGATATTGAAGATCACCTGTCAGGCTTCTAGCATCGACAATAGCGCTTCCTAAATTTCTGTCAGCCTGTACCTCTGAATCAGATTGAATCACGGGTTCGACGGTCTTGGTGATAATTTCCCGGATAGTCATTGAATCTTCAATCTGAAGAGATTTTTCCTGACATGAAAAAAAATGATGAGAAATATATATATATATATATATATATATATATATATATATATATATATATATATATAAAGGAAGATGACAAGATCAGTGGAAATACCAAGTTAGAGTCCGAAGACATCAAGCCAACATCAGCACTTGCCTTTTCAGTTACCGGAATAGTCTCGACGACTTTCTCTTTCTGTCAAGATAAAAATGAAAAGGGTGTGAACAAAAGGGTGTAACTTGATAGACCAACTTAAAATTGTTACCTTGGATTGGTTGGAGGGAGAAGTGTTGGAAGAGCTAACAATGATGTCTTGGACCTTAGATCCAGTAGAGGCTTTGGCGGCATCAGACTCTGCCGAGATTGAAGCTCTTGGTAGACTTTGATTTCTTGGAGGAGAGGTCGGAATGAGCCGCTTTCTCTTTTCTTTTCTTAGACTTTTTTGTCTGAGGATTGGAAATAGAAGTGTTGGTCGGCCGTGAGCTTTTCTTAACAGTTTTGGCCACTACAGAAATTACGTCTTTGTCCTCATCGTCATCCTCAAGTGTTGTTTCAGACAGTACATCGAGTTTAGACTTACTAGGGAGAGGTTGGTCAAGAGGAATAGCTGTCAATAACAACATAAATAAGTTGATTGTCAGCCAAAAAGCGAAAGAATAAAAAGTTATTCGACGAAGTAAATACCTGAATTACAAGTTAGAATTTGCGAATGGAATCCAAAGTCGTCATCGGGTTGGAGAAACCGACGAGCGAAGGTAACTGGATTTGTTTTTTCAAAAGGGTCAACGTAATCACTCACGTTTTCTAAAAATAAAAAGTTACCTCCTTTCGTCGGCTTTCCTGGGTGTGAATCAGCTAAACCAAAAGGGGCACAAGGAATAGGCACCGGTTTAGGAAAAGGGGCCTTTAAACTGTCAAAATATTCCCTGGTCATATTGGGAATGCCCCAGTACTTAGCAAGCCTTTCAGATTCCTTATTGTCATGCTTCCTTTTGGCTTCAGCTAAAACACTATTGACATGACGAACCATATCAAATGGTCTTAAGGGATTCCACTTGATTTTGTAAAAATTTTCAAAGGCTTGGATTTCTTTCTGAAGTTCACCTCGAGTTTTTGATGCTGGATCCTGTTCCTGCATGGGAGAATCATCACCATTACCCACAGTGTCTTCAATACAACTTAAGCAGGTCTTTAAACTCAGGCAGTGGTTGGAATAATACCCATCCCACCAGTTAAGGAAGCTTTGAGTGGCTCCATGGAAGACAGAGAATGAGACAAGCTGTAAGAAGGCCCTACGAGCTTTATCCTCATCACTGATAGCCAGAATATCCTCATATGTTGGAGCTTTGGTACCAATAAAGTTCTCATCAAGGTTTGACGAGTAAGGAGCAGGAATAGATTGACAGAAACCGAGCTGACAAGCAGTAGTATTGGGCAAATGCATATAGATTCTATGGGTTTTGAAACTAGTACCATCAACAAAAATGACTTTTTGGTAAAGAATCTTAGTCCAAATTGACTTTTTGGATTTAGATATGGTGGTACTTAGTTTCGTAAACCACTCCGGACCGTACTTCCGGTCAATAAAAGGAGCGAAATTGATCCTTGGAGAGGTGGACGAAAGAGAGTGAAAGATTTTAAAGTAGAACTTAAAGTTGGCAGTTTCATCTCTTGACAAAGATTCGACAGACACGTAACAAAGATAAGAGTCATAAGTGTTGATTGACAAGTCTGAAGGAGCTTTGTATGAAAACTGACGCTCTAAGACTGCATTCAACCACAACTGGAGAAGCCAAAGAGGCCCTCCTATGTTGGTTTTCTTTTGTTTAGATCTGACAGTATCAACTAACATACCCATACTGTCATAAAGATTTGCCAAAATGCATTGGCCCAATGCTAATCTCTTGCCGGTTGACAAAAGATTAGCAAGAGGAACATATGAAGCAATCAAAGCAGCAGATTTGCTACAAAAGACATAAGCACATAGCCAAAGAAACAGAAATGCTACTTGTTCAGTATCCGTCACGGGTTCGTGGTCTCCACCTCTAAAGTCTGTTATATATTTAGAGAAAGAGCATTTCGGAACATAGACATCAATTTGATTCTCCACTTCGACATCGGAATGCATGGTAGGGCCATCTGGACGAAGGCCCGTAATGGCTAACATGTTGAATAAAGTCGGACCCATCATCCCATAAGGGAAGTGAAAATTATTTGTGGTTTTGTTCCAGAAAAAAACTGATGCCCCTATTAAAGAAAAATCAACTAACCTAACATGGCGAGAAAGCTGAATAAATTCAAAAATTCCAGTTTCTTCCCACACGTTGCGTTTTTCAGCCTGAACTCGGTCAAGCCAACTAATGTAACCATCGAACCGAGTGGCAGGAGGCATGCTAAAAATCCTATTGCTCTTTTTGAAAACATGAATAGGGATTGGAGTTAATGAGGATAAGATAGCCTCATTTGAGCCAGCAGAAGGAAAAGATCTACGTAAATCCTAAGAGATTTCATTCTGGGCTACCAGAGACCCCAAGAATGCAGCAGGTGGATTCAAAGCAACAGAAGAATCATGAATAGGGTAAATTACCTTAGATTCCTGCCATAACTCTGATTCTTCTAGAATTGGGTCTAGAACCACTGCCCTAAGAGGAGCAACCGTGGCTTGGGTGCTAAAGTTGAAATCTTGGAGGACGTTGCCATGGAGATTGGACGAAGTGAAGAAGAAGAAAGGTTTTTCCTTTAAAGAAGAAGGGTTTTTGCAAAGGAAGAGGAACGGTGAGAAGAAGGAGGTCACAACAGTAATATGATTGCTATTTAAAGAAAAGTAAAGGTCTCCGGTTCGAATTCCAAGAAACCTGCAACGTTATGATTATCCCTATTAAGTAGGGATAAGATTAAAATGAGATTTAGTTAGAGAAAAGAAATCCGGAATTGAGGAAATTCGTTGGCAATTTAAAATTCAAATTTTGCTATTCTTTCGGATAAAGCCGTTGAAAAAGCAAAACTTGGGGGGCATCTGTTAGTGGAAGAATTTTAAATTCTTGACAGAAATAATGCCGATCGGCTGACGAAGAAATTAGAGCAAAGAATGTTATTTTCTAAGTATCGAAAAGACTTAGTTAATAAGAAAGTATACATGTCGACGAAAAAATGGATTGACAAGCAGCCTTTCTGACGAAATTCGCGGGAAGATTGTCAAAGATACGGAAAGAGAGGAAAAATGACTGAGTCTCAAAATCGACAATATTGTCAAAATGAGTTGTCAAGCAGTTAATCCCGTCAAAGACAGACCAGTTGACACGGAGCGGTTCAAGGCATTTGAGCAGTTATTGAAACTGTGTTGACAAGCAGTTTAATTGTAAAACCTAAAAGAACTGCCAAGGACATGTGGCAGTCATTTAGATAGGAAGTTATTACTAGGTAGTTATTTTATTTGCCTATAAATACCAATCAATACAATGTAAAAGGGGAGGTTACTTGATACACATCCTACACATCACGATCACACAACAGATTGACGGATTACATTCAAGTATTCCCTCCATCCTTCTTATTTCAATTCAATATGAAAACCCAGTGCAATTCTGGTGTATGTTCTACAAGTTCTTTACATGTTCTTCATTACTTTCAATGTTTCTTTCATGTTCTTCATTTAAGTTCTTTTATTTTATTACATTTAGTAGTCATTTAATCACGCTTTATTCAAAAAAAATTTAAATTAGTGTTACTTCCATTTCATACTACGTACAAAAGTTGTGCAATTAGGAAGTTATTTTCATTTAAGAAACTGACTTTTCTTTTCAAATTCGAACTATATTTTCAAAATACAAAACAGTTTTATTGTCAAGTATTAACATTGACAATACTTTGTATATTACTTTTACACTTTTGTTTTAACACCAAGTCCTTGCCAATATTTACTAGATTTGACTTTTGTCAAATTCATACTTGGCAGACAATACATACACACATCTTGACGAGATTACCGCATAACTTGTAGGTCTCACACTCGTTTGATCTCTAATTATTTGTAACAAAGGAATTTTGGTCAGAAACCAAAAACCAGCATTAACAGATACATATTTTACATATGAGGATTTTGACACTTGCAAATTCATTGGTAAGAAATCTACTAGTAGTAATCAATATGGATATATATTTTATAGTCATAATTCTGAGGTTCATAAAACCTAGATGCCTTTTGCATTCTTATATTTTGAATTGATCAGATTCACAATCACATGCTGAGCTCACAAAGGATTTTGATGCAGCCTAGCCAAGTCATAAGCTCATTAGACTGCAATAAATCGATGGTGGAAATGACCAAGACAAGCCAAAAAGTATTGCAATTTTGGAAGATGATCAAGTCAACCAATCTATATATATATAAGCCATAGTTCATCAGGAGTTGGAAACATCGATCATAGCCTCATTCTTAGCATCATATATAGCGTGCCAACAGCTGGCCTATTAAATCCAGCTTGTTGTAGCATAATAACTTCTATATATCTAGTATTGTTAGGATGAATCTTGCAAAAAAAATAAAAACCACCTCTCTTTGGCGGTGCTACATACAGGCCTATAAATAGACATTCACTAAAAAAAATGCTTATTACCGACGGATAAAAGCCGTCGGTGATGGCGTGTTTCCGACGGACCCAAATCTGTTGGTAATAAGCTCGTCGGATATCGACCGAATTGGACAATCCGTCGGTAATTTTCGATGGAGATATCCATCGGTAACTCCCTTGAAGGGCTGGCTTATTAACGACGGAATAGTCCGTCGGTAAACTTACCGTGGGCTTTTCCCGTCGGTAGAGTGGAACCTGGATTACCGACGGAAATTTCCGTCGGTAAACTTTTAATGATTACCATCGGTAATTTTAATTTTTTAAAAAAATTAATTTACTGACGGGCTTTCAATATTGAGCATCAGCTGTAGTATACACAATTCCAACAATTGCAATAAAGACAATAATATTAAAAATCCCATTATCATCACGACTATCTTCTCCTATTTAACTTTCATTTTAATTTTCTAAAAATCTATCAGTGGTATAAGAGCTACGTTCCGTCATATACCGGACTTAGATGTGTTGGAAGATGTCAAATCCTGGGGTGCGGTTATATTTGTTGGGTAACTTCACTTAACACCAACTAGTTTTAGGTTGGAATCTAACAAAATGTATTAGATAATAACTTCAAAAAAAACCTCCCTTGTATCCTAAACACTCCCAAAACTTTTCTATGCTATACGTAATACCATTCAACCGTCATCTATTGATGTCCTTTTTTTATAGGTGAGAATTATGATTTTTGGAGAATATAAAAATGAAGACTTTTTTCCCCAAGACTTATGGGAAAATATAGAAAATAGATTTACTGCTCCTGAGATATTCAACCCTTACTATAGTAAAAAAAAAAAAAAAGTTAAAGGAAAACAAACAGAAAGATTTGAGGGTGTTTATTTTGCAACAAATTGTGCCCGACACCATCTTTCCAAGATAATGGATGTTGCAACTGCTGAAAATGCATGAAGTAGTCTACAGGAGGAAGGAAGTGAAAAGGTACGCACTATTAAACTTCAAACTCTAAGACAGGAATTTGAATTAATGAAAATTAGGAGTCTGAGACCGTAAAAGAGTACTATTCCAAGATAAAAGAAATAGTAAATGAAATGAAAAACTACAGGAACAATATTCTTGACAAGAGAATTGTTGATAAAATTTAAATTTCTATTCTCCATAAGTATGATGCAATCGTAATTACGATTGAGCAAACAAAGGATCTATATACTTTATCTGAGACGCCCCGACGTCCCATTAAATAAAACCCATAATATTTAGGACCTACACGTATTATTATCGTTATGCGTATATATTAAAAACGGCTAAAAATTAAAAAGTTAAAATATATCTAACATATATACATACATGCATAACATATACACCTCATAACCTGATACAGTACAGTAGAGAGAATTCCATCAGTAGGATCCCAATAGGTACAAACTGGTAACATCAACAAAATACATCAAAAGACAAAAAGGAAGATAAAACACCTCAAGAGACGCACTGGCCGTAGACTCTCTACTCAACTACTCGGGACCACTGCCCGTCCTCCAGCATCTGGCTCATAAGGGGTTCCATCTAGCTCCTCCATAGCTGGCTCATCCATCGAGTCTTATTATAGCGATCACATAATTAAAACATACACAGCAGCAAGAAGAAAAGGGTGATAAACAATCTAACGTCAAACGTGGAAAGGGTTTAGCAACATTTAATTAACTAACGGCACACTAAACATACGTCTCCAAAGTAGGGGTGTATATATATATATATATACATATATATATATATATATATATATAACACAGTCATCCTCAATCCACATCTAGGATCTTTCCTCTACCCTTCAACGTGATGCAATGCAAATGGTGTATGAATAATCTCACCAGGTATCGGCCATATCAGGATATCACAACAATATAATCGACACGTCCCAAAGCGACGCGTCCCAAAGTCCCCGGTGCACACCCTCTTCCATGGATAGAGGGTGCCAACGCAAAGCCATGGCACTATAGCTACACAATCCGGTGCACACCTCTGGACCACAATCCAGGATGCTCATGCAACGCATGAACTATAGCTGCGACTAAAATGAAATCATGTCTGGGACGGTCCGTCGTTAGTCTATCCCCGGGAATTCTCCCTCCGAGGCATAGACCCTACACGACCATGTTTCAGGTCCACACGACCATGTTTCAGGTCTACCGTATCACAGATCATGTTTCAAGTCACCCCCTAGTGCCCTAACAACTCATCATAATCTCATAAATAACCTCAAAAATAATCTCATCTCATCAATCTCATCCTCATATCACAATAGTCATCTCGGTTAAGCACTGCTATCACATATCGTATGCATTCCCCAATACATCATCATGTCTCAACATAGCTTATTATTTACTCAATCCTCTAAGCACAATCATAACACTCATCATGTCATCACAATCATGTCATCATGTTATCAAATCATCATTATTACCATCATGTCATTATTTCCACAATAATAAATACCAAAATATAATAATAACAAATATAAACACTTTCAAAAATAATTACCACATTCATGTTATCATTCATCAAGCACCAAGTTCAAGTCAACCAGTCAAGCAGGCGATCATCACGTAATAAAATAATCATATATATATATATATATATATATATATATATATATATATATATATATATATATATATATATATATATATATATATATATATATATATATATATATATATATATATATAGCGTAACGACGATAAACGCACAATTTCTATATCATCATCGGTACTACTAAGTAGTCCCCAATGTGGTATAGACATTGTCCGTTACTCGCTCTCGTGTAGAGTTTGGGTCGCCCTATGCCATTATCGAATTAAATGTAACCGCACCGTTTCCGACATTAAATAGTTTCTTTCCCCCACTTGAGAGTCTCGTGCTAAACGGAACGAGACAAAATGAACTAAAACGAAGCATCCTCGAACTCCTCGATTCTGTCTCGCCTAGAAACAGGTCCCCGAAGCTCCGATATTCCTCCTAAACATCACATTTGAAAGGCACAAAGTAAGGAACTCAAAAACTGCAGTGATATTGGTAAATCCGCCACTGTTATGGCTCAATATCTCCAAATATAGACCTCTTTTTCAAAAACTGACCGTTGATTTTAAATAAAGACCTTTCCTTTACCTTCTCTGAAACTTTCAGATCGATCCAACGGTGAACGAGTCCGGATCGAACCTTCCAATGTGACTGGTCAGAAGTTACTCGGGTTGGTTTTCCTTCCTTCTTTCGAGTTGAATAACTCTCAGTCCCGGGAACATGCAGACATTTCAACTGTTGGATATGGAATAATCTTAGTCCTGAACCTCCCTCTGAAATATCAACAAGATCTAACGGTTGAAAGGGTCGGTGGTGGTTTTACAGAAGCTGGTTCCTCCAAGCTTCAAACTTCATCAATGGAGGCTTGGGTTCTTGGGTGGATTTTTTCCTCTATTCTTCATTTTCCTCTCTAGTTTTCTCTCCTCCTTTCTCTCTATCTTTTCCTCTCTTATCACTATTTGTTTCTGCTCTGGAAAAGCCAACAAAATGGCTCAAATGAGGGGTGAAAACCCTTTTTATTTCTTGCTCAACTGAGCACTAGCGCTTAGCGCCCAAAACCAGCGCCCAGACATGCAGTCAAAGGCCCTGCATACGTGACACGTGACAGGGTGGAGCAGAGGCTGGGCGCTCAGCGCCACCTCCCAGAGCTCAGCGCTGGCCTTCTGGCAGCCGTACCGATTTCGTGCGTTTCGCTGCGTTCTGAGCTCGTTCGAACTCCAATTGGTCCCAAATTTAAAACGTAGGCTCATTAGAGCCTAATGAACAACCTCCAACCATTAAAAATGTCTAATCTCCATCCTAAATCCAAATTTATTATTTCACATTCGAACGTCCTTAAGACGATAACTGGGAAAATCCTAAGTTTTGCTCACACTTAAACTCATTCCCGATAATTACTTATTTTCTATGCAAAAATTCCTAGACTTTAACTAACATTTTAACCACATAATCCAAGTCTTAATCTTAGACATTAATCATAAAACATTTTAAGAAATCAGGCTGTTACATTATCGGTGACGGAACTAATGAGATCTATTGAAACATACTAGCAAAGATTGTGTAGGCATGTCGAAGATACAATTGAAAATGTCTTCCAATCAAAACTCAATTTATGATCTCAAAATAAAGGATATGGAAGCAATAAAAATGATGTAGAAAATTCTAGAACTAAGGAGAATTTAGGAAATTTCTCTGGAAAAAATCCACAATGTCAACACCGCAAGAAATTCTCCCTCACTATCTCCTTTAATTTTGGTTATTTATTTAGCGCTTTATTGTCATTTATTTATTATCACTTTTATTTTGAATTTGTTTCATTTAAGGCTTTCATTTTAAAAAAGGTTTTTCAAACCTACAATTCACCCCCTTGAGTTTGGATTCACCTGCAAGGTCGGGGATTCGAATCTTGGAGTTGCCACTTTAGGGTAGACGTTACCTAATCACCAGTCATCACCCTCAGCCCGAGAGTTAGTCTCCTAGCTTTGAAAGAAGATGAAACAATTGGAGATAAAGAGGAAGGGAGGGAAGAAAATGGGAGAGACAGAGAGGGGAAAAAAGAGCGAAAGAGAGAGAGAGGGGGGAGAGGAAGATTCCGGCAAAGTTTTCCAGATTCCAAAGGTGTTTTACAGTGAGGGTCAAACTCATCGGTCGAACTTAACAGAGAGGACCAATTTGCTTAATGTTTGCCAATTAATGGACTAATTTGAACATTTTTAAAATAGAGGGACCGAATTGAATATTTTAAAATAAATGAGTGACCAAAAGAGTAATTTCGTCTATTGAATATATCAAGCTTACATAGAATGTACATATAATTGTTAATTCAATGATGTTTTTATTAAAAACTCATTTGACAAGAACTCATTCTAATTTATTTATTTTAGAGTATCCTTTCACCGATAGGTGAAAGACTAATATATTGAGCTAATGTCAAACGCCTAAACATGGAGCTTTTCCAATAATATCTCTCCCATATACATGGATCTAAGAATCGAACCCAGAGTCACATCTTTGGGAGGATGGAGTGAGATGGTTAATAATGGAGTGGAGTGATTGAAAAGCATTAATCCATTGTTTGAGAGTTTATAAGTAATGGAGTGTAATGGTTTAGGGTGGTAACTCAAGCCACTCCATCCCGCCGAAACCTCCAATTTTTATACCCTCCAAATTTGGGGGTTAGGAATTCTCTCGTTAAACTTCCAAACAATTGAGTGATATAATTTTACCTCTCCACTCCACTCTATTACTAACCACTCCACTCCATTTCCTTAGAAACTCCCAAACATAACTTAAAGGATACAAGCCTCTTTCCCTTGGATCAACACATATCAATTATAACTTGCCCTAAATTATATATATATAAGGCCAAAAAAAATATAAACACTTTATCCCTAAAAAAAAGTTCCACACCAGTTAAAACTTAAAAGACATGGAGGGATGCCGCTAGGGATGATAATGAATAGGGTCCAGGTAGGGTACTATAATACAAATTCCCACGTTTGAAAAAATTACTCGTACACGCGTGGGTAGCAACTTTAGTACCCTTACCCGTACCCTCTGGGTACCTAAGTACCTGTGCCCGTTACCCGTGCTTTAAATGTAAAAAGCAATAAATAACAAAGAAACGTTATAACAATTAAAAAACGATTCAAAGGTCTTTTAAATCTACTCATAAAACATTACAAATCAAAATATTTAAATAAATAAAACATCCAAAAATGAATTATAGATGCAATTAGGTTTAGAAAGTTAAGAATCTTTAGATTAATTTTGGTTTTAAAATTTGTATTATAGTTAAAATTAGATATATTAGTAATATAAATAAATAAATAAATAATTATACATACATACATATACATATGTGCGGGGTGGGGTGGGTACCATAGTAACCGTTAGGGGTGTTCGCGGATTGGATTGGATCGGCTTTGAGCTAAAAAACCATCCGATCCAATGATGAAAATAACATGCGGTTTGGATTGGATCAGTTTGCTTCCTTAAAAAAATTCGATCCGATACAATCCAATCATATGCGGTTTGAATTGGATTGGATAGTTCGGTTTTTGTCATACTTTATTTTTTTTTCTATGTCAAGTGTCCTTTCTACTTATTCAATAGTGGACAAAAGATAATCTTCATTCAAGTGAGTTAGTTTAAGATGCCCAATACTTATTTTAACATCTCTTTATATTAGAACAATAGTACTTTTATGAAATGTATCAACTATTTGTTTCGTCTTAACCATTATTTGATTTGATGACGAGTGAGGAAAATTCTAGAGAATTATTGTCAAAATTTTAATTTGGGAGTATGAGAAAAAATAATTATTGATATTTTTTTAACATGTTATTTTATATTAAATATTCTTTTATGTTAATTTTCTATATCTACTATCATTTATCCTATTTTTTTTCATTGAATCGGCTATAAATAAATTGTAGCTAATTATTTTTGAAAATAACTTAATTGATTTCCAATTTTTCATGTTTTCTCAATCAAGTATATATATGTTATGCATCAAAACTTTAAGCAAAATATAACTTGAAGACATTAATATATATTCTAAATAGTCTCATATATGTCATTCCAACAAAAATATTAAAGAGAATGAGCGACATAAAAGTATGCAAAATAATGCTTAAGTATGAATTATACTATAATATAAAAAATAATAGTATATATATATATATAGTAAATCGGTTTGGATTGGATTTCACTAGGGTATTCAAAATCCGATCCAATCCAATGAAAATAAAGCGGTTTTTCGGTTTGTTCGGTTTTCGATTTTTCGGTTCGGTTTTTGCGGTTTGAATGGGTTTGGATTGGTTGATGAACACCCCTAGTAACCGTACCCGCACCCATACCCGCTTAAATTTGTAGGTGATTACTCATACCCGGACCCTTACTTATCATGCAGGTAATTACCGTCCATCGTGGGTAATTTTTGCGGGTACCCAATGGGTAGGGTATAAATTGCCATCCCTAGATGTCGTCCGTGTTGCCCCACTAATATTTATTAGGTTTAATTACTCTGTAGGTCCCTATACTTTTTGAGAATTTTTAAATAGGTCCCTATACTTTTAAAATTTGTCATTAGGTCCTCGAACTATTATTTCATTTGTAATTAGGTCCCTATACTAAAAAAATTGTAATTGGGTCTTCGAACTTTTATAAAATTTTCAATTGGGTCCCTAAAATAAAAAAGTTTCTAATTGGGTCCCTGAACTTATACAAAATTTTCAATGGAGTCACTGGGGTAGGGTTCCGTGAAGAGGTCTTTAAGTCTGCTGATGTTAAACGTGACCTGGAATTCCCCCAAATTTGTATTTAGGGTTGCAAGAGACCAAAATGTTGAGTCAGAAAACCAAAACTTGATATGTGATAGCTTTTCCTCCACCTGAACAAATAGTTCATTCCTTCCCTGATTTATGTTTTACGGTTGTATATCCCTTCCTTGAAATAATTTCGTCCATAATAGTTTCCTCACTTGCAACTTACTACATCTCACTTCATCTTGTTACATCTTGCTACATTTTATTGTGACAATATCTCAAGGTTCATCTTCCACCCAAACTACTCTTAACTAGTCAGCTTGGATGAAATCAGTTATATTCCGTCCAATTCAACAATCACTAACGAATTTTATAATGAGTTGTGTTATTCTAACAATTAATATGGGACAACTCATATGAAAACTCTACTATGCAGTGGTATTTTCGTAATTTTAACCTTCTTTTTTAAACATCCACTATGAAGTTATTGTTCATATATACGGTTGTCACCGTATAGTTGTCCAAAATGGTTGTTAGAATAACATTTCTGTTTTATAATTTAGGGAGCCCATTGAAAATTTTATATAGGTTCAGGGACCCAATTAAAAACTTTTTTAGTTCAGTGACCCGATTGAAAACTTTATAAAAGTTTGAGGACCCAATTACAAATTTTTTTAGTTCATGGGCCAATATTGCTTTCTTGGTCCAATTAACTTTCTACCATTTAATCGATTCCTAGGCCAATATTGCATTTCATGTTCTAAACCCTAACGAATTCATTACATTGCGTTATAATCGATTCTTTAAATGCCACAAAATCTGAACCAAATTATTTGGTTTGATCTGTATTTTCAGGTTCATCATGTCATTGGTCGGGTCTTACATCCCTAGCCGACTTTGTCCAATATGACTAAACTAGCCCGATGTGACTTAGTTGGGCCAACATTACTAAATTGTTCGTATAGACAATTGTCACCCTAACTTGGGCCAATGTGACCTAACTATGCCCTAACAAGCCTATTTATTATATTCTAATATTTTTTAGATTAATATTAATCTATTTTTTAATATTTACAATTCATTATATTTGTTTACATTTTTTAAATATTTACTATTCATTATATTCTAATATTCTTTAGATTTAATATTTATATATTTTTAATATTTAATAGTTTTCGTGACTGAACCGAATCGAACCAAACCAAACGGTTTTTCAATCAAACCAACTTATTTGGTTCAGATTTGTTGCCAATTGGTTCCAACCCAACCAAACCTAACAAAACTCGATTGTGATTGGTTTAGTTCTAGGGTTTAAGGATAATCAAACCGAACATAACATTATATCTTAATATTTAAAATTATTTTTAATATTTACTACTATTTTTTTAATACATACTATTGATTATATTTTAGTATCTATTATAATTTTATCTTGTATAAATTTAATATTTATTTATTTTGATTTTTAAAATTGGGTTTTGTTCGAAAATTGCTTACAATCAAAGTAAAATATTTTTATTGGTTCTCATACTTCGCCACAACCAAGCTGATATATGGACTGACTTAACCGTATATTTTACATATTTAATATAAAATTTAATATTTACTATTTATTATATTATTAATAGCAAATAATTTTACTATGGAATGAAACTATAAAATTGAGTAAAGGCCCACACTAGTCATTGACAAAAAAACAATGTGAGATTTTGGTCATTGAAAATGGAAAGTATCAATTTGGTCCTCAAGAATGTAAAATGCGTGTCAAAACAGTTCCTGATTGGGACCACCGTGTCCCTAAAAATAGTACTAAAAATGACTATTTTGACATGCATTTACATTCTTGAGGACAAATTTGGTATTTTGGACCAAAATGTCACCTAGTTTTTTTTTTTTTTTTTTTTTCTGTCAATCACTAGTTTTGGCCTTTACCCTATAAAATTTTAATCTATACGGGTAACCATTTTTGTAACCGATTCACATTTTTAAGTATCCGATTCACACTTTTAAGTACCCGATTCAGTGTAGTGTATTATAACCGATTCAATATAACCTGTTCACAATAGCGGTAACCGAATCACATGGGTATTTTATGCAATCGATTCACACGGCACAAAATATCTGAATCACATACACTCTTTATGGTAACCGATTCATGGAAACAAATATATCCGGTTCTGGTTCCTCCATTGCATCGCTACACTGCCTCCCACCAACTTCCATAAATCCCTCTTAACTCCCTTTTTAACTTCCATAAATCCTAAACAAATATATTCGTGTCACAAAGCTCTATTTTACCGTTAACACAAGAAAAAGGACCAGATAGCAAATATGAAAAATTTAATGTGACCGGTCAACCGTCCAATATAAAATAAGGTAAAATACATATATCCAACTATGGAAACAGGTGGTTCTTCTGTGAACCACCTATCTACTCATCCATCCTAGACGCCACCGCCAAGTAAACCATTCAGCGATTCACTTCAGTAAAGAGAGCCACGCCAATGGACAGTCTCATGTGAGTGTGCCAACACGTGTAAATTGTACTGGTGTCCTTGTGTTCGAGCGTGTCAACGCTTCCCAACTAGTGTTACCACGCGTGTGTATCATATCCAAATTTCTTGACCCGAATCGAGTAAACTTGTGTCAATGACGCAACAAAGATTTAATCAATTAAAATGGCTTTAGTGAATAGATTATTTCGGGTAATCGATTCAAAGTATAAACAAATTATTCATATCCATGTCTTAGATCGGGAATCGATTAAAATGGCTTTAATGAAACAATTATTTCTGGTAATCGATTCATGGAATAAAGGGGTTACTGGTAATCAATTCATATCAATGTTTCTTTGCTAAAGATCACATTTGATAATTGATTAAATGGCTCTAATAAATCCATTATTTCGGTCAAGGTAATCAATGTACCATTTGAGAATTGATTAAAATTGGCTTTAATGAATCCATTATTTCGGTTAAGGTCATTTCCATGTCATATAATCCATTCAAGGAAAGGACGATCGGACGGAAAGTGGTGGCCGAGAATGCGGATGACGACGGTTAGAGCAACACCCCGCACGTACCCACTTTTTTCACTAATGATTCAGCCCATGCCCAACCAAAGTCCTCGGCAACCAATCTACAATCCTTGATTCAGTATTTGTAGTGCTCCACCGAATGCAATTCTTGGCTGATGGAGCACACTTGGCTAATGTCCTTGCTATTAGAACAGAGTGTGACATTGAATGGTGCTACTGTGCTAGGGCCTTTATTGCAAAAACACTAATTACAAAAGTGTATTCTTACAATTTAAATTAATAAAAACACCACCATGTTTATCTGTTATGTTAGATAATTTTTACTCCCTCGTAAGTGAGGGACTTAGTTGCTCGCTCATCTTAACACTACCCAATTTTATACATATATAAATATATAAAAGTGCCATCTAATGTGAGGGACCTAAGTGACCGATAGTAGCAAGTATAGGTCGTGAACGTTATATTAAATTAAAGAGTTACAGTATATTGATGTAAATACTCTTTTTACAATTAAGTCCCTGATGTAGAGTGTAGCTCCTAGATGCAAAGTACTTTTTTGTTTTGTACTGCCTAAAGGTGGACGACGAAATTGCAGACAATGGTTGTTCCGGCAAACTGAAGACCAGGCAGAAGAAATATTGAAGACCAGGCGGAAGAAATACCTAATGAAATTTCACTATGCTGCGTGTACTAAAATATCCAAATGAGCACTATACAGATCCATAAGGCAGTGACATGACAAATGTGATGTTATTCAACGACAAATTAGAACCAATCTGAGCAACTACAAAGATGCCATTAACGACAGCAACACCTATGACCTATATGGTTGTGTAAACTCGGTCATGACAATCCATCAACTTTCAATGCATCTCCCTTTTTTTTTTTTATTCATTGAATACTCTATTTTTTCCATTAATGGAAGTTTTCAACATTAGAAATATTGACCTTCCAAATGTCCACCGTTCAAGACAAAAATCCAACACAAACACTCATATACCTTTATTTAATCATGGATTTGAGGGAAGACGGATTTACCCAAGAAGCTTCACCAGCTTCCCCAAAATATATAAAATACCAATAACCTAACCATGGTTTCAGAATAATCGGACCTGTGAGGCACCATCATGGTTCTCAACATGGAGCCGCCGATATGAACCAGCACAACTACAATGGGATCGGTGGATCTTGAGGAAAAAAAAATTTGGGAAGCCATCAAGTATTAATCAAAATTATTCACTTAAAATTTATAATTATTAATATGTAATTTTATCATTCAAATATATAAAGTAAATAAACATTATACTCGTTTTCATGAAGTTATTTAACTATTTGAATATTTTTCAAATCAATAGAGTCTAATAATAATGTTTCACAATAAAATATATGATAGTTTTTGAGTTTTGCATGTAATATATCTAATATAAATTATTTTAAGGATGTCATACATGATTTTTATTTAACTATTCGAATATTTTTAAATCAATAGGATCTAATAATAATGTTCCACAAAATAAAATACGATGGATTGTGAATTTTACATATAATATATGTTACACAATTTTATTCAACGGCGGAGGGAGAGGGGGCCTTTCTATGTCATGGCCGCCCTCAACTCTAAGTGAGTTATCTATTACTATATATAAAACTGCTAAATATTTGCTACATCGCTTCCTACAGTTATCATGCACATAGTATTCCGCGTCCGCCTATCATTTTTATTTCTATAATCATATAACACCATTCTATAGCTGATGAAGTGTTTTGGGAGTGATGAAATGTATGATGAGAGAAAAGAAAACAATAAATAAGTGTTGTAGAGTATTTTTATATGATATTGGACACCATTTTTATGTTCAAATATCATTACTCTTATTCTTTTGATCATAACTTAAAAATACACAAAAGAAAAACACTAGCAGATTAAAGAAGGAAAGTTCTAGAGTTTTTTTTTACGTGTGCAGATATAGAGTTCTACTTATTATTATATATTAATATTAATTTGAATACAACTTATAACAATCATAATAATATAGTTATCAACATATGGTTGGTTCGAGTGATAATGAGTTCGATTTCCTTAAGCAAGTGGTCAGGGATTCGATCCCTGACTCTTGTGTATGGAAAAAATCTGGTTGATAGAGATTAGTTCTTCAATATCATCCAATGCCTCGATGGATTGATCTCCATAATTATGCGCGAATGATATATAGATATAATCATGTATGCTTTTTAGATATATAGAAAATAAATTATTCTCATGTACAATATTTAATTTATTAAGCACGGATCTCTTTCCTAGTTATTATATATATATATATATATATATATATATATATTAATTAGTAACTTCATAAAATTATATACTATTGTTTAAACAAAAATTACATACTATAAAATAATAAGATTGGTGCCATTTGGTATTGACGTCAGTTTATTCTTGGGAGGGCATTGTCTTGGTGTAATTCTATTGTTCATTAGTCATGTTTGTAATTAATTGGTATAGTTTATTTCCTCTCTCTTTTAAGTGTTTGGTGTTTGTAAAAGCCCATTTTGATCTAAATTAGTGGATCATTATGCTTTTTTACATTGGTCGTCCAC
This sequence comes from Sophora flavescens, assembly GCA_030762895.1. Lineage (NCBI taxonomy): Eukaryota > Viridiplantae > Streptophyta > Magnoliopsida > Fabales > Fabaceae > Sophora > Sophora flavescens. Next base: position 12,185,527 of record CM061065.1, on the reverse strand, counting down.
ATTTTCTTTGTTGTTGAGTATCCCTGGTACTCTCAATCAATATATTATTTGGTTTATAAAAAAATACTTTTAATAAGTTGATGCTTTATATCTTTTTAAATAGTTGGTGTCATTTGATTCTATTTTTATCTGATCTCATGGGAATCACCGATCTACAAGCTTTGTCAAGTTTTGCAATTAAAAATCTAAAGATATTTTGAATGTCATGCATTTGGTATCTAACACAAAATCATTGGTTCAAAAGTTAAGAGATTGTAATCGGAAAACTCTATTTGAGAAAGTTCTTTTATATATAACATTCAAGCTATTCAAATTTGTGATGAATGTTTCTTTATCAAATAATTTTTTATAAATACTGTTTTCTTTTTAGTAACTTAACCGTGTTAAGTCAATACTTGCTCATAACTATAAAAAAAGGGTGAGTGTAATTTATAGCCAAACTTGGGGTTTGATGATATTTTAATAAATTTAGAAGTAGTTGAGTGTAATTTAAATTTCATGTTATATTAAGTAGATAATCATATATCAATTTTGTTTCATGTAGTTTACCTTTATATGTTATTTAATCTTTTATATTGTTATTTGATATTATATATATTTGATCTTGGCCCCCCTCATGTCAAATTCCTGGCTCCATCCCTGAATTTATTTAAGGGTACCATACATAATTTCTTATATAAAACAAGTAAAGAAAAAAAATTGGGGGGAGTTGTGGCTCTCCCCCACCCCTTAATAAATATGCCCCTATTTAGTCCGATGAAGACTCTGTTTGGTAAAAACTAGCGGATAACATATAAGCTAGCGGATAGTGGATAAGATAGCTGATAGTGGATAGCAGATAAGCTAGCTGATTAGCTAGTGGATTTGATTTGAAGTGTTTGGTAAAACTAGTTGTTGGACTAACTGATAAACGTAAAATGACATAAAATGATATATTTGCATTTTTTTTATATATAAATTATATGTATACTATTTATTTTAAAATAATTATCATTTTTTTTGAAGCAAAAATAATTCTCACTTTTAATAATTTAATTTATTTTAAATTATTTATCATTTAAAAATAAATATTAATTTTTAATTTTAATATTAATTTAGTTATTTTTAATAAATAAAATGGAATAATAAAAATAAAATTATATACTGATATCATTTTTATATAAATTTTATTTTTTATAGATAAAAATATATTTTCTATTTTTTATCTTAAATATAAATCTAAATAGTAAAATTAATTCTTATTTATATACTATGTTAAATATGTAGTGTTTTATTTTATTAGCAAAGGATAAATGTGGAATTTAATTAAGATAGTAGGGATAAATATGGAAGAAAAAATGATAAGCTATATGCTATAAGCTCAAACGCTACTTCAAGTAACGTCTGGAAAAAACGCTATACACTAGTGAAAAAACGCTATGCGCTAATTTGAAAAACGGTTATCAAACGAGACTACTTTTCCATCAGCCATAAGCTATCCACTATGTGCTAGTGGATTTGGCAAATCAAACAAACACTATACAGCAGGAAATTCATTACGTGACATAAATATGGGGGCTTTTCACAAAAAATTGGGGTCAACTTGAAAATTTTTGTGCAACCGGTTAATCAAGTCATAGGGAATAGGATGACTCCCGCACACGTGAGGGATTTAAACACACCCTCGCCTTAGAAGCCACAGTATATAAACTCTGTTTGATAAAAACTAGCGGATAGTGGATAGTGGATGATGGATAGTGGATAGTCTAGTAGATAGCGGATAGCGGATAAACTAGCGGATTGAATTTGAAGTGTTTGATAAAACTAGCGATTGGACTAGCTGATTAATGTAAAATTACATAAAGGGACATGTTTGCATTTTTTTATATAAATTATATATATGTATTGATATATATATATATATATTTATATTATTTATTTTAAAATAATAATCAACTTTAACACTTTAAATTATTTTAAATTAGTTATCATTTCAAAGATTAAAATATTAATTTTTAATTTTAATATTTATTTAGTTTTAGTTATTTTTTATAAATAATATGGAATTATAAAAATAATATTGATATAATTTTTATACGATTTTTTTTATACGAGAATTAGGAATTATAAAAATTAGAATGATTTCTATTAATATTTTATTTTGTTAGTGAACGATAAGTAAGGAATTTTATTAAGATAGTAAGAATAAAAATGGAAGAAAAAGTGATACGCTATACGCTATAAGCTCAAACGCTACTTCAAGTAACATCTGGAAAAAACGTTATACGCTAGTGAAAAACGTTATACGCTAATTTTAAAAACAATTACAAACGAGCTAATTTTTCATCCACTAAACATTAAACGCTAGTGTTTTTGACAAACCATATAGTGCCAAAGGCCAAAGAAAATAAAAACACTTTACCACTTAAAAAAGTCCAGTTAAAAGACATGGAGGGATGCCGCCCGTGTTGCCCCACTAATATTTATTACCTGCTAAGTAAACCATTCAACAATTCACTTCAGTAAATAGAGCCACATCAATGGGTACCAAAAAGAAAAAAGAAAAGGAGAGCCACACCAACTATTAATATATATTGAAGATACACCACTTCCATAAAACTTGGTAGATGTATGCTACTTTATCCTATGTTCTTTGAACTTTAAATAATGACTCTCATTTTTCAGGTGCAAGTGCCTCAATTCTATTATAATTCTTAGTGAGTTCTAGAAGTGGTGTTAAAAACATTAATAATTCCAAACATTGTATGCCAGTTAGGGAGTTTATTTTGCTAGACTACGAGGAGCATGACCATCCACATTTTCTTTTTTCTGTTTGAAAAGAACAGCTTGACAAATTACGCATAGTATTTTTCCCCCTTGAAATGGACTTTGGTGCACCAATAAACGATGTATGTTTTGATATATATTTTTTTAAGGTCTGGGATGAAATTCAGGATATCTCCACAATCGGTAACCGTAGGACTAATCCCCAAAGGATGTTGTAAGGATTCGCGGCCTCAAACCTTGACAGGAAGCACAAAGGGTGCAAGCAAAGATCAAAGAAACACAAACAGAAATGAAAGATTAAAGCAGTAAAGAAGTGACACCAAAAATTTGATGGTTCAGCTATATTTTCATATAGCCTACGTCCATGTGGGGAGAGCAGTGTTTTTCCACTATGATCAACCAAAAGGAAACAAGAACCAGAGTTCTTTTACAAACAGAGTCACACCCCTTGTGTGTTCTACCCTCAGCCCCTTTTACAACCAAGAATTTTTTCACACCCAAGTTCTAACTCTATGTTTCTGTTTTTCCCTCAAGAACTCTTCCTAATTCTCTCCTTGATCTTTTTCTTCTCACTGATTTCAACAAGTTGCAGAAAAATGTATCAAGCTTAGTTTCTCTCCATGTGCCTATACAACTAGTCGACATCATATATATAGGCACAGTAATCAAACTCAGCTAGCATAGGAGTTAGTTAGATCAGTTTCAAAACCCATGAGATGTTAATTGTGATCAGTAACTAACATACAACAGAAAAACTGATTTAACTAACTTAACCACTAACTGATTTTGAAGACACTTTAACAATTCTCCACCTTGTCTCATAAATCAGTGGAAGCTTGATCATAGTCTATCCCTGCCCACCTCATTGCTACTCACTTCTCTTCAAAACCAATCAAGTCCAAGCAATGCTTGAACTTTCCAAGAGGCAGTGACTTTGTTAAAGCATCAGCTGGATTCTCCTCTGAAGCAATTTTCTCCACCTTGACCTCTTTAGATTCAATCACATCTCTTATGAAATGCAGCCTCACATCAATGTGCTTTGACCTTTCATGATAGGCTTGATGTTTTGATAAGTGTATAGCACTTTGGCTATCACAGTATATTGTTATACCGTCTTGAGTTATTCCAAGTTCACCAATAATTCCTCGGAACCACATAGCTTCCTTGACTGCTTCTGCAAGAGTTATGTATTCTGCCTGTGTTGTTGACAAGGCTACTACAAATTGAAGAACTGATTTCTAGCTCACAGCAGTACCATACAAAGTAAACACATATCCTGTTAAGGACTTCCTTGTGTCTATGTTCCCTGCATAATCTGAGTCCACATAGCCTTTTACTGCTACTTCTCCTTGTTGTTTCCTTTTGAACTTCAAACCATTTGCCAAGGTTCCATTCAGGTATCTAAGAGTCCACTTTAAAGCTTTCCAGTGGGGCTGTCCAGGGTCTTCCATGAACCTGCTAATGACACTTACTGCATGTGCCAAATCAGGTCTGCTGCATACCATGCCATACATTATGCTGCCAACTCCACTTGCATAGGGAACCGATGCCATTTCTGCTCTTCCTTCTTCAGACCGAGGACCTTGCTGTACTGAGAGCTTATCATGCTGTCCAAGAGGTGTGGTAACTGTAACATCCCTAGCTGCTTTATGGATTGACGACCATCCCTGTAACATCCTAAAATTCCAATTTAGTCCTTTCAATAAAAGATTAGGCTATTATAAAGTTAAGTGTAAATAATAATAATAATAATAATAATAATAATAATAATAATAATAATAATAATAATAATAATAATAATAGTATGAAAATTATTAGAATTGTTTTCTTTACATAAAAGTAGGTGGACTTACTATATTGTTTTGAAAGAATTAAAAAAAAAAAAGAAAATTGAAAAAAAAAGAACATAGAAACATATGAATAATAGAGAAGCCCACGTAATCTCCTAGTTTCAAATTTTGGCTTTTAGCCAATGCAATTCATGAAGAGTGGCAGCACTCTCATGTCTCCTTTGTTAGAATCCTTAAGAAAAAGAAATGCAACGGGCCCAATAACAAATTAGTGAAGATTTAATTTACCTAAATTAATTTATCATCTACCACAAGGGTTTGGAGATAGCCGCATTATACAAGTTCCGGAATAACAGTGATAGCGCCGTCAGGGAAAGTGAGGGAAATCTAATTTCTTTCATGCTTTATGTGATAGAGGAAGGAGACCACTAAATAGGACTCACTCATAGGAAACAATTGGGACTATTTGGAGGTCTACAAGAGGTGAGTAAAAATAACTTTTCTCACACTTTCATGGTACAGATAATTTGATGCTTCTACATGTAACTTTGTATTTTGGAAAATAGTAAAATATTTTAGGGTTCTTGGTTTTCGATATGAGAATCTTAAATTATTTTGAGATGTTGTTAAATGAATCGGATTATTAAATATATTTTCCTGGAATCTATAAATAAATAGCTTTATATTAATTTTGTGGAATTGTTGTACATTCTTTATTTTGATGGTTTGATGGCAAAACAATTGTCAAAGTCAAATTCATTATTTGTAGTGTGATTAATTCTTTCCCTATTACGTGAAACTCTATTCCACTGATGAAAGCCAATTTAAATTAGAAATTGGAATGTAAGTTCATGCTTTGTGAGCCCGTTCCCGTAACAAGTCATTTTTAAGCATGTTTTGTTCAATGGTTCTAAATTAAAATTTGTTTACTTACAATATTGAATTATTGTTGATTAACAATCTTTAATATGTATAATATGATGTTATAGTGTTGGTTTGGCATGACATTGTAACATTGTTATGGACAGATAAAGTTGGAAAACCTTGAGAGTCATCTGGGATGACATATTGCATTATTCATGAGTTGGTCATCACCTTCCGGGAAGGGATGACGGTGTACATTCTATTCCGGGAATAGGATGAGAGATATCACCATCTGGGATGAGATATCAAATTATTAAAATATTCACATCTGGGATGGAATATTAGATACCTCCATCTGGGATGGGGAAGGCAGTGGGATGCCATTGCATGGATATGAGCTCATAGACCTTAGTGGATCTGGGATTCACACCGGTTCTGGGAACCAAAGAGTCAAGTTAAGTGATTCTGGGAATCACCGAGTCATGTTAGTGGAGTTGCATTGTGTAGAGTTTGCATGGTGAATGTGATTAAATGCAATGAGATGTGACCGTTGCTGAGTTTATGAGTTTGTGCTTTAAATGCTTGACATTAATTTTATTTATATATATCATTATTTTGGAGGTTTATTATATTCAATATTTTAAAAATTAGCGGGTACCATGAATGTTTTTCCTATTCTTCGCGCTACTTTGAGAACAACACTGTTTGCGAACCTTTTAATCAAACGATTATTTTTATTCACTGGGATTATGTCTCATTAAAAGTGTTGTTTTCAGAGCACGAGTACGACGTCACTGAAACTGAAGAGGACTGAAGACTTAGCGGATTTTCTTAGTTATTATCCTTAGCTTGGTTAGTACTTTCTTAAATAAGGAGCCGTATGTGGCTGGACGTTTTTTTTTATTTATCATTGGGTTTATTAGTAGACGCCCGTTTTTTTGAGGCTTTTGGTTTTTATTTGGATTTATGGATTTACTAATATATTATCACATTGGATACTTTATCACTATTTTAATTAATATGAGGTATTTTCAGACCTGATTAAGTTGAGAAATTATTTTTTTACATGTATGTTTTTAATTTTAAATTCTTCAAAGGATTTTCATCGATTTTGTTTTGGGTTACTAATGTAACGAAGGGCGTTACATTTATGGTATCAGAGCAGTTCGATTGTAAATCAGACTGTGGTAGTGGGGCTTTTTCAAAAACAAAACTTGGGCGCATAGGATGCTTGTTAGAGTTATAAATGCTGCATGCTATTCCTTGGGATATTGGACCTGATCAACCCAGTATTTCATTGGTAGTGAGCAGATTTATGGCGACTAATAGGCGAGGGACGAATGTTGCACTTGCAGCAGCCTTGGATTGTATGGCCAAGGCTATGCAAGGGCAGACGGAGACTCGCCGTCAACTGAAAGGGAATGGAGGCCAGTCACTAATGAAGTGGTGGCAACCTAGGACCCTTAACACGTGGGGCTTTCCGAATTCAAAAAGAACAACCCGCCATCATTCTGAGGCAGCTTAGATCCGAAGGAGGCTGGATTTCTTCGACTAGTACAGGGGAAAAGTTACTCTATTGTTTGATTCAGGAGCAACTCATTCATTTATATCTTTAGAGTGTGTGAAAAATCTATCTTTGTCTGTTTCTAAGTTGCCATATGATTTGAGTGTCGCTACTCCTGCAAATGATAAACTTGTTACCTCTATTACTTGCTTGAGCTGTCCCTTGGTGTACCAAGGTGTACCTTATTTTGTTGATCTTATATGCTTGCCCATGTCTGGGTTATATGTCATTCTTGGTATGGATTGGTTGCCTGCAAATCATGCTGTCATAAATTGCTCTGATAAAACTATCTCCGTTCCTATACAACCAATGTCTAATGACTTTCCCGTACCCAGTTCTATTGTTTCTGTTGTTGCTTGACATAAGTGCTTAGTTGAGGGAGCTCAAGGATATGTACTCTTATTCTCTGCTAAGATAGAGGCTGACAGTGATGTGACGGCTATACCTGTGGTGTGTGAGTTCCAGGATGTTTTCCCTAAGGATGTCACTAGTTTGCCTCCGAATAGAGAAGTTGAGTTTAACATAGATCTAGTGCCAGGGAGTGAACCAGTATCGGTAGCGCCTTATAGAATGGCACCTTTAGAGTTGAGTGAGCTTAAGAAACAGTTAGAGGAGATGCTAGGGAAGGGGTTTATTAGGCCTAGTGTGTCACCCTGGGGAGCACCTGTCCTACTGGTGAAAAAGAAGGATGGGACCATGAGGCTATGTGTTGACTATAGGCAGTTGAACAAAGTGACCATCAGGAATAAATACCATTTGCCTAGGATAGGTGACCTCTTAGACTAGCTGAGGAGAGCGTCAGTGTTTTCCAAAATAGATCTAAGATCGGGATACCATAAAATTAGAGTCAAGAATGAGGACATTCCTAAGACCGCATTTAGGACAAGGTATGGGCACTACGAGTATGTAGTGATGCCCTTTAGTGTGACCAATGCTCCAACCGTTTTCATGGACTACATGAATCAGATCTTTAGGTTGTTCTTGGATAGCTTTGAGGTGGTATTCATAGATGATATTTTGATATACTCTAGGACACCAGAGGATCATGAGGAGCATTTGAGGTTAGTGTTGCAGATTCTGAGGGAAGAACAACTGTATGCGAAGCCAGAAAAGTGTGAATTTTGGCTTGATGAGGTGAAGTTTTTAGGACATACCGTATCTAGGAGTGGTGTAGCGGTTGACTCTAGTAAGGTTGATGCAGTGCTTGGATGAGAGTAACCTAAGTCAGTGACGGAAGTGAGGAGTTTCCTAGGACTGGCAGGTTACTATAGAAAGTTCATAGAGGGGTTCTCTAGACTAGCTTTACCTCTCACCAAGTTGACTAGGAAAGGAAAATCTTTCGAGTGGGATATGGAATGCTAAGAGAATTTTGAGGAGCTTAAGAGGAGATTGGTGTCATCACCGGTCTTAACCATTCCAGATCCCTCAGTGAGTTTTGTGGTATATTGTGACGCTTCTAAGAATGGTTTAGGTTGTGTGTTGATGCAGGAAGGCAAGGTAGTGGCTTATGCATCTAGACAGCTTAGGACACATGAGGTGAATTATCCTACTCATGACCTTGAGTTAGCGGCAGTAGTTTTTGCTCTTAAGATTTGGAGGCACTATTTGTACGGTGCAAAGTTTGAGGTTTTTAGTGATCATAAGAGCCTTAAGTATTTGTTTGACCAAAAGGAATTGAATATGAGGCAAAGGAGGTGGATGGAATTTCTTAAGGACTATGATTTTGAGTTTAAGTACCATCCAGGGAAAGCCAATGTGATCACCTTACATGCGTCAAGTTTAATGGTCCAAGAGATGAATATGTTAGAGGAGTTCAGAGACATGAATCTAGATGTATCTCTTAGTACTCTAAGCTTGAAGTTGAATAGACTGGAAATTTGCAGTGACCTTAGAGAAATGATTAGGCGAGAACAACTTTTAGGCCAGGAGTTACAGTCTCTTTTAGATCAAGAGAATTATGTGTTGTCTACTGATGGTCTAGTGTTGTTTAAGAATAAAATCGTTGTTCCTAAGGAGGGGAGCCTTAGAGAGAAAGTTTTAGAGGAAGCGCATAAGGAGGAGTTCACCATACATCCAGGGATAACCATGATGTACCAAGATCTAAAGAAGATGTATTGGTGGCCAGGAATGAAACTGGATGTGGCTAGCTTTGTAGCCAAGTGTTTAGTATGTCAAAAGGTTAAGATAGAGCATCAGAGGCCTTCGGGTTTGTTGCAGTCTTTAGAAATTCCTCAATGGAAATGGGAGAGGATTTCTATGGATTTTGTGATGGGGTTACCTAGGACTCGTTTGGGTTTAGATGCCATATGGGTAATTATGTATAGGTTGACCAAGTCTGCACACTTCTTGCCAATTAAGATAACCTATAGTTTGAATAAATTAGCAGACTTATACATTAAGGAGATAGTGAAGCTTCATGGAATACCTACCTCAATAGTGTCAGATAGGGACCCACGGTTTACCTCTAGATTCTGGAGGGCTTTCCAATAGGCTTTTGGTTCTAAGTTGAGTTTTAGCACAGCCTATCATCCCCAAACGGACGGTCAGTCGAAAAGGACCATTCAGACCCTTGAGGACATGCTTAGAGCATGTGTTTTAGATGAAGGTGGGGGTTGGGATAAATTTTTACCTCTTATAGAGTTTGCTTATAACAACAGTTATCACCCTAGCATCGGCATGGCACCCCATGAAGCTCTTTATGGGAGGAAGTGTAGGCCCCCCTTTATGTTGGTGTGAGGTGGGTGAGAAGACCCTGCTAAGACCAGAGTTAGTCCAGGGGACCACAGAGAGGATTAAAGCCATTAGGGAAAGGATGCGCACTGCACAGAGTAGGCAAAAGAGTTATGTCGACAAGAGAAGGAAGCCTTTAGAATTTCAGGAAGAGGAACATGTATTCTTGAGAGTCACTCCTAAGACTGGGGTTGGGAGGTCAATGAAAGTCAAAAAGCTCAACCCTCGTTTCATGGGTCCGTTTCAAATCCTAAAAAGAGTCGGGTATGTTGCTTACCAATTGGCTCTTCCGCCACAGTTGGCAAACCTTCACGATGTTTTCCATGTGTCGCAACTCAAAATATGTGTCGGATGAATCTCGCGTAATAGCTCCTGAGTCTGTACAATTGGAAGATAATTTGATCTATAAGCCAAAGCCTAGTCAAATCATGGACAAGAGCACTAAGACTCCGAGGAACAAGACAATTCCATTGGTGAAAGTGTTATAGGAAGGATTGACTCCCGAGGAAGCCACCTGAGAGATGGAGGAGGACATAGTTCGTCAATACCCAGATTTTATTATCTAAGGTATGGTAACCTTTTAGTTTCAAATATGTCATATGTTAAAGTAAGTGCGTGTGTATGAGATGAATTTCGGGGACGAAATTCTTTAAGGAGGGGAGAAAATGTAACATCCTAAAATTCCAATTTAGTCCTTTCAATAAAAGATTTGGCTATTATAAAGTTAAGTGTAAATAATAATAATAATAATAATAATAATAATAATAGTATGAAAATTATTAGAATTGTTTTCTTTACATAAAAGTAGGTGGACTTACTATATTGTTTTGAAAGAATTAAAAAAAAAGAAAATTGAAAAAAAAAAGAACATAGGAACATATGAATAATAGAGAAGCCCACGTAATCTCCTAGTTTCAAATTTTGGCTTTTAGCCAATGCAATTCATGAAGAGTGGCAGCACTCTCATGTCTCCTTTGTTAGAATCCTTAAGAAAAAGAAATGCAACGGGCCCAATAACAAATTAGTGAAGATTTAATTTACCTAAATTAATTTATCATCTACCACAAGGGTTTGGAGATAGCCGCATTATACAAGTTCCGGAATAAAAGTGATAGCGCCGTCAGGGAAAGTGAGGGAAATCTAATTTCTTTCATGCTTTATGTGATAAAGGAAGGAGACCACTAAATAGGACTCACTCATAGGAAACAATTGGGACTATTTGGAGGTCTACAAGAGGTGAGTAAAAATAACTTTTCTCACACTTTCATGGTACAGATAATTTGATGCTTCTACATGTAACTTTGTATTTTGGAAAATAGTAAAATATTTTAGGGTTCTTGGTTTTCGATATGAAAATCTTAAATTATTTTGAGATGTTGTTAAATGAATCGGATTATTAAATATATTTTCCTGGAATCTATAAATAAATAGCTTTATATTAATTTTGTGGAATTGTTGTACATTCTTTATTTTGATGGTTTGATGGAAAAACAATTGTCAAAGTCAAATTCATTATTTGTAGTGTGATTAATTCTTTCCCTATTACGTGAAACTCTATTCCACTGATGAAAGCCAATTTAAATTAGAAATTGGAATGTAAGTTCATGCTTTGTGAGCCCGTTCCCGTAACAAGTCATTTTTAAGCATGTTTTGTTCAATGGTTCTAAATTAAAATTTGTTTACTTACAATATTGAATTATTGTTGATTAACAATCTTTAATATGTATAATATGATGTTATAGTGTTGGTTTGGCATGACATTGTAACATTGTTATGGACAGATAAAGTTGGAAAACCTTGAGAGTCATCTGGGATGACATATTGCATTATTCATGAGTTGGTCATCACCTTCCGGGAAGGGATGACGGTGTACATTCTATTCCGGGAATAGGATGAGAGATATCACCATCTGGGATGGGATATCAAATTATTAAAATATTCACATCTGGGATGGAATATTAGATACCTCCATATGGGATGGGGAAGGCAGTGGGACGCCATTGCATGGATATGAGCTCATAGACCTTAGTGGATCTGGGATTCACACCGGTTCTGGGAACCAAAGAGTCAAGTTAAGTGATTCTGGGAATCATCGAGTCATGTTAGTGGAGTTGCATTGTGTAGAGTTTGCATGGTGAATGTGATTAAATGCAATGAGATGTGACCGTTGCTGAGTTTATGAGTTTGTGCTTTAAATGCTTGACATTAATTTTATTTATATATATCATTATTTTGGAGGTTTATTATATTCAATATTTTAAAAATTAGCGGGTACCATGAATGTTTTTCCGGTTACCGCGCCGGCTGAGAACAACACTGTTTGCGAACCTTTTAATCAAACGATTATTTTTATTCACTGGGATTATGTCTCATTAAAAGTGTTGTTTTCAGAGCACGAGTACGACGTCACTGAAACTGAAGACGACTGAAGACTTAGCGGATTTTCTTAGTTATTATCCTTAGCTTGGTTAGTACTTTCTTAAATAAGGAGCCGTATGTGGCTGGACGTTTTTTTTTTATTTTATTTATCATTGGGTTTATTAGTAGACGCCCGTTTTTTTTGAGGCTTTTGGTTTTTATTTGGATTTATGGATTTACTAATATATTATCACATTGGATACTTTATCACTATTTTAATTAATATGAGGTATTTTCAGACCTGATTAAGTTGAGAAATTATTTTTTTACATGTATGTTTTTAATTTTAAATTCTTCAAAGGATTTTCATCGATTTTGTTTTGGGTTACTAATGTAACGAAGGGCGTTACAGTAACTGGTTTAGCTTCATGCATTCTAAACCTCCTGACTACCTTCTTCATGTAGCCTTCTTGACTTAGGAACAATTCCCCTATTGATCTGTTTCTGATAATGTCCATTCCCAAAATCCTCTTAGCTTCACCTAGGTTTTTCATTTCAAATTCTGCATTCAATCTTGCTTTAAGATTGTCCAGTTCTTCATCACTTGAGCATGCTATCAATATGTCATCAACATAAAGAAGTAGGTATAAAATGAGTTCACCATGCTTTCTTAATGTGTAAACACAACTATCATAGCTGCACCTTTGAAAGCTTAGTTTCATCAAGAAGTCATCAAACCTTTTATACCATTGTCTGGGACTTTGTTTAAGGCCATATAGGGATTTTTTAAGAAGACATACTTTGCTTCTGTCTTCCACAAAGCCCTCTGGTTGATGCATATAGATAGTTTCCTCAAGATTACCATGGAGAAATGATGTTTTTACATCTAATTGTTCTAGATTCAAGTCAAATTGAGTTACTATGCTAAGAAGGATTCTGATGGAACAATGCTTCACAACGGGTGAGAAGATTTCATGGAAGTCCACTCCCTCAACTTGTGTGAAACCTTTGGCCACAAGTCTAGCTTTAAATCTTGCATTTTCAATGCCTGGGATTCCCTCCTTTCTCTTATAGATACACTTACAACCAATGATTTTCTGGTTTTTAGGTGGATCTACAAGTATCCAGGTTCTGTTCTTCTCCAATGATCTCAATTCTTCAGTCATTGCTTCCAGCCATTCCTTGTTGTGAGTGCTACTCAAGGCCTCCTTGTAGTTACTTGGTTCAGATTCTTGGAGCTCATCTGCTACTGTGAAAGCATAATGGATTAGGTCAGCATAGCCAAATCTCTTGGGTGGGACAATGACTCTTCTTGCTCGATCTCTGACAAGGTTGTAGTCATTTTCTGCCTGTTGAATGGAATAGTCATCAACTGCTTCATTTGGCTGGACTGCTTCATCACTTCTCTGATTAGGTAGCAGCTCCACCTCAATTTGAATATCATCAGTAACCTTTACCTGCTGATTCCGATTTTTATTTCTGCTGGCCATTCTTGATTCATAAAATATAACATCTCTGCTGATTAAACATTTAGGCTCTCCTGGCTCTATCCTCCAAAGTTTATAACCTTTGATGCCGTGAGGATAGCCAATAAAGGCACATCTGATAGCTCTGGCTTCAAGCTTGTCTTGCTTTATATGAGCAAAAGCTAATGCTCCAAAAACTCTGAGCTTTGAATAATCTGGAGGCTTGCCACTCCAAAGTTCAATTGGTGTCTTAAAGCCTACCGCTGAGGAAGGACACCTGTTAATTAGGTAGACAGCAGTAGTGGCAGCTTCACCCCAGAAGCTTTTTGATAATCCTGAGCTAAGAAGCATGCATCTGACTCTCTCAAGGATGGTTCTGTTCATCCTCTCTGCAATGCCGTTTTGCTGAGGTGTTCCAAAGAATCGCTCGTGCCTAGAGATGCCATTTTTCCTGCAGAATCTGTTAAATTGCTCTGAAACGAATTCCAGGCCATTGTCAGTTCTTAGACACTTTAGATTAGTCCCTAGATGATTGCTTATTAGAGTATGCCACTCCTTAAACTTGTCAAAGGTGTCACTCTTATGTTTTAGAATATAAATCCAAACCTTCCTAGAGTAGTCATCTATTATGGTGAGGAAATAGAGGCCTCCTCCATGTGTCATTGTCCTAGCAGGCCCCCATAAATCTGAATGAGCATATTCAAAAGGTTTACTAGTGCTATGGAAAGCAGAACCAAAAGAGATTCTTTTTGCCTTGCCTGCTACACAATGATCACATAGGTCCAGCTTCTCTATTCGATCACCATTCAGAAGATTCTGTTTAGCTAACTGGACTAATCCCTTTTCACTGACATGACCTAACCTCATATTCCACAATTGAGTTTTATTAGGTTGCATTTGGCTAGCAACAGCTGCCTGTGCAATTATTGTTGAACCACTTAAAATGTATAGGCCATTTCTTAGATTTCCCTTAGCTATGATCTGTTTTCCATTAAGGATCATCATATTTCCAGGTTCAATTTTAGTCACATAACCTAAACAATCAAACATGCTTAAAGATATTAGGTTCCTTTTGAGTTCTAGCACATACCTGACACCCTGCAACACAGTTTCTTGTCCATTGAACATTTTTAGTCTAATAGATCCAATACCTTGTACCTTGCATGGTTTGTTGTTGCCAAGTAGAACCACTCCACCTTCTTTGATGTGTAGGGACTCAAAGTAGTCCTTCCTGGGACACATGTGGTATGTGCAACCCGAGTCCATAACCCAGTCTTTCTCACTTTCAGTGTTTGAGACCACCAAGCTTTCTGCAGTTTCATATCCCTCAAATGCTATAGCTGCATCACCTGATTCCAGAGTTTTCTTGAAACCTCTGTTCTTTCTTTCTGGACAGTTTCTTTTGAAATGGCCCCTTTGATGACAGTGGAAGCATTTAAACTTGCTTTGGCCTTTGGACTTTGATCTATTCTTGGATGTCTTGCCATTCATTTTATCTGATCTTCCTCTAGAAACATTCAAACTTTCTGCATTGATGTCAGTCTTCATTTCTTGCCTTCTCTGCAGCTCTTTGGTTCTGATGGAGGATTGAACCTCTTCAAGTGAAATGGTTTGATCCTTGTCCCTTCCAAACAAGATTGCATCTTTAAAATGCTCAAAACTGTTTGGTAATGCACTGAGCAGTATGAGTGCTTTATCCTCATCATCCAATCTCACATCAAGATTTTCCAAATCATCCAAGATCTTATTGAAATCAGATATTTGTTTTGATAGAGGCAATTCATCAGTCATCTTGAATGAGTATAGCTGCTGCTTTGAAAACAGTCGATTAGCCACTGATTTGGTCATATAGAGGGACTCTAGTTTGAGCCAGAGTGCTGTAGCAGTTTGTTCCCTGGTCACCTCCCTTAGAACTTTGTCTCCTAGGCATAGTATTATAGCACTCCTAGCCTTTTCTATGAGTTCCTTCTTTTCCCTTTCAGACAAGGTCTTGGGAAGAGCAGCATCCCCCTTCAAAGCATCAGCCAAACCATTATGCACCAAGATGGCTTGCATCTTGATTCGCCATAAGCCAAAATCATTTGAGCCCGAAAACTTCTCTATGTCGAATCTTGTTGATCCCATTTTTCCAGCTTCCTCTTTCAGCAATCTTCCCACAGACGGCGCCAATTGTAAGGATTCGCGGTCTCAAACCTTGACAAGAAGCACAAAGGGTGCAAGCAAAGATCAAAGAAACACAAACAGAAATGAAAGATTAAAGCAGTAAAGAAGTGACACCAGAAATTTGATGGTTCAGCTATATTTTCATATAGCCTACGTCCATGTGAGGAGAGCAGTGTTTTTCCACTATGATCAACCAAAAGGAAATAAGAACCAGAGTTATTTTACAAATAGAGTCACACCCCTTGTGTGTTCTACCCTCAGCCCCTTTTACAACCAAGATTTTTTTCACACCCAAGTTCTAACTCTCTGTTTCTGTTTTTCCCTCAAGAACTCTTCCTAATTCTCTCCTTGATCTTTTTCTTCTCACTGATTTCAACAAGTTGCAGAAAAATGTATCAAGCTTAGTTTCTCTCCATGTGCCTATACAACTAATCGACATCATACATATAGGCACACTAATCAAACTCAGCCAGCATAGGAGTTAGTTAGATCAGTTTCAAAACCCATGAGATGTTAGTTGTGATCAGTAACTAACATACAACAGAAAAACTGATTTAACTAACTTAACCACTAACTAATTTTGAAGACACTTTAACAGATGTAGAGTATCGGTTATGGGACAACTCCCTTATCCACAGATACAACTCTATTCCCATTACTAGGATTCATACCCTGGACATATGATTAAATGATTTAAACTACTAGTCATTTCGATCACATCTTTTCTTGTGGGTATGCTTTGATTTTTTTTATTTTTTATATAGAAAATATTTGACAATGTCCCTATACAAATTATATTATCCGTTTCAACTACACCTAAATTATGGTCTGCTATTAATACTTCCGACCTTCTACATTATTTGAGTTCCTCAATGGCTTGTCGAGGGTCAGAATTGTTGCCAGACTACCTAGAACATAATTTTCAATTTCTTTTGAATGAAAGTAAAAAAATTATTTTCGTTTTCGTTTAATTGGGTCAAATTCAGTATGCTTGCTTTGAACACCCCTGATTATTTTGACAAAATCATCATAAAAAAGTCGAATGAGACACTTTCACCCACCAATAAGTAATAATAAAATAAAAATATAAGTTGGCACATTTCTGTCAACAGAGACAACAAGGAATTCAACCATACCATCTACCTTCCTGGATGCTCCCAGCACTCAACATCATTACTATCACCCAAACTTTTTCAAAAGCATATAGATACCAATAGTAATTCAAAATATTTAACCCCCCCCCCCACCCAATAATTTTCACATTACCTCATGGCAACATAAAACAATGAGAGGTGATGCTTAATAATGTGTTACAAATATTATTGTTAATAATAAGACAAACAATCTTCAATAGTCAGTCAAAAAAAAAAAAAACTTCAATAGTACCATTCATGCGAGTTATTTAACCTTTTCTTATTATTGTATCATCATGTTATCATGTTATATCATAATTTTTTATTTTATATTACATTAATCATCTTTTTACTTCGATTATTATACAATTCTAAACAGTTAAAGTATTTCTATAAGAATCAATTAGTTTTATAAGCAACCATGCTTAAGTTGGATATCATACTAGGGATTTTGTAAGGATACTATCATGTAATAACTAGTTCTTATTTTTTAAGCAACTTTCACCGGAAAGTTCTTAATTAATCTTTTTTTAGATATTTATGAAACTGTCTTTGAATAAAAACATAGCATATGAAATATCTGTATGAAAAAAATAGTACCCCCAACAAATATCTAAATCTGTCCTCGTTCTCATTCTACTAATAATAATAATTAAAAATATAAATTGTTTTAACATAATTAAAAAAAATAAAAGAGTTGGTTGAGTGACAAACATCTCGACCTTACGAGGAAAACAACACAAGTTAACAAACACTTTAATTGGGAGGTAGGTGTTATAAGGTTGATTTGGTGGTTGGGGTGAAATAGTTAAAGAGTGAAGTAGTAAGGAGGGAGATGATTCAGACCTCACTACTAACAAAACACTAACATTTGCCTATAAAAAAAATTGGAAGGATACAAAAAAATCAAAGGTTAATTTCCTATTCTAAGCAGCCTACCGATTATTAATCACGTAGCCGATATGAAGGGTTGAAGCTCGTGGGATATTCCAGGATGCCACTTGGGTTGGGAGCTAAAAATCCTCGTTATGGTATTTAATAAATGAGTAATTTTATTTGTACACCTAAAATGAACACTCAATCTAGACACCCAACTATACATGTGTTAATGAGTGCACTTATATTTACACAATTGTCATTATGGGTGCAACCATTAACACATATATAGTTGAGTGTCTAGATTGAGTGTTCATTTTAGGTGTGCAGATATCATTACTCTTAATAATTTTTTGTTAAAGAAATTAATAGAAAAGAATCATAATATAAAAACCAAAAAGGTAATTGTTCCTTAATTCTCTGCATGTAAGTTGCAGACCAGTTTCTGTCGGTATTAAACTATACTATCAGTAAAAATGTAGATCGATTTCCGTCTGAGTTTTAAACCCAAAATTGAACCCTAACTTCCAACAATATAGAAGGTTCTAGATAAAATTTTGTTTTAAAAAAACATTTTTTTGACTACCGGTAAAAATATAAACAAATAAATAATTACCGATACAGCAAAACAGATAAAACGTAAGATAAAAGACGTGTTACATTATGCCGTATTCCTCAAAAAATTCAACCACATCTAGCACTCAGTCAAGAAAACAAGGATATCAAGTTAAGTAACGTACCTGTCATGATCCAAATTTCGTAGTCATGACCAACAAAAGAGGAAAGACTCGTTTCCCTTCACATCCTATCACAAATATACTAATATGTCTCATTCAAAGGATACAAGATTCCATTCATTAAAATTTAGACATAATGAATTTAATCCATTAGAGAAAAAGATATAACGAAGGTTTATATTGTCCTAGGTTATCTTAGAGATACAAACATGGGGTACAAGCCTTCAAAACAAAACGGCCACACCCTCTCCACATGACACGCAAGACTTCAAGCGGCTTTCGCACAAGAAGGCATAAGAGATGATCCATCAACTATAAACCTAGGCCTATGTACATTCAACAACGTTGGGTGAGTATAAAACTGTGTAAGGGTCCTCATACACATACAAATACAACTCAACATATCATATTCAATTTCATATTCACATAAACAATTTCACATCAAAACAATCATTATAAGAAAAACAAGAGGAAAAAGAAAACTAGAAAAAAGAAAGGGAGGTATATCAATTTCAATACTGTTCACGTGCTCCCTTTCGCCCATCTATTTCACTCTCTTTCTTTCCAATTATTTTATTATTTTTTCCTTAACTTCTCTTTCATTTTGGTCTCCAATTTTTTTTTTTTAACTCAACATTTTTAAATACAGATTTTTTGTACAGGATAATTTGGGTCTCTAGTACAATAAAATTTTCCTACGATAGTTTAGAAATTTTGGATCAACATTATAAAACCTTAATAATCAAGATTATTAAACTCTCTATATACACTTGTAGTGTTGTTCAAACGGTTAAATTCTACTGTCATAAGTCATAACAATACCATAATGTGAGCACCATTTAGAAGCATCACCCCGATTTAATGTAGTTTCTTGAATAAAGCTACAACCACTAGAAATTTCTCTACTCTTTAATGTTTTATTGACTTTAAGGATTTGACTTTCTCTAAAAATCTCTCGGTGTTTAAATAAATGAACTCCAGCAACATTAGATAGATTCTTAACCAAACTAAAAAACCAAGCCAATTTCAACTTGCCTTTTGGTAACCATCACAAGTGCAATTGAAGTTGGTGAGCAAAGTAATGAACATTGGATGAAGAATTATTTATTTTCAAGATCAAACTTTTGACCCCATTGAATTCACCTTCCATATTAATGCCCCATCATATCCTTGTCCAAACACTCTTGACAAGCTTAAACAATGTTGTGCAAATATACATAGCACTTATATTTGAAACATGAACAAGATCAAGAAATCGCTCAATGACATTTCCTTTTTTATGATCTATAAAACATAAAACAACATACATTTGCTCCTCAATTAATATATCTTGAGATTCATCAACTAAAATAGCAAAGGAAAAAAGGCTCTTCTCCAATAGTTAATTGCATTTTCACAGTATCACAAGCAATTGGTAGGACCATGAGTCAAACTATCTGGGTCGTGGAATGTCCAGAAGTTGCATGCCTACCTTCCTGCTAATGTGTGTCATAAGATTATGGCACCCCACATTCCTTCCATTAACGGGTTTCAGCCACGATGGCAAGTTCTCCATTAAATCAGATTATGGTTCCATCACAGCTCATATAAACCAGTCTAAGAGTCATATTTTCAGACTCATCTGGAGGTGGAAGGGCCTGCAGCAAATTCAGACCTTTCTCTGGCTAACTGCACACAATGCCTTGCTTACAAATGCTGTAAGGCAACGTGGTCACCTACCACACGGTAACCAATGTCCGTTTGTGATTCTGCTGCAGCAACTGTTCTTCATACACTCGGGGACTGCGGCAAATTGCATAGAGTTTGGCTTTGTTTGGTTGAACCTTACACAGGAGCTTGGCAGAGAAAAAGACAGTCCTTTGCCTGGCCACTGCTACCTTCTGGCACACTTGCAATCAGCATGCCTTTGAGAATCAAGTTTTGTAGTTTTCAGATTTGTTCATGAAGGTCCAGCCTCAGGTGAGGGAGTGCTATCATGCCTTCAGCTTGGATGCATTCCCTCCTCCCCTACATCAAGGTAATATTGTTATCCAAGCAACCTAAGCTCAGCATTAGTATGAGAAAATTCCACCTGTATAATAACAGTAAAAATTGAGCATGTGATGCACAATAAAGCAATAATTAATAAGAAAAATCATAAATTGAGGAAAAGTTGACAGTTTTATATCGAAAAAATGCTACTTACACAACACTGCAATAACAACTGCTTTATTTTTTTGAACTCGGATGAAGCCATCAGTGCAAGTTCAATGCAGTTGAGGTTGCAGTGTTCTGTAAGTAGAATTATACAATGCAGGCAAGTAGATGAAGTAGTGGCACATAAGCTGCAAAATCAAACTTTTAAATCAGAAACAGCAAATGCATGATGAAACACTAAATAACATTGATGCAGACAAGGATGAAAACGAAAAGAAACCAGAATTGAAGAGCAAAACAGAAAAATACAAGAACAGATCATACTTAAGGAGTTAAGGTGCATAAAATCCAAATAAGCCCTTCAAAGACTCACACATTTGGGAAAACAGAACAACCAAATTGGACCTCATAACCTAAGCACATGTAGTAAGTTAACAACCAAATTCCACATCTCCTCTCAAATCAATTGCAATCTCCACTTGTTGATCTGCAAGGTTTTAATACAAAATCAAACCATATTCATAGACTACTAAACAATAAAGACTTAAAAGGTAAATTCCTTGAGAGAAAAAAAAAACACAATGGAAGAAAAAAAATATATCATTGGGGTTTTGAACGTCCGAAGAAAACCATTTGGAAACTTACATGGATAGTGCTGAAGCTGAAGAAAATTCATCTAGCTCACTGATGAAGATTTGATATCAAGCAATGTAAATAAGTTCCCAATAGCTATCTCAAGATTTCTTCAATCCTGCTCCACTCTCCTGTAAGCATCAAAGGCATTCAGCACCATATCCCTCCAAAAGGACAATAAAACATCAGAAATCAGAATAGTATGCAAGATTGTAAGCAGATGTACCTTCCACTATTGTCTATAAGCAGCTTGGCCTGTCAATTCCTGCCCACTTTTGCTGACATAAACCTGCAGTGAGAAGATAAAGAATCAGGTATTGATACATGATGCGGACATTAGGCCCACAGAGAATATGGTGTATGAGAGGGGGGAATGGAGGTCTACCAAGTGGCTAAAAAGTGCATGAAGCACTGAATCACTCCTAAGAGAGAGGGTATTGTAACTAACTACTGCCAGCTAGGCAGTAGTCATGCGTGAGGGAGGGAAGGGAGTGAATTCTGTTAGAGTGTATGGGGGGTAATATAGGAGGGCTTGATGCAGAGAAAAAGGCAGGCTGGAATTGGAATTGGAAAACCTTGGGAGAGAACTGAGCCTCTCGAAAGCTTAGTCTCCAATTGTGGCCTTTCTTCTTTCTATCTTATAAGTTCAGTATCACCTTGATACTCTCTTGTTGAGCAATAATACACATTTTCCCTTCTATAATCTTCTTTTACTAGCTGATAGTCATCAATACATAATTACATATGATATGACAATATGTTTTTCACTACTAACATGGGATTTAGGATAACTATATCAATAATTGCAACATTGCAAGAATGACTGTAGTTCGGTCTCACAAGCTCTTGAATTCGTGCAGAACCTGCTCTAGTTCAGCTTCAAGAGCAGGTACAGCAGATACAACACCAACCTTTTGGTCAAAAAGTTTCATGTGGCTGTAGATGTGTGTCTTGGCTGATGTTTACGGACACAAAAGATCCCACTTTGTTGCACCCTCCATTTTAGTGTAGGAAAACTGGAAAGAAGGCACAGGCCGAAGAACACAAAGTAGGCTTAGAATTAGCACTTTAATTGTTTATTATTTGACTATTGGGAAGTAAAAGCAAGACAATTTTGAACTCTTTCCTAAGTCAAAAAATTGCTCATATGCCTGATATTTTAAATGCTACTTTCTCCATGTGGGTTTACATGAAATATGTGAGAAGTGTTTTATCCAAGCCATTCTATCAAACTCTACATCCATTCATAGCATGGATATGGAAATAGCATCATTTCACACAAAGCATGAACTTATGATAATTAAAACAAATATTTGGATGATTGACCGGGTAATGAGATCACCATGCAGTAAAGGGTACAATTCTAAGCCGAGTCTTTACACATATATGACCTTCACTCAATAACCTCAATTATGAAGATTTGTTAACACCTCTAATGACCATATTGAAGTAATAAGCAAAATCATACCTCACAGAAGTGTCACTCTTTGTCCCAGAGATGGAACGCGGACATTGAGATAGATTCTTCACATCAGAACCATGAGTCATGCCATTTGGACGACCAAAGAATGGGAGGCCTACATGGCCAATTCCATGCTGCAGATGAGTGACACCAGTAATGATAAGCTAAAAGTGGAGACCTATGAAACTGATAATGCAAACAAACTACCAAGATCTGAAAATGATGCACATACCAATGTGAACAAGAATGACATGACATTAACATGTATAGATGAAAATCAATTCTCTAATTCAACAGAAATGCATAGATATCTAATAACAGAATCTCATACAAAAAGAATCCTAATCAGCATATCCAAATAAAGTCACAACTTACAAACAAGCATCAAAGAATATGAGTTCTTAAAGCAAATATTAGCACTGCAGATAAATAACAAATACAATATAAACTCAATAAATTATCTACACAGACAAATCCTACCCAACTCGTTTTAACAATCATTACAAAGAATAA
Organism: Sophora flavescens; assembly: GCA_030762895.1. Classification (NCBI taxonomy): domain Eukaryota; kingdom Viridiplantae; phylum Streptophyta; class Magnoliopsida; order Fabales; family Fabaceae; genus Sophora; species Sophora flavescens. The sequence continues at coordinate 12,162,336 of CM061065.1, read as the reverse complement.
AATAATTAGGTTTCCAGTAGAACTACGTCAATCACGAACAAACTAAATCAAAAGTTGCAGGCTTGAAATAATAGTTTTTTTTCCCAGTATCATACACTTCAACTCAATCACAGACATCAAAATCAAGCAACAGTAAAATCAGCAGAAAAATTGAAACCACAGCAATAAACTATCTACAGTAGATGAAGAGTAGTGGCACACACAAGCCGCAAAATCAAAATTTTAAATCAGAAACAGCAAATGCATGATGAAACACTTTATAACATTGATGCATACAAGGATAAAATTGGAAAGAAACAAAAAATGAATACAAAACAGAAAAATATAATAACAGATCTTACTTAAGGTGTAGAAAACCCAAATAATCCCTGTAAAGACCCACACATTTGGGAAAACAGAATCAAATTGGACCTCATAACCTAAACACATATAGTAAGTTAAACTAAATATTTGCAAGACCAATGCTGCAAATTATAGTAAAAATTATCAGGAATTTATTTTAACTTTGTTCTTTAATATTTTCATTTGCTGCAAAACATATTTTCTTGCTTCAATTGAAAATAAATCCTTTTAATGTATGTTTGTTGCTTAGGAGGCAGTACCCACACAAGTGCAGCATGGTGTTTCTAAAATTGCATATTCTGAAAATTTTCAGCAGCCGTATGATGCGGGATATAGAGGAGGATACGGTGCTTCCAGCTCCACTTAATCAGCTTCCACCTAACTTTTGATTTTGAAAGTTTCAGATCATTTTCTAGGTTATATAAATCACAAAGCATCAAACTAAAAATAAAACAAGAACAAGGGTAGAAGCAGAGGAATGCATGAGACATTGAAATTGCATATTCTGAAAATTATCAGAAGCAGTATGATCCTGAATATAGAGGAGGATATGGTGCTCATGCTCCCTGTCGGCAACCCCAATAGCCTAATTTGTTTGTTGTTGTTCTATCACTGACAACTCAGGTTTCTCAAGTTCCCCAGCTATATCATGATATCAGGTTATATGTCAAATAAAAGAACCAGTTCTGGTCCACTATGTTGGGATACAAAAACACTGATTGCTTTTTTTAACCTGAGAGTTGATGATGTTAAGATATGGAGTCCTTTTGGTTCTAAGTTTTGCTTGCTTTGACTATGTGTGAGTACCAAATGCCTATTGTTACAACATTGACCAGGTGATATTGCTTAGACAATGGTGGTTTTGCTACCTTCTGGCACACTTGCAATCAGCATGTCTTTGAGAATCAAGTTTTGTAGTTTTCAGATTTGTTCATGAAGGTCTAGGCTCAGGTGAGGGAGTGCTGTCATGCTTTCAGCTTGGATGCATCCCCTCCTCCCCAACATCAAGGTAATACTGTTATCCATGCAACCTAAGCTCAGCATTAGTATGAGAAAATTCCACCTGTATAATAACAGTAAAAGTTGAGGAAAAGTTGACAACTTTATATCGAAAAAATGCTACTTACACAACACTGCAATAACAACTGCTTTATTTTTTTGAACTCAGATGAAGCCATCAGTGCAAGTTCAATGCAGTTGAGGTAGCATGTTCTGTAAGTAGAATTATACAATGCAGGCAAGTTAATGAACTAAAGCAAAAATCACATAAAGCCACCTTTTTTCTTAATATCATCAAGGACATTCCCCACAGTGCTCTGCTTTGGGAGTCTGATGGTGTGAATAACCACCTGAATAAACAGTTTTCAAAAAACAGCTTATGAAAAAAAATCTAGATGAAACCAGAAGAGAATCAGATCACTAAACTCAATTCTTGGTAGCATGGTTTTCACCTTGTAATTCTGGCAGACAAATGTCAACTTGTCAAGTACTTCACAGTATTATATGTCCGAAATCTGACATACAAGAAAGGAATAAAATGATTTGTTTTTATATAAATAAGAGATATTATGAAGGGTTGAACAATAACTACCTGATTGTAGTGAACCAGCATATCAGATAAATTAAGTTATCCACCCCTCGGTACTTAATAGGCTGGGGTTTTGGTTGTTGAGAGTACTTGGTGGGTTTTTGCAAAGTTGAAGAATGGGAACATCTCTAAAAATGTTGCTGATAAACTCCTACAGCTTCGTCAGGCCTTAGAGAATGATGATTTTGCTACTGCCATACAAATATAGGAAAAGCAATTGCAAATTATAATATTTACTAACACTTCTAATGATTATATATTAAAGTAATAAGAAGAATCATAACTCACAGAAATTTGCACTCTTTGTCCCAGAGATGGAACATGGACTTCGAGACAGATTCTTCACATCAGAACCATGAGTCATGCCATCTGGACGACCAAGGAATGGGAGGCCTACATGGCCAATTCCATGCTGCAGATGAGTGACACAAGTAATAAGCAAAAAGTGGAGACCTATCAAACTGATAATGCAAACAAACTACCAAGATCTGAAAATGATGCACATACCATGTGAACAAGAATGATACGACAATAACATGTATGGATGAAATTCAATTCTCTAATACAAAGGGAATGCATAGCCATCTAATAACAGAATCTCATACATGTATGCTTGAAATAATAGTTTTTTTTTGGTAGACAGTCTAATCCATAAATATCAATACCCAAACTGAACCTTGTACAATGATGATGAAGGTTGAGTCTCAGTATCTCACACTTTAACTCAATCATAGATTTCACAATCAAGCAACAATAAAATCAGCAGAAAAATTTAAACCACGACAATAAACTATAGAATACAGTAGATGAAGTAGTGGCACATAAGCTGCAAAATCAATCTTTTAAATCAGAAACAGCAAATGCATGATGAAACACTAAATAACATTGATGCAGACAAGGATGGAAGCGAAAAGAAACCAAAATTGAAGAGCAAAACAGAAAAATATAAGAACAGATCTTACTTAAGGAGTTAAGGTGTATAAAATCCAAATAAGCCCTTCAAAGACTCACGCATTTGGGAAAACAGAACAACCAAATTGGACCTCATAACCTAAGCACATATAGACAACCAAATTCCACATCTCTCAAATCAATTGCAATCTCCACTTGTTGATCTGCAAGGTTTTAATACAAATTCAAACTATATTCATAGACTACTAAACAGTAAAGACTTAAAAGGTAAATTCCTTGAGAGAGAAAAAAAAAACACAATGGAAGAAAAAAAAAATATATCACCATTATATCATTGGGGTTTTGAAGGTTTCTTGAGGAAGATTTCTTCAATCCTGCTCCACTCACCTGTAAGCATCAAAGGCATTCAGCACCATATCCCTCCAAAAGGACAATAAAACATCAGAAATTAGAATAGTATGCAAGATTGTAAGCAGATGTACCTACCACTATTGTCTATAAGCAGCTTGGCCTGTCAATTCCTGCCCACTTTTGTTGACATAAACCTGCAGTGAGAAGATAAAGAATCAGGTATTGATACGTAATTATATATGATATGACAATATGTTTTTCACTATTAACAGGGGATTCAGGATAACTATATCAATAATTGCAACATTGCAAGAATGACTGTAGTTCGGTCTCACAAGCTCCTAAATTCGTGCAGAACCTGCTGTAGTTCAGTTTCAAGAGCTGATACAGCAAATACAACACCTACCTTTATAGTAAAAATTATCAGGTATTTATTTTAACTTTGTTCTTTAATATTTTCATTTGCTGCAAAACATATTTTCTTGCTTCAATTGAAAATAAATCCTTTTAATGTATGTTTGCTGCTTAGGAGGCAGTACCCACACAAGTGCAGCATGGTGTTTCTAAAATTGCATATTCTGAAATAAATCAGCAGCCGTATGATGCGGGATATAGAGGAGGATATGGTGCTTCCAGCTCCACTTAATCAGCTGCACTTTGCATGCCTTGCCATGGACATCCCTATTAACAACAAAACAACGAAGATGAACAAGGTCTTGCGACATACAACTTTCACCAATATCAGAATAAAATCTAATCTCAAACAGGATCAACTATATAATTTCAAAAAATGAAACTGTTTATTCAATCCCCAAATATTTTTTTTTTTTATAAGATTTAATCCCCAACCTTGATGGACCAGTCAGGACAAGAAATTTATTTTCACTTCTTGGTACTTACTTTGTCATATACATGTTCTCGTGTTATCTTTTATGGCAGCTGAGAGAAACTTCTCGATACAGTAGCCAACAAAATCAAAGAATCAGACCAAGTTCATTTCTTTCACAAAACCTAACTTTTGATTTTGAAAGTTTCAGATCATTTTCTAGGTTATATAAATCACAAAGCATCAAACTAAAAATAAAACAAGAACAAGGGTAGAAGCAGAGGAATGCATGAGACATTGAAATTGCATATTCTGAAAATTATCAGAAGCAGTATGATCCTGAATATAGAGGAGGATATGGTGCTCATACTCCCTGTGGGCAACCCCAATAGCCTAATTTGTTTGTTGTTATTCTATCACTGATAACTCAGGTTTCTCAAGTTCCCCAGGTATATCATGATATCAAGTTATATGTCAAATAAAAGAACCAGTTCTGGTCCACTATGTTGGGATACAAAAACACTGATTGCTTTTTTTAACCTGAGAGTTGATGATATTAAGATATGGGGTTCTTTTGGTTCCAAGTTTTGCTTGCTTTGACTATGTCTGAGTACCAAATGCCTATTGTCACAACATTGACCAGGTGATATTGCTAGTCAATGGTGGCTTTGCTACTGTCAGTGACGTAAGAGAAAAGGGTACCTGAAATGGGAGTGTAATGCTTCCTTCCCTTGAAACAGTGCTCATATTGTCATTTTGCAATTTATTTCCAAGACAGGGATGTGAGCAATTTTGGACCAATGTTCTCGTCTCTGATTTCCATACCTTTCTTCTAACAGAGGGCAATCCTCGATTCTCAGTATCTTTAGAGAGGAAGGCAACGGGTCAATGTTCTTGTCTTCTGGTAAGGACTCAAGCATTGGACAATCCACAATCTCAAGTGTTTCCAAAGAGGAGAGGTGTCGAAGCCCATTTCCTTTTAAGGATTTCGTATGAGAGAGCTTCCAGATGGCCAGTTTCACTAGAGAAATAGGCAACAATCGTCCCTCCAACATGGCATTAACAATATCATCACCCATAATATCCAAATGTGAAAGAGCAGTGAGGCGTTGGAGACCCCACTCAGTGATACCCTGAGGCGGCAGTCTCGGGGAGTAAATACGGAATGCTCGTAATTTGGGAGGCAGTGTAAAGAATGGTGGAAACTCGAGTTCTGGAAGTCTATGGAGATGCAAGAGGGTGAGGGAGTCCATCAGTTGAGGCAGTGATCTAAGTGCTTCACAGCTGCTGACATAAAGTCTTTGGAGGGTTGACGGGAGAAGGGAAGAACTTTCTGAAATGCAAATGGATTCCAGACTGCTACATGCCGAAATCAAAAGCGATTCAAGCACAGGGAAACCATCCAAGGGAAAGGAGGTAAGTGCATCGCAGCTATACGATATAGTTAAATACCGAAGCGATGTGTAATTCCTCCATGTTTCAGGAGGCATGAATGCTAAATTCTTACACACACGAATTCTAAGTGTCTGCAACGAAGTGGGTAGACCCTCTGGTGGAAATGCAGTGAGAGACCAACAATCATTGAGTTCTAAGCGAAGAAGACAAGAGCTGCTCACAATCATTTTAGGCAGCGAAGCACAGTTTCTCATCTCTACTTCCTGCAGCAGGCACCGAGTATCACTCTCAAGCAACGACCATTGGGTCCTTTCATTAGACGATCTAGGAACCCGAGATATATTAATACATATTTTTTTTATTGACGAGAGCCAATGCAGAGTAGGTGGTGTTGCCAGCAGATGATCACAATCAGATATTTCAATTTCTTCTATGGAAGAAAGATGGCTAGGCAAATGTCCCCTAAGTTCAGGACAGTTATACAAAATCAGAGTTTTGAGACGAGGAAAAGGAAGTTCGCCACTTTCAAAAGGGAGCCATTCCTTCCAATGTGGCATTTCTTCAAATTTGAGATGCTCGAGAGATGGAAATGGTTGGAATGAAGAAATGGAACCTCCTACTGCCATGACATAAAACTCTTGGCCAATTGTATCCAACAATTTCATACCACTGATAGTAAGGTCTTTCAGACAAGGTAGCTGCCCAAGTGGTGGAAGTGTTATGCAATATTCACAATTAACAATGCAAACGGACACCATGTTAGAAAATGAAGAAGCTCCCAACCAGCTAGGAAAGCTTGTCCCACCATACGACTCGATGGTCAATTTCTTCAGGTTTGCTGACGGTTGCAACTCATCAACCACAGCCTTTTCTATTTGTGAGTCTTCGGTTTGCTTGCCCCATTCTAGCTCTAACTCCTCAATTTGTTTGTTCTTCAAGTTGGCATCACGCGCATCCATGGGATCAATGACATTATGCAGGTTCAAGATTGAAAGTTTTCCCTGCAAGTGAGGAAACTTCCTAAGCTCGCTGACACTTAACCCGACTTCTTGCTTGCCCGCTACAAAAACAGTTAGAGTTCGAAGGTTTTCTAGTCCAACAATTTGCATTGGCAACTCCCTCATCTTCGTCCCACTAATATCAAGGTGACGTAAATTAACCAACTTTCCAATGTGTGATGGCAATTTAGTGAGACCTCTACAATTTGATAAAATCAAGGTTTGCAAATTGTAAAGGTTACACGTTGTATCGGGCAAGCATTTGATTTTAGTGGAGGAGAGATCTAGATATCGTAATTGCACCATACTATCAACTGAATTGGGTAGCACAGTGATGTTATGATACCTAGATAATGATAACACTCGCAACCTTCCGAGTGTTGGTAGCAAATCGTCAACCACCTTTCTAGACAAGAAACTTCCATGATGCCAGGAGTCAAAGGGTAGGACCTTTCTAGACAAGAAACTTCCATGCTGCCAGGAGTCAAGGGGTAGGAATGTTCGCAAGCATTTGAACTCGTAGCTAAACTTCTTGGAAATGTCATACTGCTCTTGCTTGTATGAAAAATGGCGAACATCTTTAGATATTTCACCACATTCGAGCCTGCAACAACTTTTTCCAGATACGACTGTAGCTAAATCATTAACAAGGTCGTGCATGACAAACGTTTTTCCACTAGCATCACCATCAGCATGTTGAATTAATGATCTGGATAACAATTCATCAAAGTAGTCATCACCTACCTCCTCCGCTGCTTTCGCCTTGAGAATTTTCAAGGAAGCCTTCTGCCATCCACAATAAAACCAATCGCTTGCTATCAAGTAGATAATCCTTCGGAAAAATTGAGCAATATGCGAAACATCTTTTCAAATGAGAGGGAAGATATTGATAGCTGAGACGCAAAGCAGGTAGAATATCATCATCTCGTAAATCCCAAATGTTGCTGTTCAGAATTGTAGTCCAATGCTTTGCATCTGCCTTTGAACGTAGAAGTCCTCCAAGTGTTTTAGCAGCTATTGGCAATCCGCCACACTTTTTGGCAATCTTCTTGCCAATTTCTTCTAGGTGTTGGTATTTACTACCATGACAATCTTCACTTCCAAATGCATGCCTTGAAAGTAAAGACCAGCAGTCTTCAACTGATAGAGGGTCTAATTTGTGAATAGGAAAGGTATGTGTGACCTCTGCAACTTTTTCTTGGCGTGTTGTTATGATCACCTTGCTTCCAGCTTTTCCATCGATCAAAGGAGTTAGTAGCTCATCCCAATCATTATATTTGTCATTCCATAGGTCATCCATCACAATCAAAAATCTTTTATCACTCAAGTTTTTCTTTAATTCAACTCGAAGACGATCAAAATCATCAGTTTCACGAGTTCTTGAAGTGACAGATTCAAGAAGAGTTTTGGTTACTCTCAGAATATCAAAATCTTCTGAGACGCAAGCCCAAACTCTTAGATCAAAATGCTCTTGAACTTGTTTATTATTGTATAGAAGTTGAGCAAGGGTCGTTTTACCAACACCACCCATGCCAAGAATTGAAACGACACCTATGTTATTAGTATTGCTGGTACCATTGTCTGATAGCAGCATATTGGTTAGTTTCTCTTGATCATCCTTCCTACCAACCATAACAGACTGATTTACGATTGAAGTTGTAGGAGTTCTACGTGAAACTCTCCCACTTATAGTTTGCAAACCAAGGATATTTATCTGTTGTGAAAACTGTTGCAGCGTTTGACACATATCCTTCATTTGGGAGTTGATATCTCCATAGGAATTTTTAAAAGGAGATGAAAGGAAGTTCCAGTGACCAGTGATGTTTCCAGCTTGAGTATTCTCCACCTCGCATCGCAGGGAATCGGTGCTGATTTGGTCGAGTAAATCCTCTGCATCAAAGATTGCATCTTTGAGTTGATCTAGCCATTGTTTGACTGCAGGTTTGATGATCTGCTTCTCCTCTGCATCATCCAGTACGACCTGAAGAGCCAGTAGTGTTGTTCCCAACTCTCTCAATAGAGACTCATTCAACTTGGTGTTTCTGATGTAATCTCGAAGCTCTTTTGAGGCTAATTTCTCTACTAAGGTTTGAACAGTAGCAGAGAGAAAGGCTCCTCCCACCAAACTTGCCATCTCGCACTGAATGAAGGTATAGCTAAAAATTTGAAGGAAATACAGAGCTATTAAGATTGAAGGGTAGCTTGCAGGCTCCAGCTGAAAGAGTGACTTTTAACGAAAAGTAGTTTTTGAATGAGTGGTGGAAACACACACTACATAGCTGGCGCCTGGCAGGTACTGAAATAAGTTAAATGCTGGATTTATTGTTGATTGAGACAGCACGCCAAGACTGACTTTTTATAAACACAATGGTAATTTTGCTATCAGGTAAAGCAATTGCAAATTAAAATATTCACATAATTGTGTTGATAACACCAATCAAATTTTCATTTTAGTTGTTTTGTTGCAGCAACGGCTTTCTCACAGTGAAAAGTTCATTCTTAGGCTATGAGGAATTAGTTGACATCAAGTAACTGGAATTAATGTTTAGACTGTATAATATCTTCACTTGTTTCCTGAACTATTCTAGTTTTTTAACAAGTATAACTAAATGCAGCTATGTTGCTGGTTCCTCAAAGCTGAATAAAATTACACTTAATCCATTTGTCAACATTTCATTTACTTACAAAAGGTATAAATATTGCAGAAAATAAATATTGAACATGATCACGTGATTAGCTACTTAGCTGGTACTGGTTATGTCCATGTGGTAAATAAGAAGTCCAATTGCATAAAGTAATAGGTGAGCTAAAATCATGTGGTTAGCTACTAAGCTGGTATTGGTACTTGTAAGTTTTATTCTTATTTTATTAACATGTTATTCTAATTTCAAACTGTACTTTCAGAAGCATGTGCTTTTTAAGGCACCAGGAGGTGCTTGGTAGTTGCCCAGTTGGTGCTCAATAGAGTAAAAAGGACTATTGCTAACCTGAACTAATATTTATTAAAAGGGCTTAGCTATAGAGCCCAAAAATCTGAAGCCTGACACAAACCAATCATCAGATAGCAATCCATCCCAATTGGATAACATTCATATTTTCCTTCACATTGATTGGAGCCTAAACAATGCCAAACCACTGATAGAAACTATGCTGTATTGTCAAATATTTGCTAAATCTAAAAGGACTCCCTTTGTACTCTCTTCAATGTACAATTTGCTTATTTAAAAAAAAAAACTAAAAGGACGCGTTCATTTTGACCAAATTCTGTACCTTAACAATTTGAACAAGATATTATGGCATGTGGTGAAGATTTATTAGACTATAACTCATAGTTAATCAATGCTTTGTTGGACTAGTTCTTATATTTCATTATTATACTATAACATGTGATGAAGATTTATTTTTTCATAACTAGTTAATCTTTTGAATTAAATTCTACAAAGTGGGATGCCCTGTGGAGGATTTTAAGTTTTGCATATTTTCTGACACTTGTGTCTGTCACACAATTCCTGGTTTGGAGTGTCTGCCTCATAGATTTTTGAGGCACTGGTGAAGTCATTTTTTTTTTTAATCTCAAACTGGTGAAATCATTTAAGTTGTTTGGTTGGATAGTGTTATATATATTCCAATGTGGTGAATTCCTATATATTCATGCTTGGGCTAAGTACAGCTTCCATAAACACTTCTCTGCTGAACAAAAATAGGCAACTTGTAAAGCTTTTGATGTTAAAGATCATCACTGTTTAGATAATAGTTCTACAGATATGTTTACCCAATGCTCTTATGCTCTGGTTGAGGATCAAAACAGGCAATATACACTTGGAGGATAATACCTCCATGTCTTTTATAATTTTCTCCTATTTGATTTTTAGAATATGTCTTCTTAAACTATAGCTGGTTACTATCCTTCCAGTTGTCTGACACGGACTCGGCAAGTGTACCGGTTCGTTGCAAGTAATAAAACGGTAAGACCGGATATCGTTCTCAGGGATCGTGGACAATTACCACTTCGCAAATTAGACTACTATCTAGGCGATCAAATTTTGGAGTGAAGGTAGCTCTATCATCTAACAAGCAAACAAGAATAAAATGTTTTTGTTCTTTTTGGAATTTTATCAAACAGTTAATGTGCAAACAGAAAGATGAACAACAAATGATAGAATTGTTAGGGTTAGACTAAGCTAATCCTCCCTTGATTGTTATGAAATGACAAGTAACACAGTTCCTAATTCAATTATGACAATCAAGTCTTTTCTGAAATACTCAAGCCTAATTCCTTAGGTGCATTGAGCCTAAAACCCCAAATTAAACCCCTAATTCCTTAGGTGGATTAACCCGAGATTTTGCATTAAGTAAAGACTTGTAAGATTGCAAGCACCTCAAGACCTATGCCTAGGCTCATGAACTACTTGGCATTTGATTCATGAGCAAGCTCTAACACCAACCTTCCAGCTTATCTATTAAAGCAACTAATCATTCCTAGGATGATCAAGCCTAAGAAAGCATTAAGCATGGAATCAAACACTCATAAAGAACAAGGAAACGCATTACAATCAAGTCATTTTACAATCAAGTTCGGAAGAGCAATCATCTAACCCCAACAAAGGGAATTTAGCTACACATCATCAAAGTAAAAGGGAAAGGAAGAGATACAAAAATGGAGAAAGTGAGGAACTCCATGGAAGATGCCCAATAAGCGACCACAAGAGCAGAGAATGCCTTCTTAGGGTTTGCGGCCGCCTCCTTTCTTTTCTAATCCAATCCCCTCTTTCTTCCCTCGATCGATGGCTTATAACAGGGGTTACGAGATTCGCTCTCGCGGCGAATGCACTCTCGCGAGGCGAATATTAAAAATCCGAGCCAGGATTCGTCCTTTCGCGAGGCGAGAAGATAACTCGCGAGGCGAACCAGAAAGTGTGCATTTTCCGGAACAGTCGGGCCTTCCGGGTCGCGAGGCGAGAAGATAACTCGCGAGGCGAACCGGAAAGTGTGCATTTTCTGGAGCAGTCAAGCCTTCGGGTCGCGAGGCGAAACGTTATTCGCGAGGCGAACCGTAAAGGCCGATTGCTTGATCACCGGGTTTCAAGGTCGCGTGGTGAGATCCGGTCTCGCGGGCGAAAATTCAAAACTCGCTTTGCTCAATTTCTTCTCTTTGCAGCTCTCTCTTCATCCAAGCCTTATCAAGGCCAACTCTTGGGCAATTGCTCATAAATTCCCGCAAAACAACACACAATACCACCTTATCCGTTCCAAAGGAAAAACTAAACAAAATCCAACTAAAATGGCCTAACTATATGCAAATGCATGCGAGAAATGTACATGGAAAATGAGGTGAAATCACACTCATCAAATCACCCCAAGCTTAAGACTTTGCTTGTCCTCAAGCAAAAACCAAGGCCAAAAGATGAAAATAATCGAGCAATGATAGTGAACTAAGAACCCGAGTAAAATGATCCAAGTAATGGGCATTCAATTATTTCAGCAAGAGACAATCAATTCAAGTCCAATTAGGGGCTTAGTTTTCCTAGACTCATATTCTCACTGATTCGGGCACTCTATCTCACTTGAAGCTCACCCCAAGCTTGTTCATTTGCTTGGCTCTCTTTCTTGTCTCACTCACTCAAGTGTTCAAGTATATATAACAATTCGCTCCATTTTCCTCAAGGAATGAGTCCTACCATATGCTTGACTATCAACCAAATCTTTACTTTATTAATGAAAACATCTAAGAATCAAGAGGTCTTATTCTTTGGTTGCATTGGGGCCATGGGATCAATTTTCAGGTGGGAATTTCAAGAACAGGAAATTTCAAAAGGCTATACAAACAATCAAGCATTGCAAGGCACGACCTTCTAAAATACCTTTCTTTGGGTTTCAGTTTACTTTTCCACCATTCTTTCCTTTTATTTTTGCTATTTCTCACTTCTCTTGTCATACCCTTCTCCATATACTTTTCTTTTCCTTTTATTTTTTTTTCGTTTATTTGGAGAAGGGAGAATTTTCAACTCAAGAGAAATAAATTTTTTTTTTCAGATTCATTTTTTTTTTCTTTTCATCATCCCAAACTTTCAACTACATTTTCCAACCCTTTTTGCACAGTACTTTAGAAGGTCCCTCATAAGCATATTTAACAAAACATTTCAGGGTACCAAGAAAAGCATGCTGTTCATTCAGGCTCAAAATGGGGCAACTAAGGGTAGCATTATTCATTCAAAGCTCAGAAGGCCAGAAAAAACACCTATTGCCTCAATCCTTTTCAAAAATGTTCTCAAAAATCTTCATGCTTCGAACTGGTTTCAAGTCAAGTTCTAGAGAAAAACAATCCAAGAGGAACACACTCTACACAAAGAACGGGGGCAGAGTTAGTAAGTACCCCCTAATGGCTCAAAATCTCACATTTATCAGTTCAAAAACCAGTGAGGAACACAAGTCTATAGAAACACATGCTAATCATCAACTATCCAAGACCATCTCAAGAATATTTATTTGAAGCCATATCACATGAATAGAAAAATCAGGGTCCAAAAATTCACTAACACAGATAAATTGGCACTCAGTTCTCACAATCATAAGCTCAATCTAAGCAGGGGTAACCGAATAATGCGATCATGCAAACTTAAGCCTATATGAATGCAATATTTACAATGCAAGCAAAAAGATTACCCCTACCCCAAGCTTAAAGACTTACATTGTCCTCAATGTAAATAATTAAGTTTAGAGAGGGGAGAAAACTGGAATAACTCACCAAGGTGGTAGTGGTGCTGAATCACATGCTTTCTGGTTTTGTTTCCTCCTGCCCTTTTTCTCCTCCTTCCTTCAAAGTCTGAAAGCACTTAACAAAACTATTAACAAACCTCTTGAGCTTCTCAAATTATTCAAGAGGTTAAAGCAAAAACAAAACTATTAAGAAAATGAAAATAACTAAAAAGAAGAGTTAAGAAATGTTGGGTTGCCTCCCAATAAGCGCTTCTTTAACGTCACTAGCTTGACGTGTAGATAACTTCTTTCAATTAACCGGGGTCTGCTGGACATAGAATTGCAAGAGCACTTTTCTTCCATGAAACTCCTGTAAAAAGCTGATTTTGCTTAGAAGGCCAACAATTGTGCTTCTGCTTTGCCTTTTTCGCTCTGGGTCTCGTGCTTTTTTTCTTACTCCTTCCCGGTGGAGGTTCTGTTTTCACAAGATGAGCAGAGCCAACTTCCTCACCAACTGATACATCATTTGTCCTGCATAGCTTTAGATTTGCTTTCATGTTGGGCTTTTCCTTCTTCTCTGGAGTAGAGGGGTGGTGTTGATGTGCAATGACTTCCTTATCTACTGTGTCCACCATATCCATGCGGAAACACTCCTCTTCCTTGCTCGTGCGATGCATAGCTTCCAATACATTGAAAGTTACTTCTTCTTCTTGCACTCTGAATTTCAACTGGCCTTTTTCTACATCTATCAAAGCCCGACCAGTTGCCAGAAAAGGTCTCCCCAGTATGAGCGGAACTTCCGCATCCTCCTCCATGTCTAAAACCACAAAGTCTGCTGGGAAGATTAATTTATCCACCTTCACCAACAAATCCTCCACAACACCATAGGGATATGTAATGGAGCGGTCTGCCAGTTGAAGAGAAATCCCTGTTGGTTTTACCTCACCAATTCCCAGCTTTTTGAAAATGGACAACGGCATAAGGTTGATACTTGCGCCTAGATCGCACAATGCTCTCCTAATGTTCACATGACCAATAGTGCATGGGATAGTGAAGCTACCCGGGTCCTTCATCTTTACTGGTAACTTCCTCTGAATTATAGCACTGCACTCTTCCGTAAGCATAACTGTCTCCTCCTTCCACCGCCTCTTGTTTTTAAGAATCTCTTTCATGAATTTGGCGTAGGAAGGCATCTCACAAGAGCTTCAAAGAAAAGGGATGTTGATCTGTAGCTTTTTGAATACATCCAGGAATTTAGAAAATTGTTGGTCTTTTGATTCCTTCTTCAACCGTTGGGGGTACGGGATTCTGAAATATGGGGGCAGCTCTTTGGGATTATCAACCTCTTAGGAATAGAGGTAGTATCTTGGGAATTTCCGGGTTCTTCGTTGTTTACCTCTTCAAACTACACCTTATCAATTCCAGCATCACTTGTCTTTTCTTCCCTCTCTTTTTCTTGTGGATTTAACACTCTCCCACTTCTTGTGATAATTTCCATGCAACCTTCCTTCGGATTCTTCTCTGTATCTCCTGGCAATTGTCCTTGAGGTCTTTCTGCCATTTGCTTTGCCAACTGTCCTATCTGGTGCTCAAGATTTTTGATGGAGGCATTTTGATTCTTCATAGTCTCTTGAGTGGCTTGCATGAACTGGCCCATAATGCTCTCCAATTTGCTTGAACTCTCTTGAGGAGGCTGTGCTTGAGAACTCGAACTTTGCCCTTGTCTCCACCCAAAGTTAGGATGGCTGCGCCACCCCGGATTGTAGGTGTTGGAGTAAGGATCATTTCTAGGCCCTTGGTTGCCCATATAATTTACCTCTTCTTGTCCCGAACTTCCAACCACATTGATCTCACAGTTTCCATTTGCATGGTTGCCTCCACAGAAATCGCACACTGAAGTACCTTGAACTTGGACAGCTTGTAGTTGAGAATTTTGTAGTTGAACCGACCCCAGTTGCTTGGTAAGAATAGCCATTTGTGCCTTGAGAGCGCCAATTTCATCCAGCTCTAGAACACCTCTCTTGACCATTGATCGAGAACTAGGCATTTGATAGTCATTATTAGCCATGTTCTCAATCAAGTCCTTTGCTTCTTCCGGTGTCTTCTGACTCAATGTCCCACCTGCAGCTGCTTCTATCATACTTCTTGAATTCCGGTTGAGCCCATTAACAAATGTTGCAACCTGTTGCCATGTCTCCAGTTCATGATTGGGACAAGCTGTGAGTAAGGACTTGAATCTCTCCCAGGCTTCATAGAGTGACTCACCACCCCTTTGTGCAAAGGCATTAATCTCTGATCTTAACTTAATCATTCTTGACGGAGGGAAGAAGCGAGATAAAAACTTGCTGACCAAATCATTCCAGGTGATGATGCTTCCATGAGGATGAGATTGAAGCCACGACTTAGCTCTATCCCTCAAAGAGAAAGGGAAAAGCCTTAAATGAATGGCCTCATCGGAAGCTCCGTTTAACTTGATGGTGTCACACACTCAATGAAAGTACCAATGTGAGCATGAGGGTCTTCACACTCCAAACCTCCAAACTGATTTTGCTGCACAAGATTGAGCAGTGATGCCTTGATTTCGAAATTATTGCAAGCCACTGCGGGTCTCACAATCGGAGTTCCACATCTATCAACTCTAAGGGAAGTGTAGTCCCCCATTGTTCTCCTTGGTGCATTATCTTCTGCCATGGTGACAGCTGCTACTTCAATTTGTGGTTCTTGCACACTGGGTAACTCAACTTGTTTCTCTTGTCTACTAGAAGATGCTCTTTCTCTGTTCTGTCTTGCCTTGGCTTTCTTCCTATTCCTTCTACAGAGTCTCTCGATCTCATGGTTGAATTGAAGTTCACCTGGGTCGATTGTACCTCGCATACAAGGAACAAACAGAGTAGCGCCGCAAAAACAGAAAAAAGAAAAAAAAAGCACAAAACAGAAAATTACAAGAGAGAAACAGAAAATATGAAAGAAAAACAGTAAAAATGCCTAAATTAGGAGTCCCCTTTGGTACTCGTGATATTGGCACACCGATCCCCGGTAACGGCGCCAAAAACTTGACACGGACTCGGCAAGTGTACCGGTTCGTTGCAAGTAATAAAACGGTAAGACCGGATATCGTTCTCAGGGATCGTGGACAATTACCACTTCGCAAATTAGACTACTATCTAGGCGATCAAATTTTGGAGTGAAGGTAGCTCTATCATCTAACAAGCAAACAAGAATAAAATGTTTTTGTTCTTTTTGGAATTTTATCAAACAGTTAATGTGCAAACAGAAAGATGAACAACAAATGATAGAATTGTTAGGGTTAGACTAAGCTAATCCTCCCTTGATTGTTATGAAATGACAAGTAACACAGTTCCTAATTCAATTATGACAATCAAGTATTTTCTGAAATACTCAAGCCTAATTCCTTAGGTGCATTGAGCCTAAAACCCCAAATTAAACCCTAATTCCTTAGGTGGATTAACCTGAGATTTTGCATTAAGTAAAGACTTATAAGATTGCAAGCACCTCAAGACCTATGCCTAGGCTCATGAACTACTTGGCATTTGATTCATGAGCAAGCTCTAACACCAACCTTCCAGTTATCTATTAAAGCAACTAATCATTCCTAGGATGATCAAGCCTAAGAAAGCATTAAGCATGGAATCAAACACTCATAAAGAACAAGGAAACTGCATTACAATCAAGTCATTTTACAATCAAGTTCAGAAGAGCAATCATCTAACCCCAACAAAGGGGAATTTAGCTACACATCATCAAAGTAAAAGGGAAAGGAAGAGATACAAAAATGGAGAAAGTGAGGAACTCCATGGAAGATGCCCAATAGCAGCCACAAGAGCAGAGAATGCCTTCTTAGGGTTTGCAGCCGCCTCCTTTCTTTTCTAATCCAATCCCCCTCTTTCTTCTGCATCAGATGGCTTATAACAGGGGTTCTGAGATTCGCGCTCTCGCGGGGCGAATGCACTCTCGCGAGGCGAATATTAAAAATCTGAGCTTCAGGATTCGTCCTTTCGCGAGGCGAGAAGATAACTCGCGAGGCGAACCAGAAAGTGTGCATTTTCTGGAACAGTCAGGCCTTCTGGGTCGCGAGGCGAGAAGATAACTCGCGAGGCGAACCAGAAAGTGTGCATTTTCTGGAACAGTCAAGCCTTCTGGGTCGCGAGGCGAAACGTTATTCGCGAGGTGAACCAGAAAGGCTGACTGTTGCTGATCAGCTGGGTTTCAGGGTCGCGTGGCGAGATCCAGTCTCGCGGGGCGAAAATTCAAAACTCTGCTTTGCTCAATTTCTTCTCTTTGCAGGCTCTCTCTTCATCCAAGCCTTATCAAGGGCAACTCTTGGGCAATTGCTCATAAATTCCTGCAAAACAACACACAATACCACCTTATCCGTTCCAAAGGAAAAACTAAACAAAATCCAACTAAAATGGCCTAACTATATGCAAATGCATGTAGAAATGTACATGGAAAATGAGGTGAAATCACACTCATCATTGTCCTTATTGTAGATTGGCACTGGTATTGTGACACTTTGCACTGTTTATTCAATTCTTCTTAGTAATAAGATCATACTGATGGAAAATCTAGTCTTTTGATTTTTGTTAGGCTGGATATACTTGTAATTTGCTATTACCTTTTCGACTTGTGAGATGAATTCTATATGAACCATTTAATTAACGAAGAAAAACAATTGCAATGTGAGTAAATCAATTTGTGGCCATTAAACTGCAGTGTTTAAATTTGTGGTGGATATTATAGACAATCATATGCTAATATTTTGATGCATAACAGCATTTAATGTGATTGTAACATTACAGTGGTTGTCTTGGATGCTATAAGATGTTTGAGAGGTATAATAAAAATGAAGAAAAAATGCATAATGTCATGTGGAGCATATTTTACATGTACATGAAATTGTATCAATTGGTGTTGCCATGGCTGCAAATGTTTCCGACGATATAACTTTTTTTAAAAAGCTTGTTGAGGTAAACTTGTTTGTTAGTCTGTCATTATTATTGATTATGGCCATGGCAACACCAGTTGGAAATGATATAACTTCTTTTGCAACAAAGTGAAGAACATACTTGTAATACTTAAGGATGTGTCTTTTGAGCACAACAGTAGAGAAGTCAGTAGCTTTGCAGACTCACTTGCTAAGGAGGGGGGGCCAAATGGAAGGAACATGGTGTATGTGGACATAATTCTAAATGTTCTGATAGTATACAACAAGTGCTCCAATAAATTTGGAAAGTACTATCATGGCTTATCTGCTATGTTTTTGTTAGATTCTATCCTAAAACCGATTGACATTAAGTAGAGTTGTCCAACATGGATTTAAACCGCACCCCAGTATTTGAGGCTGGCGATGTAGGACTTCCAATAATTTCTTTTTGTTGTTATGATATTTTCCTGGACTATTATAACAGGTCAAGCAGCTTTCTCTCAAGGTCTCTTTAGAAGGTGCGGAGAGGTGCCTACTGTGTTGTACCTGCTAGTATTCTAATGGATGCTGCTATGACAGGAAAGAAAATATTAATGCAGATTGTAGGGTCCTGCAGCTAGCAAACCTGGTTTTTTGAAGGGTGGAAAGAAAGAGGACATGGAGAGGTAAAGGTGTAGCGGTGGGGAGAAATAAAAGAAACAGGATGAGGTGTTTTTTTTTGGTTGGTACTCACCCTAATTAGTCCTTGGGACCGAGTGAGCCCTCGAAGTATCCCCACGGCTTAGATCCTTTGGATCCGCTATGAGACTAATCTCCGGAGCAGTAGGGAGGTAAGTAAAGCCTATATCTGAAGCAAATGGGTAATGATGTCTTAAACAGTATAGGATTTCTAATGCTATGAATGTATTTTGTTTCAGTTTTTTGAAAGGGTTAGGAGAAGTTTGTAAAAGGGTGTAAGTGTAAAATTAATGCTGGTGCAAAATCAAAAGGTGTTGTATAGGACTGATAGGTGTTAAGATTGTTTTTACAGTGCTGCTAAATTGACACAAAATGTGACAACATACGTACACCATATGAACAGTGCCGCACAGTGCGGCACTGTAGCTGCACTGTAGCACAGTTTTTTTTTTTTAAAATTTAAATTTTTTTTTTGTAAATAAATTTTTTGATTAAGTATGAGCATTCACCACATATTTGAAGGCATTCACCAGATAATTGAACTACGTTCACCAGATAATCTAAGGCATCCACAAGCTAATTTAGTATAGGCATTCACCACATATTCGAAGGCATTCACCAGATAAGTGAACTACGTTCACCAGATAATCTAAGGCATCCAAAACTTGGTTTTAGTATGGACATTCACCAGATATTCGAAGGCATTCACCAGATAATTGAACTACGTTCACCAGATACTCTAAGGCATCCAAAACTTGGTTTTAATTCACCAGATAATTGAACTACGTTCACCAGATAATCTAAGGCATCCAAAACTTGGTTTTAGTATGGGCATTCACCACATATTTGAAGGCA